>QVRM01001071.1:227500-270833 GCA_003439945.1 Dermanyssus gallinae
GCAGCAGGCCGATAGACTGCGAAAAAGAGCCATGCCATTTGCTATGTTCTCAGTTAGCTTTTACTTTCCTGCTACGTCATTGTGTCGCTGTAGTATAGTCTATTAGCCGGCCTATGCCAGACAACAAATCGAAGGCCATAAATTCAGTGCTCCGATCCACCCTCGAGTAAGTGCGCAGGGCGCGCGAGCGCGAGACTGTACAGTAAGTCGGGTTTGCCACGACAATCCAGCGCCTGCAGTGACGGCGACGGTATGCCGTGTTTGCCTATTACCCTGCTACTGGTGCTGCTGCTACTGCTGTCCCGCCGCCAATCGTGCCCCGTCGGCGTGTCTCAAACGCAAAATAAGGGCACTTCCTTAATGGGCGCGCGCAGTTAGCCAATAGACTTGTTCTCTCTCCTGACCTGAGTCGCTGGTTCCGCACTGTTCTCTACCGTCCTCGCCATTGGCCTATATCTTCCGGCAATACGTACCGACCGGGGTTTGGGGTTGGAGGGGGCGATCGCAATGAGGACAGTGGGAGCAAAAGCATCGGCTGTGGCGACGAAATGAATACGGAAAGCTAAATCGACTCCTCACCTACCATTTCAGCGGGGCGGTACGCATTAGCCGTTCAGCCGTAAAGACATTCGGCGGGCACCACCGTTTGCGGTTGTGAGCTAGCGAGTGAGTGAGCGACAAGCGCCCCTTTCCTGATCTAAATCAACGCCACGAACCGGCACGGCGTTTAGCACGGCTGAGCAGATTTAGTTACATTTCATTGCCATTACAGCCAGCTACAGCGGAGTACCGGGAAGCCCGCTGAAGCCCGGGAAAGGAAGTCCGTCATCGAAATACGCTTGTCTCCCTTCTGACGCCTCGTCGACTTCTGTTGATTCTACTTCAGATGCGTTATTGAATTCTGCGCAATCTCATGCTGCCTTTTTCTCTTCGTCATTTTTTTTCCATTCTGCTCGTTTGCCTCATTGAGTGAATTACTGCGCGCCCCAACAAGAACGCCGGGAACAGACAAGGGACTATACCTGTGTATTTTATGGGTATATCCGTAGGCGCATCTAGGCGTATGTGTTCGAGCAGTTGTGAGTTGAGACACTTCGAGTGACCAGATAACTCTGTCGCATGTCATGCGTGCGACCTGTTGCCATCCGAGGAAGTATTTGTTCATAGCAGTGAGAGCGGCGGCGATCTGACAGAAGCCCTATAGTGACGACGATCAGAGACCGGAACAGTAACGACAGTATGGGCTGGTACATACAGGACGGCGAAATTCATCCTCTCAACGGTCCCAGGTAGATGCCAACCACGAATAGTTAGTGCCAATCTTTTGTTAGCTAAACGAATAGTTTGATCTTGCGAGTAAACTGAACTGCTTTCTGTTTCGTCGCCAGATTTATTTGTCATTTTTTTGTATTAAGCCAATGTATTAAGCCAAGCAACGCCTACGATAGAAATTCACTGCAAGCAGACTCACTCCGAACTAGCTATGCGCTTTTTCAACAGGATCAAACTAACTGGATCCGATTGTGTGAAACTAATTGCCTTCCACTATTCCCCCGCCACTCCAAAGACACTGATTGATTGATTATTTGGCTCATTACCTGATATCAGGTGGTCTAAGATATTGGTCGATAAAATGTATGCGTATGCTCACTGGCTTCCCTATTGGTTTTAGCTGTAGCTAGCTTCAGTGTTAGTGCCACTAGCGTTAGCGCCTCAACTATGCTGTTGTTACCGTTATATTGGTGATTGTCGATTATTTGTAATTTCTTAGGCAAAAACATTTCAAAGTTAACAAAGCAAATGTACTTCATATACATTTTCGGCGCTCTGTTCAGCTCGGCTGTTACCTGTGGAGCCGGGAGGTTGTAAATCGCAGCGGACGAGGGCCGTAGATGGTATTTCTAGATGAGAAGACGTATGCTCCGATAGTGCTTCTACATCGTCCGTACCACGAAAACCACACAATACGATGATACCAATAATTAGCAGCGTAGGCGATGGGGTGTGTAATTGAACAAACACCGCAGCTTCCACACCCACACACACATATATATATATATATATATATATATATATATATATATATTATATAGGTGTGTGGGAGCTGTATAGCCGCCAGCTATACGGGCCGGTGTTATATAATAGCATTAGGACATACGAAACTCGGTGACGGGGGCGGCGAGTCTAATTTTGTCGAATCGAACCTCGGCCATTCGTGCGTCACTGCGTTCAGCATGCACGAGCTTGTACATCTCCCCTAAGTGCTTTTACGCCGACCACTTTGCAGCGATTACTATACCGTCGTGCGTGGGACGACGAGACAGCTTGGACAGCTTTTCATCGCCCACCCACCCAGCCCACCGCCACCACCACATTTGCGCCTAGGGGTGTGCGCCCGTGCACTTATTCACGTACACACCTAAATATAGACTCTGCGTACGTAGAGAGACGACAAGTAGTAATCGTAGTAGTAGTAGTAGTAAACATGATAAACATCGAGCCCGGTGGCGTGGTGGCATGCGTCTGCGCCTCCGTCTGCGACCGGAGGAGACATATAGGTGCGCGGGTTCGAGCCCCACCGTTGCACATTTGTATTTATGGGGGTCCGTCTATGAAGCAATGCGAAAAGCAGTCCCATGGACGTTAAATCTTGGCTGAGAGTCAGCCCCAAAAGGATTTTTTTTGACATGATAAACACGATGCGCGTGTTCTTTTCTTGGGACGCCGTCTTTCAATGCAGGCGCATCACAGGCGGCACCACGGCCTCTCTCTCTCTCTGCTACTGCGGCATTTGTCGCCGTTTCGTAGTGGATCGTTCTACGACCACGATTCTAGCGTTACAACTACTGGTTTTCGTTTTCGTTTTTTCTTTTCTTTTCTTACCATGACTATCTTGATTTCTGCTACTGCGTTCACTGCGTTTCGAGCGTAGTGCTTTTGATGCTTGGACGAAGATGCGACCTTACGAGAGGGGTCGAGAGGCAAACGAGACTTAGAAAAAGAACGTCGACCTAACAATCCAGATTCGGTTGACAGATCAACGGCCGTCAACACCAACGGTGACAAGCGTAGTTGGCAAACAGTCACTGCCGACGCAAGGCGCGCAGCAGCAACGCCGTCAACTTTTGTGCACTGTCGCATACGGCTGACCTTTGACCGTTGACGCTGATTCGTATCGCCCCGCTCCGGGAGACGGATAGCGGGTAGCATATATGACCGAATGACAGCTCGAAGCCGTACACAAGAGCTTTACGCGCTGTGTAAGTATACGTCGTTTTCAAGCAAGCCGGCTGACGAGAGCCTTGTTGTGTCTTGTGCGAAGCGCTGTTGCATTGTTAATTAATGGCTGTGGTTTCTACGTTAGTGTTGTTGCACAGATTGGTGTTGTTGCATTAATTGGTGGTTGTTTTTGCGCTTTGATGTTGCAGTTCTTGGCAACATTGCTGCGGTTGCTATTGGTATTTGTGCTGCTGTTGTTGTTGATCGTTTTTTGTTGTTGTTGTTGTTGCTGTTGCCTTTATTTTTTGTTTTGTTATGTTGTGGAGATTACTGTTGATGTTGTGTTGATTATTATCGCGCTCTGTTGTCGTCTGGTTGCCGCAGTTTCTCGTATTGGCGCCGCCAGTTGACTTCCGGGATCTCTCGACAACGACATAAGAAGAACGCAATAGACCAAGAGCAAAAAGCGTTGTATTGATGTCACGATCCATTCATTTCCGCGGCTAACGCAGCATTGGCAACGTTATTCTAGTCTGTTCATAGAGAGGCGCGGGCTGACGCAGTAACGCGGTGTCATGGATCTTATGGAAACGTGCCGTCCTGCAGTGATTATGATGAGGATGATAATGATGAGGATGACGACAATAATAATCATGGTACTACTGGCGACGCGAGGGTAGTCAATTTCTAGGAGCAAACACTGATGTAACTGCAGTGCATCTACAATTCGTCGGACTCGTCAGTAAATAACAAACATAGTGCCAACCTGCGGAACAGCCTCGCAACCCGAGACAGCTCTTAGCCTATGCTCTGCTCCCTATCGGCTTGGGATTCACCCTAAGGTATATCTTGTTTTCAATGCACCGGGGCCTGGACATGTCACAGCACGCCCACTGGCTCTTAGCCGTATGGTTATTATTTATTTTCAAGGAGCATCGTCAATCAAAGGAAGTCGATTAACAACAGGGATCAACAAAACCAGGCGACATCCCGGTAGATGACACCCATGACAAGCGCATTAGCGCCCTAGAACCTACCTATACAGGCGCAACATACCCCGTTTAGTCGCCTGTCTATATACACAGCGTATTTCTGCCGAAGTAGCCTTATAGTTAGTTGCTCAGCAACTTTTATTATATGTCCTTGTGTTACTGGTACAAGTACGATTATGATGCATATGTTGTTGTTGTTGTTGTTGTTGTTGTTGTTGTTGCTGTTGCTGCTGTTGTTGTTGCTGTTGCTGTTGTTGTTGTTATTGTTGTTATTTTTGGATGCATTGCAATGTCGCGTGTCATTAGTGTCGTCGTCGTTCTATTTCCGTACATCATCACATCAGATCTGCGTGGGCTTCAACGAGCCGCAAGCAGGCCATATCCGAAGGTAGCATCGCTCGACTGTAATAATGAGCTTCCTCCTCCGCTCATGTCGCGCGGCGCGTTGCCCCGCCAGCTGTCGTCGAAGAGTTGACGCAGCAGAATTGGGCTGTCGCGAAACATCGATGCCAATCGAATAGGTTCCCCGTCGAGTAGTCTCTGCCTCCGACTCCGCCCCTTCCCTACTTTGGCACTTGTTTTCCACAATACATGAGCCCCCATACCAGCTGGCGAATTTCTTTCCGCCCACCTTCATTCATCGGCAGCCCTGCCGCCGTCGTACTTGGTCACACTCGGCCGTGGTTCCTGGTCATCTACCGTCTTACCCTGCATGCACTTACTTTTATACACTCTTTCATACCGGTCGCGCTAATATGTATATCTGCATGTAATAGGATAGTATAATAAGAGCGCAACCGGCCGGCGCAGGATTAACGCTGCTGTTGTTGTTGTTGTTGCTTCTAAGGCAGTCTGCCAACATACCGACAGCGCTCCAACGACGAACGTTTTTTATTTGTTGTTAAATAATTGCCCATATTAAAATGCAACATTTCTAAACAATGCTGAAAGAGTTAACAAAAAGAACATAAAATAGAGTGATACCTATTGTGCCTTAGAACAAATAGTTTAAAAAGTCATATGCAGGCAAAACTGGGTATATCACTCATTTGGAAGAAATTGGCAGAGACAGAATTGCAGTTTCTAAATAGAGTTAGATTTTTGTCATGAAATGGGACTTGGGCTTAGCTAATTCTTGTAGAAATAGATTAGTTTCTATCTTAGAGAAGGGCACTCTAATGACATAGTATTTACAACTACGATGGGGTTTACCTTGGACGAAAATGTTTGAGCCTACAATATGAAGTGGACAATGACATTAAATCAACATAGAATAGATACCACGCCGCAGCATTTCCAGCAGTTCAGTTGATAGCTGGACTGGCAAAATGAGAGAAGATCCAATGATGTGAAACTAGCACCAGTTGTGTCTGATGTATGCGTTTAAGAATTGCCCAACCTGGGTGATAATAAGCCTTAATAATGTAGGCAGAAATAACGAGATAGAAAACATCTCTGCTCTGACCTTTTAAAGTAATTGCCTAAAGTGCAGTTCTGGGGGTCACACACGCCCACACACAGCGGATAGAGCCCGACTCTAGTGATTGGAACATGTTTAGTTTAGTAGACGGCCTAATAACACGTTATAGTTACTTCGACGACGTGAGAAGGCTAAGTTCATCGGGCGTACGAAGCAACGGTGGCATCAGCCGGGACCCAGCTCGTATCTAACCTACCGAACGAACATTTCTCACCGCCTCTCTCTAACCGAGGAATCGAATCTGCCTGTTGGCCTAGATCTGTCTATTTGACAATTTGACAGGTCTTTCTATCTGTCGGTCGCTCTACTCCTGTATCTGTCTACACCAGAAGGTGTCGTCTGGCTGATGGCTTCTGACTCGGGTCGTGGGCGACTAGATTTAGAAAAGCACAGACAAACTGTTCGTTGCCTATCATCCGAACGAAAAACCTTATGGAAGCTGGCTACATAGAGTTTTACATTCTGCCCTTGCCGACAGGAGAATAGTGAGAGAAAAATAGTGTTCGAGTAAAATTGCTAAGCTCATCCTGGTTCGCTGGCTGGATACCTGCGTGGGTATCTGCCAAATAGATGCCTGTTGTATCTGGTATCTGGCGGCAGCTTGACGTGGCCCAGGTTAAAATCCAGAGTTGGCTCGTCTGAGAACTCGGGACGCCCAATTGTACGTCGCCGGCAGAGGACCTGGCGGAGGTAAGGATAACTAGCACAGGCGGTAAGGTCCGGGCCTAGACGCGTGTCGTATTTTTCCGGGCTGCTGGGTCCGTAACTTTTACTCCGGTGCCAGGAGGACGCATGGGGTCGCGCCGTAGAGCTGTGTGGCCTTAGTCTGAACTTAGCGCATATTTCATTCTGTTTGGCCGTTGGCTACTATAGCCATGAGAGTCTTTCGCAGCCCACATAGGGCAATATAGCTGCGATACGCCGGCCGAACGTATCTTATTTCCTGCATCGAAACGAGAGATGTACCTCTCATAAAATTCGAATCTCCACTGAAACAACAAAAATATTCGTAACAACTAAACATTGTTCGGACTGACCCTGAGCCAACATTTAACGTTCACGGGTTTGATTTCGCAATGCTTCGTAAGACGGACCCCCTAAATGCAAATGTGCAACGGTGGGGATCGAACCCGCGCACCTATGTGTCTCCTCTGGCCGCGAGTCGCATGTGAATGCACCGCGCCACTAGGCTAGACAGCTCGTAACAACTAAGTAATAGACAACCGTTCCTTTCTAGGGATAAGGCCTCTCTAGGCGTTGCCATAAGGTAGAGTAACAACAGTCATATATTTGCATCAACGGCTTCAGCAAACCCCAAACGAATAATACATTTAAAAAAATACTCTGCCTATATATATGTACAATGTTTGTACTTGAATATGTGGGGCACGGTATATTTGGTTACGTTTCTCTCTCTCTCTCTCTCTCTCTCTCTATATATATATATATATATATATATACACGTGTGTGCTTACTAGAGAAGTAAAATGTGTAGTAAGTGGATTAGTTCCACCTACTTAGGCGATCAGAGTGTGTAGTTTAGAACTTTAGCCGAGGGTGGAGCGGCGCAGTGTAGGAAGGTCCTTCTGTGACGCGATGTACGAACGTTCTTCTCTGTATCTATGGCCACTTAAACCCAAGTTAAGTCAATTGCCTAAACCGTCTGCAGCATCCACCACCAACGCAAAAGTGCACAATAAAGATCAGCATGAAGCAACTCTTGACTGGCAAAACGCTGACAACGAGTGACGTAGGTGACGCGATAAGGTAAGCGAATTTGCCGTAACGACCTGGAGCGTTGTCTGACACTCGTTCAGGGCGATTTCAAGGAGAATATATGGCCCTTTATATAGGGACGCGGATTTTTGAAGTCCGCGTAGAAGGCCGCATAGGCCAAACCCAAGAGATAAACTATTAACCATGTCAGGCTTTAGTTAAACCGGCTGCATTCTAGTTAGAGCTTTTGCTTTTTCTGGCGCGATACATCTAGTTACTGCGTCGTTGTTTAAGAAAGTGCATTTGGTTGAGATACAAACCAGCTGTCTCGCCAGGTATCTCAAAATAATTTTTGTTTGGGTGCTACCAGTGGCGTAGGATGGCATATATATATATATATATATATATATATATATATATATATATATATATATATACTATATATATATATATATATATATATATATATATATATATATATATATATATATATATACATATATATATATATATATACATATATATATATATATATATATATCTATATATACATATATATATATATATATATATATATATATATATATGAAAGCAGGAGAGATTATTTTCTGCCCTGGTAGTAGGAGATTCCACAAAGTACAACTAAATTGCTTTTAACAACGTAACGTATTTAAAAAATAAAGAAATTTCAACGACGACATACTTTGAGACCAACCTCTGTTCTAACGGCCACACTACCTCAACCTACGACGTCTCACGTGACGACTTCTCAGCCACCCGATCTCGTCGGGAGTCAACGCCAGAGTGCACGTCGCAACATGTCCGCTGAGCGACGCTAACCGCTTAATTTTCTATCTTTAAAACCCCTCTTCTCTAATTGTTTCCCCACCTTCACTGGCTCGATTGTCTGGTCGAGTCGTGTAGAGATACAACAAAGTAGCTATACTAATGGGGAGTTAGAAGTTAATAACGTTAAAGAGATCAACTATATATATATATATATATATATATATATATATATATATATATATATATATATATATATATATATATATTGTGTTATTGTTGTAAGATGTTGCTTTGAATATATATATGAGAGATACCCGAATCTTACACTGGGCCAGTGTTACCCACAATCTGTCGATGTGTCGACTCATCGAAGTATCGGCGAATCATCGAGTAAACTTGTAAGCGTCTAATAATTATCCTAATCATAGTTGGGTTGTCGTCGACGCCTGAAGCCTCCGTCTTGGTCCCGCTATCGCCTCTGCGTTCAGCTCTTGACCGTTTCTGGTGGGCCGCGCTCGCTTTTCCCTGCCGAGCGCTGTTTCCTCGGGAGAGTCGTTAGCAGTAGTAACCGCCTGATCAGCGACAGTACCCGACGAGTGCTTGCGACGTTTCGCCACCATCCGTGTCGTTATTCGCACCAGCCCCAGTTCGGTCACTGAATTATTCGGTGTACAGAACTGGTCTCCGCTTGCGTCAGAGTCCGCGGCCAAGACCGTGTCACTCTCCGCGCTCGATTCATCTCGATCTTCGATCTCGATCTTCGTTCTCGCTGTTCGCTAGAATGTACGGTCGCAGTTGAGAACAATGAGCAGTTGTGGTATGATCGTTCCCGGCCCGATCTGTCTGTCAGCAGCTCTGCAATACGGTAGGTGTCGCTAGGCAGAACTCCCGTAATTAGCATCGGAGCTCGATACTTGGGTTGAAACTTTGTCGATTCGCCCGTATCCAGTGCTCCAGACGTTAAACGACTACAAGTTGTCCAACCGAGTAACAGCAATGTGCTGTTGTTTTTATGTTGTAATACCTGCTGAACTCTTCCCTCGTGCTTTCAAACTACCTTGATATATTTCGTCATGCAAATGTGCTGGCGCTGTCTATTGGCTCGCCTGCTTCTCACCGACAAAGATCGTAACTCGATCATGATGAGAAATGTACACGTGCAAAAGTTCGAACGGCAACCGTCCCGTACTTTTCAACGGCGCTCGGTTGATATAGCTCTCGCCCGTTGCGACCTTATTTGACCAGTCTCTTTCATCGGCCAGTTCGCAATATGTTCGCACAAGCCTGGTTACCTCTTGGTGAGTAATATCTTCGGCATCCAGCAAACGCCCCCGTTTGACAGCGCCTTTCTTCTGCTGACTATCCTCATGCCCGTAGTTGACCACTGCCAAAATGACGTCCGCTTCGTTGCTTACATCCAAAAATATTTCCCTGCGACAATCATGACCCTTGACCATCACTGGGCTTCCACCACCTCGGTAAGTCGTACCCGAATCAAATATACGCTTTGAGGGGGCAGCTCAGTGCTTTCCTTGGCCACGAGTCCAACCTTCGGCTCTACTGAGCCTGGCAGTAACTTTGCCAGCTCCGAATACGTAGCCGAACTCAGATTAAGAGCACTACCCTCGCGGTCTACCGTAATCAGCTTTTGGCGGCCAAGCAGGTTCTTGCCCAGTAAGATTGCCTCCCCGAACATCGCATCATCCTCCAGCTCGGTGAGCTCCACCTTTTCATGCACCAGGCCCTCGGCCGCTACCGAGACCATGCACTCGCCGACAGGCGTGCAGAAGCCAGCACCAAACTCTGAACGCGGCCGATGGTCAAGGGTTGTATGCTCAGACCTATCTGCTGGGCCGCCTTACGAGGAATACACGTTATATCAGATTGAGTGTTTACTTTGGCTAGCCATTCCTTGCCATCCACTACTACGAGGTCGACTTCGATTTCGTCATCTACACGGAATCCGGCAGCGCTGCTGGTCGTCCTGTAAGTTACCTGTCGCACGCTGTGGACGCTACAATCATATATATGATTGTATATATATATATGACACATATACTAATGTGTCCTGCGTTCCCGCTTTTAAAGCACGTGAGAGGCCGTGCGAGATCGGCCCTGTTACCATCGTTGTTGCTGCCACCGGCCCGATCCCAGTAACGTGGCTGGTGCATCGCATCCGTATGTTGCAGCGCATAACTTAGTGAGCTCTGTTACTGCTGCTGCTGCCGGTACCCCATGGGCTCTCTGGAACTCGCCTCCAAGTAGTTCTCAGCTTGATGACCAACACTTTGGCACCGACTGCATCTCGGCTGACCGAAAATCAATCGCGTCTTAAATGTCGTGGATCAACGTAGACATGTTGCTGACGCGCCATATCTTGAACCAAAGATCTATACTCCGCACGCAACCCAGTAAGCACACGCGATTTGATTTTCTGTGTCGACATCGGCAGCTGCAGCGCTAACGCATCTAGCCGCCGGGCGTAACCACCAATAAATATACCCGTCTACTGTCGACACACACAAATTTCGTCCAGGAAGACACTTCTGTCCGCCATATGGTCAAGCGCAGCCACACACTTCACCTGCCGTCCATCGTAGTCACGACTCCTGTATTCATGGGTCGTGTGCCACGTTTAGGCTTCCTCGCACGTCTTAACACAGCAGGTGGCTTGTTTCCATCCAGGATCACTGTTCAATCTTTATCGCAAGTTTAGACATTCGGATCCACTCCCTGGCTAGCAAGCTTCTTGCCCCATCGAATTAATGAGTCCACTTAACTGCAAATATCAACAATTGCTTCACATCTTTGAGCCACTATTTGTGTCGCCGTTGGTACCGTAGTTGTGGTTGGCTGCTCCGTCTTATTTCAACACTTTCTCCATTACGAAGCATTGAAATTATTTCTGCTGTTTCTGAAACTCTTCCTGTCTTTTATGGTTATCTGCAGCCATATCCTGCATCATCTTTTCCAGACCACCAACCGTATTTTCGAGTGACATTTTGCCTGACTCCTCAATTTGAGACCTGACTCCTCCTAACTGCACCTGCGGCTACCACCACACCAGACAACAACAAAAAATCGCTGAGTTACTTACTTTAGACATTCTGCCGATTCAGTCCTAACTCGAACCCACGCTATCTCAAACCACCAGTCGCAAGTCTGTGCGCCCACCCATTAAGACAAACTGCTGGATCCCACCGCTGCCACCAAAACTGTAAGCAGAAAAGGTTATACTCTGCCTACGTAGTAGGAGATTCCACAAAGTATAATTGAATGGCTGTTAACAACGAAAGGTTTATCAAAAAGAAAATAGGGAAACTTCAACGTCACTCTAAGGCCAACCGCCGTCTTAGCGACTTTACGTCTCTACAACCCAGCAGTGAGCATCGCAGCATGTTCGCTGAACAGTGCTAACCGCCTAATTCTCTACCTTTAAGGCCGGCCCTTCTCATGCCTTCTCTAATTTGTTCGCCGCTTCCACTGGCCTTGTTGTCCGGTCGGATTGTGCTGAGATACAGCGAAGTAGTTATACAGCTGGGGAGAAGGTAATAGAACGTTAAAAACGTCAGAGAGATCAACTGACACAAACATATATGTATGAACATGAAATTGGAGTAAGTTGTTGTTATATATATATATATATATATATATATAAGCAGAATTCCCGTCCCACCACACATTAGAGGCATTTAGCCTTACCAAGCAAGCATTATTCACATGCTTTTGTTTTTGTCGCCATTTTACTGCAAACGTCAGCAGACGCCTGACCGATTAGATTGTACAGTGGTGACGACGTAAGCCTGCACTGATACGCAGTATCTTAGAGAACGCCTGCCCCTTAAGTCGTATGCGGCGACTAGACGGCAACATTAAAATACTTTTTGGGCTAAACTTCAGCCAAGATTTAACGTCCACGGGACTGCTTTTTTGCAATGCTTCATAGACGGGCCCCCATCAATACAAATGTGCAACGGTGGGGCTCGAACCCACGCAGCACCTACGTGTCGTCCCCGGTCGAGGCGCAGGCGGAATACATTACGCCACCGAGCTCGGCATACCGCAACATTATCGCCGCAGGTTCTCGCCCTACGGGCGGTGGCACTGGTTGTCAATGCTGAGACCGAAAGAGAATGAACAACAGCAGCAGCAGCGGCAGCCCGTTCTCTCGGTCTCGTTGACCAGAAGCTTCGCCGTTTCGGCGTTCGCGACGAGAGGTGCAGGCGACGTTGAAGGCCGTTGAACGGGGCAGGCGCGTTATGTAAGGCTACACGTCACACTGCTCAGCTTCTGTAACGGCGCCCACTAGTGTCTGTTGTGTGCTGGCTGGAAAACTCGATGAGTGACTGAACTGCCATTCAATCTGGACAGACAGACAGACAGGCCGACAGGCTCGGCAACTGTGGACCTTCGGGGGCAGCTTGTGTGAATTCCACGAGAAGAGATGAAATGGCACAGCCGACGGCCCAGTCGACTCAGGCGAGGGGAGGGAAGGCGACGCAGATCTCACTAATAGATTGGAATTTGTCTGTTCAAAAGGGAAAAACGAGCGGCAGACGTTCTGTCAGTTCGTTTGTTCGTCGAATAAAATAGGATATGGCCGACATGTTGCATAGACTAAATATATAATATATATATATATATATATATATAAAAAAAAAATATATATATATATATATAAATATATATATTATAAGAAAAGCAGTTTATTTATTCATCAACTCAATTCAAGAAAGCATAGTTAAATGTTCACATGTCGTAGACCATTATTTATAATCCAGCTGATTTTGATTCTTTTTTTGATGCATATTATATATTATTAGAATTGGATGTCATATTGTGTGGAGCAATGCCTTATACCGAGTAGATTGCAGCATTCATAATTACCAAATTATTAATATATGGTATGTATCTTATTCTGTGGTATCAGAAGGCGTGCAGTAAAGAGGTTTTAAGCAGAAAAAGGCTTGATGCCTCTCAGGGAGATGGCCCGTCCCTGGTAAAGGCGCTGGAGTTGTTCTCCCCCTACGGCCAGTTCTGGGCCAATTACGTCGGTAAAAAATAACGTCACCGTACCCAGCAGGTCCAGTTCACACCGATCCTTTACAAGTATACCCTAGAGGTTGCTGTAAAATTCTGCGACTACATACTGTCTATCTGTATCCCTGTTGGAACAGCTCGCATTTGGATGGGTTAAGCTGCAGCCCGTTCCATCGCTTGAATGCTCTTAGATCCTTGATGTCTCTGAGTAACACCGAAGGATCGTAGTCAAGGAGGGTCCCATAGTTGAGGTAGAACAGAGGGACCCTAGACCTGCTTCGTGTACTGATGTAGAAGCAGACTAAAAGGATCGCTGTGGCTTCCTGCTGACAATTTCAACTTCACCGAACATCAGGAAAGTCGGCCTGCTGTATGCCTGGTGCATCAGTGGATAACGTGCTTAAAAATCTCTGCCAAGTGGTGTCCTCGTTTTTTAAATTAAATGCATTTTAAAATCTAATTTTAGAAGGCAACATTTCTCGTTGTTTTCGAGAAAGGTGCGAGCTGTGTGAGCAATAATTTCCGCGCCATTATCAGTGGCGTACCCTATCTGCCGTTACTGCAATTAGTTTTTCACGTTGACGTGAGCAAGCAGGGTCCTTGTGGCCAGTCTACGCAGAGTGCAGCCGACGGCCATGGGTTGGTATACTCCAGTTTTCTTTTTCAGGGCGATGACTGTTTCCAGCACATCGTTGTGGTCTCCGTTGGCAGGGGGAAAGCATCTAAAATGGTCAGCACCAGATTGTAAAGGTGCAAAATGCCTTGGCGTCGCTCGAGCACGACCCGCTGTCAAGTCGAAGATAGGACGGTGGCACCACGCCCCCTGCAGAAGCAGGAGAGTGCTTTGTCACCACCTTACTAATCGACTTCACCGTTACGGGCGCAATCGTGTCATCGGAAGAAAATATTCTAATGGCGCGCCGCTAATTAAAATCCATGGATAGCTTGAGAGAAGCGATATGAGTGCGGGTTTTATCCATCATTACACATTTGCCTCGACCCTCAGCCTCCACGCGAGCGAGAGCGGCACATCCAAAAAGAGCCACCTTTTCCCTGACTACGCTGGCCAAGCTATGGCCTCCTTGGGTTTCTTGGTCGACGTGGAGGGCTTTTGGGGCGACGTTGAGCAGCGCGGCCCAGCTTGCTTTGTCATTCTTTTGCACGACATCTTTGAGCAGACGGTAGAAAAGCCCGCGCAGAGGGATTCTCACTCCATTGCGCAACACCTTGCGTGTCATCTTGGCGTTGGCGAGTAACCGGTGAAGAACAGGTCGAGAAAAAGGCGGCAGGTGCTGACCTGGTGTCGGCACTTCACTTGCTGGCGGCTGGCTGGCGGGGTTAGGATTGGTAGCATGTTGTCTCGATCTGAAGCTCGGCAATTGTGAGCGTTATGAGGTATGGGGAACATTTCGCGTATATGCCCTCAGATTAAATTCACCTGGCTTTAAATCTCACTCAGTTGAAACTTGCAGTAATAGTGTCTAGTGTTTGCTACTGCTTTAGCGATCGTCCCTAAGTATGGTCGGTGTCCGTGTATGTACTGCCTCCTAATCCAGTCAGATTAGGTTGAAATATGGCAAATGTGGTTTCATTACAACAGCAAATATTTATATATATTCTTTTGTTTTATTTAATCAAAATAGTATTTAGAACATCATTATTCCTACGGGATCTCAGGGAACCCTTCGGCAGAGGGAAGGGACCCTTCGACTGACGCCGCATTTCCCCGCTGAAGCTCGATCGATACTCGCTGCAGTAGGAACTCTCCAGAACGAGGATCCCTTGTGACTGCGTTTAGCCTTTTTCCAAGCTCTTTAAAAAATCTTGACGTTTCTTCACCCATGGGTCCGTAAGTTTCTAAGGCAATTGGCTGGACGATAAATTGCGGATTAAGTTCTCTGTACTTCGCTAACTTGCGGTCCTCCGCAAGACAAGCAGAGGCACCAGCTTTCTGGCTTGTTCGAGCGACGTAGCTCCTGGCCAATGTACACGACACGGTAACGTCCCATACAAGTAAGCGACCTCTTTCCCAAGGGGTTAGTGTTTTGCCGTCCGGTCGTAACCCACTATTGGCGCTAAGGCCTGGTGGCTCTTTCACAGCCGGCACCTGTGCACTATACAGTGCACGACAGACGACGTCGTTTATTGCATAGTGCCGTGGGTGGCGGCCGGCGCTGTATCGGCACGATAGAGCGTGTTCCCCTGTTGTTGTTACGGGGGATCGGCACCGGTTGCAAAGATGAGCGATGAGCGGCACAGACCGTCTCCCCCAGCCGCAGGCCAGACACGATGCGGAGTGTGTTATTGTCCAGCATCGTACCTAGTTGCGGCGAGGGGAGGGCCTGAAGCCACTTGCCACTCATCGGATCGAAACAAGCTCGTAATCTAGCCTTGTCAGCCGTGGTTTGCGCCTGAGACAGAAGAGAGGCCTGTTTAAGCTCCACGACAATGCGGTCGAGAGACTCTTGCGTTAGGGAAGCCGGCAGAGCCTCCCATCGCGCCTCAAATTCGTCCAGGCTCGTACGCGAAGCCCGTTCGATCACCTCCGATGTACCTTCTGGGCCTATGGAAGCAATCAGATGTTTAAAATCTGTGATTGAGCCCACGTAGCACGACAGGGCCAGATCTTTAGTTGTACGGACACCGAGGCCACCTGCGCTGACGGGCAGCGTAGCTTGGGCCCATGCGTTGTCTCCTAGGCGCACGTTGAGTAAGCACTCGAGTGTCGTTCGGAGGAGTTCGTCGAAAACGTGGAGCAGGTCATCTCTCTTGTACGAGGGAGAACATCGCAGAAGATAAATTAAACGAGGCGTGGAAAGACTTTCCCGTAGAAGGTACAGGGCTGGGTGTGCGTCTAGATGTTTTAATCTACTGCACCACCGTTTCGCATCTGTGAGCCTCTTTTGGAGGGCACCCACAACTGCTGCGTCAGTTAGCGGTGCACCCAGCAATTCGACGTTTTCCTCCGTTAGCCACTTGCTATTGGGTAGTTTTGCTCGCGCTGCGGCAGCAGTTTCCTTCCTATCGTTGTGCGATAAAACGAGGAGCTCACATTTACTGTCGTTGAGCTTCAAGCCCGAGACCGCCTCGAAGTCCTGGACCTTCTTAATGTCGGAAAGGACACCAGGCAAATCGCCAGCAAGTAGTCCATCGTCTAGGTACCACGGACGCAATTCTGACTGCAATCGTGCCTGAAGCTCATATAAACCTATGCAGAAGAGGGCAGGCCCACACGGGTCGCGCTGCTGCACCCCACATTTTGACAGTATAGTCTTTCCTTGCCAATAGAGGTTGGACGGGAAACGATACATTTGGTAGATGGCGGCGTACAGCTCAGGGGTTCGCTGTTTAACCGAATTTAAAATGTGGTCTCTTCGCATCATGTTAAAGGCATTTTGAAAGTTCAACTTTACTGAGATTTTATGGTTTGCGGCTCTGTGTGATTCAATGTATGCAGCGGTGGCATGTACGGCAGCTTCGGTACCCCCCTTAATACCACAGCCAAGTTGCAGTGGGGCAACTAACTCAACAATATCCTTGATTGATTTCTTGACGAGAACTTTGCCAACAAGCCTTCGTAGAGTGAGCCCCACTGCAATAGGTCTTATTCCGCCGTCCTTCTTCCGGAGAGCGATAAGAGAAGCTCCATAAAATATTGGCAATATAAATTCTGGTAGTTGTCCATTGATGGCCTGGGTAACAAAGCGGCACAGAGAAAGCAGCAAAGGATTACTGTTTTCATCCTGTCTGCCAATGAGATCCTTTAAGTGGCGAGGGCGAAGTCCATCGGGGCCCCCGCTGGAGCAGTTAGGGAAACTTCTAATTGCATTGCGGATCTCCGCTGGGGTAACGGAGATTTCGGATCCGGGTGGTCTGGTCGCTGGTGCGTCTGGGAAGGTTGCGTCTAGGGGGTGTTCGGGGTGCTTGGCTATGAGGCTTTCGAGAGTTTGTGGATTCACTGGGGCTATCTGGTCAGTGGACAAAAGCGTGCGGGCGGCCGACGAAATATCTCCCTGAGCTAGTTTCGTCTGTACCATTTTTGACCGTCGGATGTCAGTGTCGCACGGCGAGGGCGTCCCGCGTTTTGTTCCACACAGGTGAGGGTTTTCATCTATTTTAGCTCTCCGACGGAAGCGTGCCAGGTTTTCCCGAATAACTGATGTAAGTGTGCGTCCTTTTTCTTTTCGAGCGGGGATGCTAAACACTAGAGAAGGGAAAGCAAATAGCCGTTCCCAATTTTCCGGTGAGGCAGACGAGCACAGATCATTTATAGTTTTAGATAATTCTGCTGCAACATGGCTTCTAAGAGAGCGGGGTGTGCAAGATATAATTTTTAACTTAGATTTAATTTCCACGACTTTCGGAAAATAGTCGGCGATGTGAAAAGGTTGTCCAGGGTCGGGTTGAAGTTGTTGGTTTAGTAGTCGGTTAGAAGTTATCGGTTGAGTGGGCGTGTCTGCTTGTAGTTGACAAGCGAGTTGTTCTGGCTGCGTGGTTGACGAAACCCAGCGTCGGATATCAGTTTGCCGACTGGTCATTACAAATTTTCGGTCTGTAACACCTGTGAGCCCTCTGAGACACGAGATCGCAGGGAAGCCGGGTCTTCGATTAAGTCTTCTGCTTGTGCAGGGGTGAAGACCGCTTTTATTGCATTTTCTATCTCTTTACGGATGTCTATCCCACCAGACTGGGACGCGGGAGTCAATTGTTCCGCAAATACGGCCTGAGAGTTCAGAGACAGCCCCGGGATGATCGACGCGATTAGTCTTTCGATAACAGCGCCTACTTGAGCCACAATGGTGTCAATTATCCGCGGGATAAGCTTCTCTGCAACCGACTGCACAATATTTTCTATGCTGAGCGTAGGAGCACTCACGTTGTCAGCGACTGTCTTTACAGGCTGACTTGGGGCGGGCTCCCTCGTTGTCGTATCACGCACGTTATTTACAGAAACTTTGACTCCATTTTGGACGACAGCAGCAAAACTGCGCCTGCTAAAATTTGCGGCGGGCTTAATGTCCACCACGGGTGCGCAAAGTTTAACAGGTAAGGCCTCAGGTTGTTTCTGAATTACATGTTTGGCGGATTTCTTTAAAAGTTCTATACGATTTAGCCGCTGAACACACGACCCAAATGTCGCTTCGTGGCTACCTTTGCATAAGCAACAGCAAGCGGGCTGATTGCAGTCTTTTCTAATGTGACTGGTGGAACCACAGCGTCGGCATCGGGGACTCGTTAGTCGACATTCCGATTGCAGATGGTCTAGACTGTAGCAGCGGTAGCAATGGAGAGGCTCCCGGTAGAAAACCACGCCGTGTGACTTAAAACCCAATCGTACTTCAGCCGGAAAGTTAGCTCCTGAAAATGTCAGAATGACATTATCCGTGGCCATTACAAAACCCGTCCTGGTGTTTTTGGATCGAACACGAACTGCTTCTGTGACTCCAAGCGGTTTAAGAGCACTGGCAATAGCAGACTCGGTTAACGATGGGTGCACACCGCTAATCTTTCCTTTCACTACCGATCTGGAACCACTTATTCGAGAAGTGACAGGAACACCGGCTAACGACTGCAGACTCAATAGAGCTGCTCTATCCTCAGGGTTTTCTGCGACAATAACTAGATTTCCCCCTCTAGTAAAAGTTGGTTCTTGTACCGGACCGGTAATATGTTTCGCGATGTCGTCGCATATAGCATTAAAGTTTATTTCCAACTGATTATCTTCGGCTGAAAATAATACAGCATCAGTTTTCTCTCTGACTTGAACCTTGGTAATTGCTTCTTTAGCTACCACAGGTTTTCCCCCAGCGCCTACCTCACACCATCCTGCATCATCTCCAGCCTCAAGCGGCGTTCCACTAACAACCACTTGATTTCTTTGCAAATCTACAATTATATCGGAGTCAGCTGCAACTGGAGCCGCGCTGTCAACGCCGTTGCCACTCTCCACTGGCTGTTCTCCAGCTGACTGCTTATTTGCTGCTGAGACTGTCAACTTCTTTCTTTTCTTCTCATCAGCCTTGCTCAGCTCTTGCTGTAGAGGCGGACTGCTGGCTTTCCGTTTGTTGTTCTTCGCCTCCCCATCTGCGTCGGGTGCACTTTTGTCGTCAGTACATGCCGGCGGCTGTTGCTTGGTGACGTCAATACCAGCAGTGGAGACTGCTTTTGTAGCAGCAATGACACGGGTGTCGTTTTGCACGTCACGGGTGTCGTTTTGCACTTCACGGGTGTCGTTTTGCACTTCACGGGTATCATCTGGCAATTCTTCGGTTGGCTCCGATGCTACCAATGGTGGAATTGGTGGCTTTAGAGGCGGACTCCGTTCAACCGGCATTGCTCTACGAATGCACTGGCTCTAGTAGAATCACTTCAGCACAGCACAACCGTCAAGACAGTCGAAAGTTAAGTTAAAACTTGCACAAAACACAGAGCTCAATCAAAACACGTCTGCACCATTCGAATGTAAACATTCGAGTAACCGGTGAAGAACAGGTCGAGAAGAAGGCGGCAGGTGCTGACCTGGTTACGGCACTTCACTTGCTGGCGGCTGGCTGGCGGGGTTAGGATTGGTAGCATGTTGTCTCGATCTGAAGCTCGGCAATTGTGAGCGTTATGAGGTATGGGGAACATTTCGCGTATATGCCCTCAGATTAAATTCACCTGGCTTTAAATCTCACTCAATTGAAACTCGCAGTAATAGTGTCTAGTGTTTGCTACTGCTTTAGCGATCGTCCCTAAGTATGGTCGGTGTCCGTGTGTGTACTGCCTCCTAATCCAGTCAGATTAGGCTGAAATATGGCAAATGTGGTTTCATTACAACAGCAAATATTTAAATATATATATATATATATATATATATATAAGTCGTTTTGAGTGACGGACGTCACGTGTCTCAAAATGATGACTACGTATGGAGAATCCGCGGAGCCGTAAAATATTCGCAAGTGCAATGTAAGCTTAATAAGCACCGATCGCGCCATGGCTCCGGGGGCTTCGTAAAAAGGGCTTACATTTTAGGACTTTTAATTTGATTTATTTCACAAGTGATTCGCTTGTATAAGACGTTTAACAGATACATGCATTTGTAATCATTGCAACAATCTCTATTCTCGAGACCCCGACCGCTGATGCGTCTAGCAGTTTGTCGCCTGAGACTTCTAGTGCATTCTTGCAAGCAGAACCGGCAGCATCGTCTCCTACTGGGTGAAATTCATTCACCCAGTGGGAGACGATTTTGCTGACAATTCGTGTGGAATATATCAGAAAACCGTGCAAAATACGTACGCGTGACGAGTAATGCACGCAATTGTGTCCCATAAATTTCTGGCAAAGTGAAAATTGCACGAGCAACCTCCTCTATAGCTTTCTTTTCTTTATCTTGCCTTTCTCTAAAAAAAAACGCTAGAAAGGCTTAGTGACTGGTGACAAGGCTATATGTCTGTACTGACAATTTTCAGCTCAGAGACAGCCGCCTTGACCGCCGCCAACCAACCTCCTTGGTAAGACCTGATAGATTTTGTCTTCCGTCATCCGCATGACGGGCTAGGTCAGCGATAAGTAAAAAAAAACGCAAAGCGGCTGAGCGGGAATTCCCACGTTTTCTCTCAGCTGTATGGAGTACAAGGACTGAGTTCTGTAGACCTCAAACTCTCCTGAACTATACTTGCTGCGGCGGAAGGGCTTACCCTACAGTGGGAAACACTTTTGCTAAGACCATCTTGACGAAGATACTCTTGAGAGTGCGTTCCGGCACAACACCCCGATAGAGACTTAGATTGTCCACATCTATGTGAAGGACAACCAAGAAGGCTTATTAATGCATCTGTCGACTCTGCCCAATTCTCGTAATATATCTGGACCACTACCCTCCCTATCAAGCAGGTACTGTAGAACGGAAGTGACCTGCTCGTCCCAAAAGGGCAAATTTTTGAGGTGTTGTGCCTACGTAAGACGTTGCTCGATCAAGAGAGCCAAAATCGGAGCATGCTCATCCAGCAACAAAGCAGGTGCTGACGAATTTGCGGCTAGCCTCTTTCCCTTCTTTATACCTACGTTAAGCAATTATCTTGGGGTCAGGCTGAGCCCTTGTTCATCGCGGAGGCTCTAACACTTGACGTTTCATGTTGTAGGCTTCGTTGAATCCGTAACCGCCTTAGCTATCTCTTTTTTCTAACTATTGCAGCCTTAACGGCTTCTCAAGAGCACTGTTGAATTGGTGACATCGCCATGGCCGGGCACGCAAAAACGCCAGCACTGGAGGCTGCTTCAGAACCAGAATGTTAAAGGCCACGCCTTAAAATTCCGTCGGACGTTGCTGGTTTTTAAATAGAAAGTCGATTGTGCTTCTTCCGCATTGGTAAACGTACGTGACTTTATCACGTTCATTTGCATAAATTAGACCACTGCTACTTCTAAGTTCTATCAGCTCATTGCAGTTTCCGTCGGCGGTGCCACTATCTATCGGTGCCTCTACAAGATCAGGTTGAGGAACCACATTGCCATCCTCATTGACATCGGCAGCAACACAAAATAACGGAATCTGCCCTAGGAAGTCTAAACTCCCAAACGGCACGTACTCCAACTTGCCTTCCGGCTAGTCGACAGTGTATACGAGGCATTTGATATATTCATCGCTTTCAGCCATCGGGTGAGATTTAGACAGAGTCAGCTGCAAACTATGCAGGAATACGATAAGTTATAAAATTAATATCCTATTTCCATTGGCACTGCTTCAAGTAATGTTTTATTTAAAACTTTGAAGTTGCTTCCATAGCAAGCCGCTACCAACCTTGGCTTCTAGATAATTCACTTGAGTACAGATGGAAAAATCAGTGCAAATATTTCTTAATAAAATACCGCATGTCAAATAATGTTGGTTTTTCTGAAGAAATACCAATTCGCATTGCTTTATGCTAATGCAATGTCAATGCTAAGGCGGGCTTTGGATATCAGCCAGTAATAGCGGCAGTGTTCCTCTGCTTCTGAAAGCCTTGTGAAACATTTTGATATGAAGGGCGCACTCGTTCTATGCGACCAAACAATGGCAGGCAACGGAAGCCGCTTCCAAAAACGAGATAGTGCGGGTCCAGTTCAGGTAGCACTGTCAAGCCTACCGTCTATGCGAGTGCGGTGTTTCCGTTTAGTTCGCTTACGACCGCTCTTCTTATCTGAGAAGGCTACATTGGTCCTATGTCCCTTGTGCTTGGCCTAGGTCGTCGTCGTGCAAGAATCGGCTAAGAGAAGGCCGACACCCTATTCGCTCAGTAAAGGGTAACTCGCCTTGCTGTGTGTGATGTCGCGACCACATGTGGACTCGTCGGCGTGACTTTGCAATTGCAAACTGATATCCTGGTTGTACAGAGACCCTTTCCTACTCCTATTGCTCCCACACCTTGCGCTCTTCGTCCGTATCTCAGACAGAAAATCGTATAGCGCCTACCTTCGCCCGGTCAGGCCGAGGCGGAGATCTTTTCTAATAAGGTTTCGAGCAACTCATTTCCGTACGAGCCAGGGGGTTCACACCACATTTCTCCTCTTCGTACAGAAACGAAGAGCATCCGCGTCCTCATACAAGACCCTCTACTGGAGGGTCCGCCGAATCTAGCGCGGTCACCTGCTGTTAGGGCAAAGTGACACTGGCGCTTGCCGCAGCCGTTGTTGCCCCACTATTTACGACGGCAGCAGACGCAGACGCAACAACATCGTCAGTAGAGTAGAAAACTCCTTATAGCTTACGTTGTTGTCACCATCATCACCATCACCACCACCACCACTGTCAACAGTAAGAACTATAGCAGCCTAAGTGACCGGGCAAAGCCGAGCAGGCAGGCAGGCAGGGACCAGAGTCGGTTCGGAAGCCCGAACGATATGGTTGGAACGATCCGGCCAACACCAACTATCGCGGAGTAAGCAACGCCGTGCTTCCCGCTGTTGACTTTGTAAGCTAACTCTGGCTGCTAGCGAATCCTCCTGGACGCCTGGACGAGGTGCAGCAGCGCCGAGAAGAGACTACGGAGAACGTTAAGCGAAGGTTTCGTGTGACTCCGCCGGGCTGGGTTGATGCAAATAGGCGCATATGCACACAAGTATACATCCAGACATACGTTTCTATGTATGCACATATCTTAGGCACGGGGGGGGGATGAGGCTTTGTGCGAAACTGTGCGAGGTAGGCGGAAGACAGAACGAGGGATGAACAAATACGATCCACTTAGTTATTAGTTACGCTACGCTTAATATGTAATCTCGGCTTTCGTTTGTGAATGCAGCACTATAATCATCGTCATATTGTTGACACAGACGGGGTAGCAGGTAACCACCGACTGATTCCTAGTAATTTGGTGGTCGTGGTAATTGTTTGGAAACCGTAAACCATTGAGAGCGATTGCAACTTGCCGTCGAGTCAACTCGCGATCTTGCGAGCTTGCATCTTTAGCATGGCTCGTCGTGGGACGTGATTAAAATTCTGTCTCGTAGTGTCCAAAGCGGCCGTTTTCACTCTCCCCACTGTCGCCTTTGCGGATACAGTAGATGTGTACGTAGTTCCGTTTTCCTTCGACGCGTTGGTTCATTAGTAGACAAACAAATTCAATTTTATTTATGTTAAGTTAATTTTAAATGTTGAAAATAAAATGTATTTATGCAGCACGGTACGGTACCACCACTTAAAATTTGAAACGGATGGCGAAATACGAACAGACGCCCAATTTTTCCATTTACACTTGGTATATTTCAATGTGAACTTATTAAGGCAAACACGAACGTTTTTCGTCACACGCGCAGCATATTAGCTGTAAAAACTACAGCATGTGAACTAGCATATATAGCAATCAAAGCTATAAATACCATGCGTTCTTGAACATTTAAGAATCATATTTATACGAATATATGCATAGATGACGCATCTAATGCAGACAACCAGCCTGCATTATAACATTGACCAGTTTGGAGTGGCTGCAGATGTGTCGACAGCTGGCTTATGCTAAATGCAAACGTAACCGCTGTACCAGTATAACACTGTTAGCCTGACATAAGAGCAAATACGCACAATCGCAAGTTTCGATTGAGCGAAGTACCTTCCTCCGTAAACACGCGGATTCTACGCAGATACTTCCGTACGAGGGAAGCAACTGAAAATAATATTAGAGAGCGTGTTTAATGTCGATACCCACCCGTCAGCATATATGTACGACCAGCTTCCTTCTCCCCTATTCTTTTTACTAATCTCCACAAGCGTATCGCTGTATATGAGAACAATCTCTTCAGCAATTTGAACACAGAAAGCTGGCACCGAGTAAGGAAATTGGCAACCGGTGTCCAATTTAGGCTGGTCACCTGTTGTTTGGTTTAGTCGTCCCTCGGGCTCGGGTCCAAAGCAACGGTACCTCCGTTTAGTTAAACGCAGTCCTTGAAGATACTCAGATATCTAGTCATAAAGTGTTCTCTTTTTTTCTCTCACGTTTTGCCATGTTCTCTATCTCTCTCTGTGTCTACAGTGTACCTACTAGCTTTTCTGTTAAATTAAGTGAAAGCATACGACGGTGCGGTGGCGTTTAATGTGATAGGCGTCGCCAGATATACGTTAGACACGTAGATCACTTGGTTGGCTTTCGTGCACCCTATTCCCCATACGCTGCAACGACAGCCCATTGTATCGACCTATTATTTAGTCCCGAACTGTGGTTGCTTTGGTTTGACAGCGTTCTTTTACGATTCCATTAGCTAACATTGACTTATCGTCAACAGTTCCCCTGCTTGACTAGGCTCGAGGCGTTACCCGGTCGGTCCGGAACGCGCAGACACCTATCCGTTGTGGAGCCCGGTGGCGCGGTGGGGGCATTCGTCTGCGCCTCGCGACCGGAGGAGACACATAGCTGCTCGGGTTCGAGCCCTACCGTTGCACATTTGCGTTTATGGGGGTAGTCCGTCTATGAAGCAATGCGAAAAGCAGTCCCGTGGACGTTAAATCTTGGCTGGGGGTCAGCCTGAAAAGTATGTTTTTTAGAAACCTATCCGTTAACCAGTAAGTCTTAACTGCCCTCGAGTGGGCCACGACAATATGGCAATATGAATTCGTGGCCATATAATCTATATCGTATGCCATGCTTCCCATGGCCAGATGGGCATGTTACGGAATGTTAGCAGAAGGAGTTTACACATCTGACCAACTTTCTTATTGCGCTGAAGGTGCCTACGGCACGCATAACTCGCGCGCCGCAGGCAAACGCGCGCGGAGAGTCATAGTTATTCCTGGAGTACTGAGAAGGAATAATTTATTGTATTTGCTTAAGGACATTATATATATAAATATATATATATATATATATATATATATATATATATATATATATATATATATATATATATGCATATATATATCATTATCTTAAATATAGGCCACAAATATTTGCGGCGGCTCTTTCGACATAGACCTGCAGGCAAAACTTTAAGTAGGTAGACTTTGACGTAGTCACTTGCTTACACACGAACACGTATATATATATACATACATATATATATATATATATATATATATATATAGAATGCGTGCTCGTGTGTAAGCAAGTGACCGCGTATGTATAATTTTTTTTATGGGACCGTCCTCTCCGGACGGCAAATTTATTTAAGTTTAATAACTCTTCATTGAGCTTGAAATTTCTATTATTACATAAATTCAAACAATTATAACCATTCAGGTAATTCTGCAGAAAAGGCCATCGCCCGTGTCTGTATATATATATATATATATATATATATATATATATAAATATATATACAGGCGCTTCGTATGCGTCTCAAATGGTCTATGTTGACGCATCGTTGTCCGACACAACGATGTCGTATGTTGGCCCGTCCTGGATCTGAATTGGTGGTATACGCAACCTGCCTGTATATACGCACACGGGAGACTCGTGGGTGATTCGAGCGACGCAAGCCTGCTCGTGCGTGCTGCAAGTGAGAAAGCTAGCTCGTTCGTCTTATTCTGGGGATGCTGCTGCTGCTGCCGAAGTATGCCACCCAGCCTCTGCGAACGATAGTCTTTTTCATCCGATCTAAAAATTCTGCAGGCTAAAGTTAGATGACAGCAGCAGCAGCAACAGCAGCAGCAGCAGAAGAAGAAGGTGCATCTTCGATCGTATGAAGCGCTCTACCTGCCGGTGAGGTGCGTCCGTGGGTGTGTGTGTGTGTGTCTGCGCCTTCAACAGTTGTAAGCACACGAAGGCAGCTATGTTATGGCTGTACTGACTTGATAATGGCGCCATTGGCTCGAGGCGGCAATGTGCCCGCTCCCATCGAGCGTATGCGCCTAGCCGAAGGCGATCGCTCTGGCTCAGCAAACGACACAAGTCCCAGTAGAGGAACACGGCGAATAGCCAGAACTCGAATACTACCTTTTTTCTACGTACTTATTCTTGTGTGGGTTTTTTTTTGGGACGGCGGCGGCGGCGGGTGAAGGGGCAGCCAGCGCTCAAGCAATAACGCCCTGAATAATTGATGGCATTTATTCTGACAAGATGGCAGCCGCCACCGCAAGGCGACGGTAATATCGGTGAGAGCAGAATTCTTCTTCCACTGCCGCCGACAGAAAACTTGGGCAACGACCGAACGTGTCCACGGTGACGGCAAAACAGTCAGTGGCAAATTTCGATGTTGCCTTCTAGGAAATTTCTCAACTATTTCCTTTCCGGGCATATAGTCGCGGGGGGAGGGGGGGGGGGAGGCTGGGAGAATGAGGGGAGACAGGCGCACGCGGAATTCCAGCATTGGCAGACAGACAAGAAGAAAAGTTGTTTATAGACACGAACATATCACAAGCGTCGACTGTTAGAAGATAGAGATGCTTGATCGGCAAAAAGGTACGCGCGTATATCTACGGGCAATGTTTCGGCAGTGTACAGGATGGATGTCACTCGAAATACCAGGAACGTCCGGTTCCTGGTATGCTATGCTTTACACAATGTCGGAAGTTCTGAAGTCTTTTTTTTGGGGCTGGCTTTTTCCTATGGCGTATCGTTGTAACGACGTGCGTCACGGAAGGGTGGCTCCAGGTGACTTGGATAGAATAAGATTACTTGGGTGGATCAAAAAGTTCGTGGCATAAAATACAAGCAATAATCGGTCAAGGTCCACGTATATTTTCTTATTCAATATGGTTCCCCCGAAGCTCAACATTTGATCCCCAAGGTTTCAAATTGCTCTTAAAACTGATACGTACGTCAGTTTTTTTTGTGCGGCAGCAACTTTGCGTGTATTGTTCTGTTAAGTTGGTGCGAGCTTTGATGTATTGCATCATGGTGGCCATGGCCTTCGCTATATTACCCAGTTTTCAGAACTTTGTGGACTTCTAGCAGTTTTTTCATCCGAAGCCGTTTTGGTCATTCCAAATTGGGTGCACTTTTGCAGGTCCCCTCCCCCCCTTTTGAATTTAGCAATTCACATAGCGGTGATGCTGTAAGCTGGTGATTGCCACTGAAGACCCTGCCATGTTACTCTTACGCGACCTGCATCCAACATAAGCCGAAACCTTATGTGTTTAAAAAAAATATTTATGCTATGTGTTATTATTTTTAAAGAAGGGCTCTCCGGCGTTGTAGTCTGCGTGAACTTGTTGATGTTGAACATAAATATATATATATATATATATATATATATATATATATATATATATATATATATATATATATATGTGTGTATCTGCCAGAAGTCCGGCGATTCCGGCGCGACACGCATCATCTCGATATATTTGCTGAGGTTAAATGATGGAGTGCATGATGAACAGTGGGCGTCGTTGCTAAAGTTACTTTAGTGCGGGGCTCACAAACTCACAAAAATCTAGCTGTCCTGTTAACGTACGGGAGGCCTTACCAATGCGGTGTAAGTATTAGTGAAAGCAGCCACCGTGGCAAGTTGGCAGTTGCGCGAGTGTGTAGGTGAGCAAGCCGTATTTAAGGCTGTACCATTTTTTCAGATCAGAGAGCAGCAATTTCTTCCCGTATCAAGGGTGGCCCGGCATTTCATTGCTGGCTCCACTTACTTACGGTGCCTACTCTTCTGATTAGAGGCCTTTCCGCCACAGGTTAATTGAGGGGAATCCTGGACCTAATTCGAACTCTCTGGTCCCGGGGAATTTGTTCAGAGACAGGACTTGTATGGCTGCTGTGAGCGCCTGTGTCTTGTCGAGGAGGCGGCAAGTTTCAGTCGTTGCAATCGTGTGGTCCCATGGGTATGCGGTATATATTATTATGATATCGACTACTGATGCTCTAGAACTGATCCTGAGACGGCGTCAAGAGTCGGTTGGTCCTCTAGTACGCGGGATAATTGTTCGCAGGCCTGCTGAAGCCTTGGCAGCTCTTTTGCTGACTAGCGCACATGAGAAGTTCCTGTGAACGCTTTATCCAGGATCACACCTAGGGACATATCCGTGGAATGGGTGTTATCGGGTACCGTTCCAAAAATAAGTTTAAATTTTATGAAGGGTGCTTCGGGCCGTCTAAAAGATTTGCTTTTGTTTTTGTAAACTAAAAACTTTCTTTAAATATATTATCGTCACGGTTGGTAAAGATTGTGTGCTATTTTCGGAGGTTTTGAATTGAAATTAGCTCCATATTAAGGTCTGTATTATCCTCAAAAAGCCGCGGTCATAGAGCTTCTGGTGTATATATATATATATATATATATATATACGAAACTTCTTAGCGGTACAGCAATATTGAACTGACTAAGAACCTTGAGCTTCAGCCTGCTCGTTCACGCATCCGTATATATGTAGTCCATGTCACCAACACTGGAGTACATTGTGTGCGCCGTAAAGGCACCTCCTTAAAGTGTGCAGGGTGCGGCAAGCGTCTGCATACATCAAGCCACCGTCTGATTGACACGGTCGCAAGAAAAAATGTTGACTTTTTAGGCTATCGACTTCATTCTACCCATAAAATAGTCTGTGCAATCAGGAATACACAACAGCGTCTCCGGCAACGTAGCCCACTTTACCGTGGTTGCACGATGTTCGCTTTCGGCCTGAGATTGAGACATATAGCCGTCAACCACGCACGTATCAACCACGCACGTATCAACCACGCATGTGAGGTATCTGAACTATTCTAGCTTGCCCAGGCAAAGTGGCAAAGGCATAAGAGAAATCCGTACTGTAGTTGCTACGTTCACAAACACGCGCGCAACTTAGAGTTTTCAAGCATATCAAGTAGGAATCCAGTACCATCCAAGCTAATACCGTGCAACCGCAAAGCCTTTGAATCGCCAGCTGCTAAAGTAAAAGAATTTTAGATTTTATATTAGACCAATTCAGTTTAAGGCCGCCGTGCGTGTAGACACGACATAAAAGCGCCCTTTTTTTGCAAGCTACGTAACACACAAAGAAGTGTAGCTTTCATATAGTATGTTGTGTTATTCTGAGTTAGCTGCTTCCCCTTACGTAAATTCCGTTAAGGACGCCACGCCCTTCAAATCGCTTACTGTTTATGTGCCAGGCCATTTCTGGCTGGGCTGGGGGCACCTCTTGGCCGTAGCCGCAACGCTGCGCGTCCCGGCTTACGCCCTCGCCGCTCGCCCCTGCTCAACCACTCATTGTTCGTAGAACGGGAGTGGAAACTGGGCACCACTTGCTAAAAATATTATTACCTGGGCTGTTTATCAAAACTTAGGAAGGAAAAACAGGGTAGGTAGAGATTGGGGAGAGAACATTGGTCGCCACTGGGCCAGCTCAGTGAAGCCTTGAGAATTTGTTGCTGCGCTTGTGGAAATTTCTACCACGTCAAAAGGAATTATTTTCAACGACGTAGCAAAAGTGCTCCCTGTTGTGCTGGTCGGGCCTTCAAGTCTTCAGTCTTCAATGGCTTGGACCCACATACCCGACAGGCTGCTCGGTCGACTCAGACAGGTCTCGAACATGGCTGCAGCTCGGTCTCGCCTGCACACCCTACCTGATATAAATCTATGATCAGATTCTTTTCAGGATGTGATCCTGTCGTAACGCAGAATGAAGCTAGCAACTAATGAAGCCTAATAACTATTAGGCCGGTTAGCCTCTACGAAAGAAAGTGGTTTGCCTCTCGTGCTTTTGCTTAGCTTGGCCACTTTATTTGATGTTCCCGAACATGTTTCTATCGACAATCGTCGTTATATATATATATATATATATATATATATATATAAAGAGAACGACAGAAAGAGAGAAAGAGAAAACAAGCAACTAGAAAGATTCAAAATGCCTTGAATACGATTCGTATTAGGGTCGACTAAAATGAAGCCTATCTGCTGAACAAAAAAAGAAGCACTGCCTACTCCAAAGAAGGCAGTCCCAATTGAGGAGCTTCTGTCGTTTTCGTTTCTCTATACTTCTGTTCATCGTGCGCCGGCCCGGGGCCTTTCGCACACTTTTTCATTGCAGCCATCGAGAAGAAGCCTTAAAGGTTCCTGCAATCAGGATAGGGGGCCAATCCCGAGTGAGCCAGCCCGGACGAGCTTTCTCGAATGGCACAGCCGTGATATATAAGAGCGACGGCACCAACAGATACGCACTCGCACTGACAGACACCTACACAATGAGGTTAGCTGAGGCTGATGGTGGGATGCCATCAGCAGCACTACAAGCGCTGCGTTCACCCTTGAGGTTCTCTGTCAGTTCTTTTCGTGTCTTCTGAACTACGGCAAGCTCAGTGAATGCTGAATTCCTAATCTACCCTCCCAAGTGGCTGCGTTCGACCACGCCACTTGTTCGCTACGGAGGTCTCCTCAATTTGTCAAATGGGTAAAGGACGCGCGGTATATTTCCGAGAAACCTGGATGTCCGCTAATGAATCAGTTGCGGCGCACATTCATGTAAAGGTTTGCCCATTCTACGTCAGAAATAAGTTTGGCTCATCAGACTACGTTAAACGTCAGCGAAATTACACAGGTAAATGTCTATCGTATACTAGACACGCGCGTTTATTAGTGAACATTTAACGAAACATTTAACATAACGATGCGTATATGTTTTATGGCACGATTTCAGCTAAAAAAGTACGAAGGTTTTTTGATGAAGATGCCACTGCCGCCACTTTACTGCTTTGCGCTATTCGCGAGGCTAATTTAAATGCGGCTGCTTTCAGCGTTCGTTTTTAAACATTTTACAATAAAAACCTCAACGCCATAATTTATGCTTTCACCACGTTGATTTCCCGATAAGTGTTAGCCGTGACGAACGAATTCACAGCACTGCCTAGCTAGCTCGTGTATTGTATCTGCAACACCGCATTCCTTTTTTCGTTCTCTCTGGCCTGTCCCATATTTGTGTCGTTTTTGGTAGCGATGAGAGGCAGGTGCAAGCCAAAAGAAGGGATATTGAAAGTGCTCTGGGACTGAATCGCGCTAGTGTTGTTCGAGTATAGATCTGTGCAGATAAATATGACTCTTTTTGTTGTGATCCAACCTCCTAAGACTAGCTTAAGTCTAGTTAGCCAGCTTTTAGTCACCATATTCCAAGAGGCAGAAACCGGACTGAAAGCCAGTTGTTCATCATCGCAACGACAACGACGACGACAACATCAAAGCTACGGACCCATGTCGGAAAGTGCGCGTCCTTGAAAAATGGCAATAGGGAGAAGCTATGCAACGAGGCTACAAAAGTGTGGTCTGAGCTAAGGCTTAGGCATGGTCGAACGACGGAACGGAACATGACGCTATTGGACGACAGCGACGCGCGCAACGTTGTCCGACACGTCCGGTAGGCTCTTCGAGGCCCTTCGAGTTGTGCGCCCCCGGAGGGCAATGCACGAACGATGATGGGATTGGCTAGAGTGACATACAAAACAAGACCTTCGCTGTGGCCTTAGGTTGAATGTTTACGTACAATGCTTCTTCATCCCTTTATCCCATATAGGTTTGACGGCATGCGGTGGGCGTTTCTTTCACCGTACTGTCGCCCTTACAAGGTTGATGTGTTATGCTAGGGGAAGAGAGAGTCTCTTGCGATTTGTTTTGGCTGCTCAGCAGAAAAATTGTATATATATATATATATATATATATATATATATATATATATATATATCGGCGTATCGGCAAGTTTTATTCGTTTAAATTTTAAACGTTGCACCGAAACTACCGAGGTCTGCTGATGTGCTTTCCTTACTTAACTTGCCCACATCGGTAGCGTCGTTTATTGTTTGAATTTGGTTCGAAGAAAAAGCCAAAGGGCACATCTTGACCGGAATGGTTTTGGCGATGCGATTCTCGAGGAAGAGCGATAACTGCGGAGTACTACGCAAAACTCTTGAACTGACTAAAGCAGCGCATTATAGCTCTATGGCCCGCGATGCAGAAGAGGACTGTGCTGGGTCACCACGACAATGCGTCCGCCCGCATGTCTCTTGTTATCATGGCCAAACTACGCGAACTCAAGTTCTAAATTGTCTAGAATTCTCCGGACATGTCCCGGTGCCTTGGACGCGTGCGGCTGTTTGGAAACATCAAGAAGTATCCCTCCAAAAAGTGACATCAGAGTAACAGTGTTGTGACGTGTGCCGTAGACGAGTTTTTTTTAGGTAAACAATTTACAATTATGTTTATTTCACTCAAATTGAGTATAATATACATTTAAAAATGTATCTTTATGAAGCTCTATTTTCTTCACGCTTCCGACAAGAAAAGTAGTGCAACGATTTTCGGTTCAGCGCTGTGCACTCCAGTGCATGGTACTTGGCACACCTCTGCAGGCAGAACCGGCAGCTGCACAACTCGCACCTCTCGTGAAACGTTGCGTTTGAACATACCAGGTAGTGATAACCTTGCACTATGTACCTGGTGCATACGTGGCGATTGTCACATGCAGGACCAGGCCAAAGGTGCAAGGCATTGAAAACGTCCAAACCACCGACCTCCCGTCTGGCCTGTACGACTTTAGCTTCCCACTCCGAAATAGAACATTCGTAAGGTACTGTACGCAGCATCTTCAGCTTTAGACGGATTGTTACAGCAGCCTGACATGAGATTCACAAAGCGGCTCCTTGCTCGGATAGGCAAGTACTCGCTTCATATATAATGAAAAACACCTTTCAAGCTGGTTAAAGTTCTCCAGCGTAAGGTGGTTCCATACCCTGTCAAGACCATACGTCAGCCCCGGAACAATCTTAAGCATGAAGAGCCTCACTGCTGAGAAAACGGACAGTCTTCGGACATTGCCTACTTCCCCATAAAGAGAGACAAGTGCCTTCCGTACTGTTTCGTTTATATGCGCTGTGAACGTCGTTCCTGAGTAATGAACCCAAAGACCAAGATACTGGGAAGAGATAACAAACTCCAATGGTTGGCCGCAGCAACGTATAACGTATCTGGCAGCCAATCGACCTCCACGCCTGAATTTCATGGCTTTGGTGTTCCTGGTATTTTGCTTTAGGTAAAAATACTATTGAAGATCGTTTGACTAGATGTGTTGAGCTTTGGCGGGGGGGGGGGGGGAGTGTATACTGAACAATAAGATTTCTTTAACCGTCCGTTGCTTGTGTTCCGTGCTTGAAACGTTTTGATCTACCTAGTGTGCAGAGTGTATAGCTACTTGCAGTACGGCATACAGAGACTTCTTGATTATGTGGCCACAAAACGTTTGCGTTGAAAATTGAGAAAATTCGATTTATTTAGCTGCTGGGCGCCGTCTTATTGCCGTAGAGGTTCTATACCAAAGCATAACGGCAAGGCATACCGGTAATGGCGCTCCTGTCTATCGCTGGCTCGACCGAGGCAGAGTCCACCTAGAAGAATCGCAGCAGGCGGCCTGGCTGCACATAGGCATTTTTCTACGCCTGCGGGCAGAAATGAGAAAATGCAGTTTCAAATCTATTTTTTCAAACAAAGCGACGGTCGACATCTACCGGCAACCCAGCAAACGAAGTAGAAACATTCAAACAAATAGTGGGGCCCATTTTACAACAGAGGCCTTAATTGCGCTGCTTTATATTTCTTGTGCCGAGTGCGTATAATGGATAAATTGGCGCACAAGGTAAAGCTGAAGAAAGCAGTTCTAAGTAGTATAAAACATACAGTTACTATCTCGAAATAGTGATGGCGGAGATAGTCTTTGTGAATTTTATTTGTTAGGTTTTTGGTTGCAATACTAAAGGTCGCGGTGTGTCGATCTGGGGTGGAACATGTATTTTAGTTTAGCTTGCTGCTTTGCCGGCGCCCCTAAGCAGACGACGGATCTTTTCGAATCCGAATTATGGACGCTAAGAGCGAGCTTGGGTTTTAGTTAAATGTTTTCCAGGTCGGGTTTTAATTAAGTGTTTTCCGTAGCTCTATAACTTAATCGCTAACTTAATAAACGACGACATTCCCTACTCCGGCCCGTCTATAATTAGCGCACAAGTCTATCCGGAACCACCGCCGCTGCTGCTACTTTCTAAGCTTTTTCTGTCTTGTGTCTCACATAAGCAATGCCGGCTATCCGCTAGTCAAGTATGACTTTAAAGTGCCTTAGTCTCCTTTACTCAGCAATCCGTTTAACTACATGTGCAGATTGCGGCATGCTTACTTACCAATAAAAGGAGATGCTATGTTTATTTCGGATGGAGTAAGAAGTGCTAGTCAGTGCATTCACCCAGCAGTTTTAAGTCACCCTCAAGGCTTTGTGGGCCAAATTCCGAGTGCGTCCCTTTGCTTGCTGACCCTTACTAGCACCTGGGTCACTAGGCTCACCTCTCAAAGCATTTTCTCCTCCAGCACTTCGTCTTAGAGCAGGTTTCGTGAGTCAAAGTCTGGCTTGTAAAACGCGAATCTCCGGTTGACTTTATACGTTGAACGTTTTTGGGAAAGTCTTCCTATCCTTAAAATAGAGTTTTATGATCCGACGCAAGTACAAGTATGTCTATCTCGCAGCCCAGCTCATTGCGTTTAAGACGTGTTTGGCATCTAGGAGTATCAGTGGGCAAATCCTCTGTTCATCCGTGAGTTATTGCCTTTCCTGCAATGATTTCTTTCTCACTCTTTTATATATATATATATATATAAGAGAGGGCAAGCGGAAGAGTAGATCCAGCCCTAGTTAAGCCGCGTTGTCCTTTACCAGGGGCACCTTTATATTTGCCACTCTAGCTACCATTAGGGCCGCTCTCTGGGCCTTGCCAGCCGTGTTAAAGACACAGAGTGAACCATAGAATTATAAGCTGTTTCACTAATACGACTACCACCACTGTCTCGACCACTATTCGTACTATTACTGATAACGCTAAAGGACGACACTTCGTTAAGGCTAGCCAGTAACCGCAGCGCGCTGTACGTAAAGACTATAGAAAAAATTGCAATTAGTTGCGTAGTATTATCAATATTATCCATTCGCTCTATATCAAGGCCATGCATGGAGAATCAGTCTTTACAAAGACGCGCCATTCAAGCAGACAAATGTCGCCCTGCAGGTGTTTAGTGCTCCATATATACATATTTTTACACTCGTTTATATATATATACTGCATGTGTGCAGACCACTCGCCTGAGCCTACCCTGCGCTCCTCTATCCCAAGCAGTGTGTGAACACGATCGAATCGCACGTAGGGCACCAGCAACGTCAACAAAGGCTCAAGTTATCTCCGGTCCGACGTTCCCTCTCGGCTCTTACTCGCACGCTATGGCGACGACAAGCAGCAAACAATAGCAGCGTACTATATACTCGTAGACTTACCATTGCCGCTACGCAGTGTGGCCTTTGCTAGCAACAAGTCCCACAGCAGCTGCAGTAGCAGCAGCAGCAGCAACACGATACAGGTAATGAAGGCTGCTGGCCAGACACAAATTGCGCTTTGTCTTCCTGAGAAGAAGAGCCTATTCCGAGTATGCGCTTGTCCTTCTGTGGATGTCTCTGTGGTGTGTGTCTTGTGTAGTCTACTACGTATTAGCGTGCGCGTGCTCATATTGGTACCCCGTTGTGCCTCCGCTATCGTGTTATACCGTGTAGGCTGTATGCCAGGAGCAGGGCGTGCCTTGCTTGCAACCAGCAGAGGCTTGCGTAGAACAATGGCGCCGCCAATGAAGGAACAATCCGTACAAACGAACGTGTACCCACATGAACCAAACGCTCCGCTCCTGTCTTGGACAGAAAGTACCTACTTGCTGAGAGGAGGAACTACGCGTGCAGTGCTGGTGGCAGTACTAGCGCCTACACCAGAGAAAGGGTGGTGGGGTCGTTGTCGTAGTAACAGCAGAAGCAGCAGCAACAGCACTAATAGAAGTAGTACCAGATACTGTTTGCCGGCGAGTGACGGCAACAACACCATCATGAAACAATGACAACGAGGGCCTAAGTGGGGTTTGGAGCGCCTATTCAAAGTTCGAACAAGATTTAATTTATCTTGTCCAGAAACTCGACTAGCGGTTGTGGCAGGAGCATAGCTGGAACAAGCTGGCGGGCGGGGAATGACGATGGGAGAGCGACAATGATGGCAAAGCAAGCTTGCTACCGCTCCCGCACCTATTAGCTCGCCTCCGCGGGCAGCACTAGCGAAGAACAGGAACGAACAAGGAATGGTATGATATTCAGCAATGCAGCTAAGGAAGGAATAATTCTCGGATCGTACCATCTGCTGTATCGTCGTCGCCGGACCGCTCTTGTTTTTGCTGCTGTAGTTGTAATGGCTGTTGTTCGACTGGGTTGGCTACGGTGACTAGCAGGCTAGCAAGAAAAAGCAAACCTCTCTGACTTGATCACGCGCTGTGTTTAATCAAAGGACGACTCAGTTCTCGCACGTCGATCTACCTATAATACTTTTGTCGCTGGTTACTAAATTACATTGTTACTAATTGGTTACTAATTTACTGGTGTTGTAGATCTGTGATCCCTCAGGCAGTATATGATCTACGTAGATTATGCCCGGGCATTAGTAGCAGTTTTAACACGATCACACGTCAAGTTTTAGCCTAGATAATGTGCGGCAGACATATTAACTGAAGATGATGTCAACACTTGTCGGAGACATAGAAAAATACCAATTCCATGCGTGAATTAGCATTTGTATTTTAAAGCTGGGGTCGTAGGCATCTTAGTGGGTGGGCTATTTAAAATACTGTGCGAACGAGTATAATTAAAAACTGTGTTTGAGGTTGCTACCGCGATTGTTTACAATCAGTTAAAATATATACGGAATAATTTCGAATCAGCGTAGGTCTAAGCGCAACTTTCACGACTTTTGGCACCGATTCGTGGCTGTGGAAGGTACGTGGATCTACCACTAAACGCCCGAATTGACACCGCAGTTAAAGCAGTAAAAAACGCATAGTAAACATTGACCGAAACAGGCGAAGACTGTTGAAGGGTAACAAGCACAGTTTTTAGCTATTCCAAGATATCGTTTTTATTGAGTCTATGCAGAAGAGTACAGCAGTCACAGGAGCGGATTTTTCACACTCAACACAGCAAACAAAACGGCGGCCAAGATTGGCACGTAAAAAGTCCACTACAAATGCAGTGGCAAAATTGCACGAATTCGGGTTAGAATTACTACTCTATTTGCATTTTCTCTAGAAGCGTATTTTGAGAGCCACGAGACTTCCTACTTTTTCGACAGCGACATGGAACACAGATGGACTATGTATGCAGCGCTCTAAAAAGACTACGTCGACAAATATATTATTATGCCAACGATATCTATAAGCGCAGTCTTGCTGGCGGCACAACTATATCTTATGTTGATCCTACGGCTGCTGCTGCCGTTGCCGGTCCTACTACCAGAAACTGCGCGCTCAATAGCGCTGAGCACCTCAGCAGTGCTGTGAGCAGTGCTTTCTCATCAACTCCGTAAAGTTGCTTTGCTTTGAAGAGATGCTTTGAGGCCACTAGAGCCCCGGCTGTTCGGCAGTACAGAGAGCTGGAAACAGAGCTACTCACCCACTGACTAGAATGCTGCGAACGAGTCGGCAGCAAAACTTCGGTAACGACAATCTTCTTACTCCCATAACATATATATATTTTTTCCGTATTTGTATATATACATATATATATATATATATATATATATATATATATATATATATATATATATATGTATAAAGGCGAGCACTGCCGAGTGTGCAAATGTATTGTAAATAATTAATAAATCATCGCAATATTTTCTATACGGGTTTCCTCTGTGCTTTAAAACGATGCCGTTGAGACTATCTACAAGTCAACGTGTAAACGTCAATTGACACTTGGTCATCGAAGTGCAAATTAATGAGGTTTCGTTTTACAAACTAGCGTAGCACAAAGAACGACAACCGCCCGGTTTCGATGCACGTTTAGCACAGAACTTAAGCTGATTATACAGCATTAATGCATGGTACACTTCTCTGATCGACATATCATACAAAGATGCGGTGTTACCGAGTAAATTCATGGCGGTAAGCCTGTTAGCCCTGTAGAGTAATCCCCTAAACTATCTGGATACAACGTTGATAAATATATATATATATATATATATATATATATATATTATTTATTTGGCATTATATATTTAGTAATAAGATTATATTTTATATATGATATATATATATATATATATATATATATATATATATATATATATATATATATATATATATATATATATATATATATATATCTCCTAAGTAAAGCAAATGCTCTCCCACAGGGAGTAATCTTTGTAAGCAGAGCCAAGACTTGCACGTATAAACGTATGTGTAAATGCGTACATCTATGTTGTACAAAAAAGTAAAATACATTCATATATATGTGAAAACGAGCAGATCTACGAAATGTGATGTTGTAATGGCAGAGTTTCTCGTAATGCGCTCGTAATGTGCCTGACTTAAATGCGTTTTCATGAGTTTTACTCAGAATATTCATACTATGAGTTTAACGGTGAAATGCTAATATAGAGCTAATTTGCAAATCCTTTATGAAACAGCGTCTATTTTTAGGCGTATGTATTATTAATAGCTCTATTTATAGTAGTGAATATAATTGCGATTCCGGAGTGGTCGGTCATGCAAGATCGGCCTGCACGAGATTTCAATCAGTTATGCTTATTTCATTCAAATTGAGTATAAGATACAGTCTTTAAGGTTTTAATCAAGAATAGCTATACATCGGTGAAGTTATTAACAATGCAATTTTGTATGCAAAGCTGCTGACAGACTCAGTTAAAAAAGAAGGTCTACCTCACGCACTCAGAACAAATTATTGTACGAGTTATTTTAAGTATATGGAGTAATGCATAGTCTCGCTTCCTTGACGATGCCATTCAAGCAACTAGTTAGAGCTCACAACTAGAGCTTAAAATATATTTACGTTGCATACACTGTGCTATGTGGGACGTTGTATGTATTGTGCTATGCGTGCAACTATTGCTGTTTTAAAACACGGTGTATTGGTTTGAAGGCAAGCATGTTTAAGTTTTACGAACAAAGTTACTATTCAACAGACTAGGGAATACTAGAAGACCTACCAGGAAAGCCACCCAACGTGTATACCGAGGCTTGAATTATTAGCTAAATATCTTGTTAGTTATTCGGTACTGATAGACAAGTTGTGGTCGTCCATTTGGCCCTCAGGCCATTCCTCGCTTGTGAACTACTAGTAGGCTCTATCTGTTAAAGAACAAGCTGATATGATAAGCAGCAGCCTATGTGGGTCGCAGTTTAATTTACTTTATTATTTTACAGCGTAGTTGTGATGATAAATATAATAGTTATGTCGAGTACATCTTTCCGATTCAACTACTATTTAGTAGGGTAGCGGCGCGAATATTCTAAAGTGAGTCTTAAATCATGTTTCAGACATTTCTGACATGTCTTCTTTACTAGTTATCTCGTTGTTTTTTTTTCTCACTATATGTGCAGCATTTTTGTCGCCTCCAATTGAACGAAACAAACAAAAACGTTGAAACTATCTCTATTTTGCGAAGAATACCTTGGCTGGTCAATGAGTAAGGTTGTTCCGAGTCTAAAAAGGATTCTTTTTGACTCGTTCTTTATGTTAATCGCGCCCAACACAAACCCAAGGGACTCTGTACTACAGTAACACACTCATAACGACTGACGCCCAACTCCATTACGCCTCTAGCAAGTAGCAGTACCAACCGAATATTAAAATTGCCTGGTTGGCCAACTAATTATATTAGTGCATTAACCAAATTATGAAAACCGAACTAAATCCAATTAGACTGAGCTAGAGCTTTACGAAGTCGGATACTGCGAGAACGCATACGTACATAATGACGCACGCGGTTACTGTGAGTGTGCTTGTCGCTGTTGTTGTTGTTGTTGTCTTTGCTGTGTGTTCCGTTGTTGTCGTTGCCATTATTGGCTACTACAGCCCCGTCATTTCATATCGCTGCCGTCTTTGTCTGTCAACTTGTTGACGCAGTTTCAGGAGTTACACGAGGAAGATGGCTGCAACGGCAGATCTTGCCGGTGGTGGTATCGGTGTCGGGGGTGCCGGGGGTGGCGGCGGCGTCGGTGTCGGGGGCGCAGGAGGAGGAGGTGGAAGCAGCAACAGCAACAAGGGCGCCGCCCACCTGCCCTGGGAGCTGACCGAGCGCAGCGGGCCCGAAGACGCCGTCGACAAGATGAGCAACCGCTGTCTCTGGTCGGCTTGCAAGGCGATCAGTGTCGGCCTCCTGCTGATCGCGTGCGGCGCTGCGATGGCGACGCTGGGCTTCTACTCGGACCACCTGTCGACGGTCGAGGAGCGACGCGGCAACAGCACGGTGCTCATCAAGAACGAGAACCGCGATTGGCAGCTCGACTCGCTCACGTACCTCGGCCCGATGGTGATGGGCCTGGGCGGGTTCATTATCGTCGCGACGTGCGTCATGACGTTCGAGGCGCGCGAGAGCCGCGTCAGCAAGCTCAGCTGGTTCAAGCGGACGCGCGCCTACGTCGTGCCCGACGTCGGCGGCGGCGGCGGCCAGCCGTCCGACGCCACCAACATCGTGTCCTCGCCCGGCGTCCAGCCCGACCCGCCCAGCGACATCTCGTGGGACCGGCGCAGCTTCTTCCTAGCGGCCGGCGGCGGCCGGGGAAGCCCCTCGATCACCACTGAGCAGTCGACCGCATCTGCCAACCGCCGACGCCGGAGCAGTTTCGGCGACATCGCCCCGCTACACAAGTACCCTTCGGAGCCGAGTCTGGCGCATCAGGTCGTCACGCATCTCCAGCTTAGCTCGCTATCGCCCGGCGGCGCGCTACAAGTCGGCGGCCCGCTGATGGGTCGACGCCTGTTCGCGGGCGGCGCTGTCGTCGGCGCCGCCGCCGTGGGACCAATGCCGACTGCCGGAGCAGCGAGCGGAGCCGCGGGCAGTGGTGGCGGCGGCGCCGCCGCTGTGACGGCCGCCCTTGCCTATGGAACCGAGCCGGCGCTCGGCAGTCCCGCACCGGTTGGTGTCGCCTCGCAGCAAGCTTCGACAACGCTCAAGGGGCCCCAGTCCCCAGGTGCGTACACCCCCCCCCGTCCAACTACACGTTCACGCCCGCACCCACACAGACACAAAGGCGTTCCCACACAACCTGTGTATGTTAGCTTACCGACCACAGACCCTCTGTTATCTCGTCTATCTGCGTCAGTCACGCTGCTCATGACCGCAGTACGACAGCAATACTAATAATATTAGCAACAAATCGTGAACATTAACAACAACAACAACAACAACAACAACAACAACGACAACAACAAAATCAACATCATTATCCCTTTGAGCAGAAGCAGCAGCAGCAGAGTCAACACCATTCGTAACAACAAAAACATCACCAACAACAACCACCCAGCGAGACAACCAAAAAGCCAATCCTGCCTACCATAACCACTAATACCCTATATGGCTGACCCCTATGGCCAGCTTTGTGTTTAGCAGATGCAGCTTAGCTATTTGGCCGTTGGGGTTTTTTTTGTCGGTCAAGCTCAGTTAGCATCACTCGCATAATGCAAATAACTAACCAACCAAACTACCGCTAAATAAATGTATTCGCTAAATAAGTTTGGCTTATTGATAAATGTATGTGTGACCCATGTGACCTCGTCGAGTGTAATCCACTCGACTCGAATTGGTAAAAAAAAGAGACTAAATGATAAAGACGAAAATGACGAAAGTTGATTACAGTTTACAGCTAACACTAAACCGCAATTAACTAGCGCTAACTAATATACCACGCAGATGTCGTGATTTAAGTGATCTGTATCTGAACGGCATACACGTTGTAAATCCCCTAGGTATTTCGCTCGTTCTTTTTCTGCCGTACTTATCTATACCCTTTTCCATTCATTGTGTAGCTATGTGTCTTCGTCCACACGCTGTTTGCTTGTCTTGTTGTTGTTGCCTGCCTAACTTTTTCGTATCTGTTTGTACCTGTCGGCGGCGGCGGCGGAGTAGCGTGAGAGAGGGCCCCGCGACGCTCTCGCTAAAAGCGGACGCTGCGGGTTCGATCTCGACGCGCGGCCCATGCCCGACATACACCTCTCAAGATTTGCAGGTTTGAGTGACATGTTGGCATAGCTGAATGCATAACGACACAAACGAGGCTGTAGCGAATAAATGCAACGAGACTATTACCGACCACAGTGACGAAGATCCTCCTCATGGCCGGCCCCGTGGTGGCATCCGCCATTGCCGCGTGGGTGCCCGTGGGTGGCCGTAAACATGTATATATTCTCACATATGCATGTATGTAAATACATATGTGTGTACACGCATAAGTATACGAGTGTGTCATCGCGCCGTAAAACTGTAAAACTGTACCGCGTGTCCACCATAGTCGTCGATGTTGGATATCATATTGGTCTGGTGTTTTGGTCTCTGCGATTGCTCGTGGGGGGCTAGATATGGCAAGAGGACAAGGATTAGGGCTCGTAGACCATGCGGTGGTACAGTGCGGCAACGACGAAGGCTGGTGCGCGAGATCACGGCAGGAAATATGAGCAGTGCCTGGTCTGGATAGATGGAAACGACTGCCATGGCTGATAGCCGAAGACAGATAGATAGCCACTTCTGTGTCGTTGCGGATTTGCGGAGGCAGATCTTGACCGCGCCTCTGGTACTTACTGCTGGTACCATAGTTGCCATCAGCTAGTTTATTCACGAATCGGCTCAACTGGTAACTGTCCACGAATCTACTGTTATAA
>QVRM01001072.1:0-42145 GCA_003439945.1 Dermanyssus gallinae
TAGGCAGGGGGAAGCTGAATTTCCCTCTCATTGCAGTCTTGGATCATTACAACCCGTTTTCTAAAACGTTTCCTAAAAAACATTTCCGAAACGACTACGAGAGATAATACTGTCTTACTATTCTAGAACAGAGGTGGCCTAAGTTTTCCCTCCAGCAATCGATTTTTGTTGGTTGACTCTATATTCAAGGGTTTAAGAAGGTCGTAGTGGTCGGCGGTATAGGATTGCCCCAGTTTGGTTTTAGTAAATTGCGTTTTGCGCTAGCTTTGATGCGCTTTTTGCAAAGAGTTGTAGATATCAACAAGATCAATATGGATGCTATGGATTGAAGTTATTCTATGTAGCGGTTGCTTCCAATTGCCTGCGACGTTCTTTTTGAAAATGCTTGATTGCCTTGGTTGCTCTTTTACAATATTCGGTTAGCTGAATAAATAGAAATCTGAGGCCAAATATTCGTTTTTACCACAGTACGAAAGCTGCGGACATTTAACTCTGGCGTGGTGATGTGCGATTACTTTATCCACACCTTCTTATGAGAACTTACGCATTTTCCAAATGCAGCCCAGGCAGTTGCTCACATTTGAATCGTGAGTTTCTATTATTGGGTAGCACCGTTTTTAGCTTGAAGCCGCCACCCCTAGTTCCAGAGTTGGTAACCGCATGCATGACTATTCTACCAACATACGTAAGATATGCACATGTAAAGTAAACGATAATTAAGATAAAGAAATCAATTGTGCACTTTCTCCCTATTAAAATATTTGCGATTCATTGTTTTGTGGTGAATCTTCGATCACGACGAACGAGCATTAATAAATAAGCGCGCGATTTTGCACTCGAGACCACGATTTTGACAATTTAAGTCAATGGCTCTGCAGTTAAGCGATTTTAGTTTTTTTTAATTCAAGTACAGACTACATTTCTTAATTTGCTTTTTTTTTGTATTTAAGGGAATACTTGCGTCATCTGTCTAGCCGATGTTTGATAGTGAACCACGTTAAGATATAATGGCTAATTTCAGCAAATTACACTAGTATTCGTAGAGTTCGCCACATCTCCAGCGTATAGTCGTCCAAATGCCCATGATTTGTTTCATAGACGAAATAATGAGGCAAAATAGCAAGGCCACAACTGCAGTATATGAAATCCGTTAAGTTCCACGTATGATGATACATGTGTTAAATGGAATGCGTTGCACTCCAGCAGGCAAATTAGGGCTCAAAGTCTTTGGCCTAAAAGTTTAGTGTGTTCGCTTTGTCCTTAAACATACAATTCGTTGTATGCGTCGAATATCGGCGAAAGTTTGTATTTGCGAAGTTTCATCGAAAAAAACCCCACTAGAATAAAGTGTTGATGATCAGTTTTATCCGCCTAGCTGGTGCGGTAGGGCCAAGCTTAGGCCTGAAGTGGCTCGCGACGTCTGAAGGCGATGCTCGCTCGCTCTATTTGTTAGCTTTCCCTCCCCGAATGTCGGCTTGAATTACACGCGACTGTTCGGTGTTGTGCCCTGAAATCCATATATATATATATATATATATATATATATATATATATATATATATATATATATGTATATATATATATATATATATATATATATATATATATATATATATATATATATATATATATATATATAAGTAGTATTGTAAAGATAAATTTACAAGTCGTTTTTTGTTTGGAAACTTGTTAGATGCTATAACGTGCTGGCACAAGCCTAGAACTTCCATGCCTCTCTATTGATTACGGATAATGGTTTTCACACACCGAGCGCAGAGCGCAGAGTTCTTCAAGGCAGGAGCAGTCGGCTTGAAGAGGCGTAGAGGCTGCAGGGGGTGAGAGCGTACATAGCGTATCCTCTTCGTTTGGCAAAGCGTGACATAGAGTGGCAACAACACCCACGCCCCGCACATTGATCCGGCCCTGTTTCCGCTCCGTCGGACGGAAGCTGAGAACAGGATCGAGACAAAGATTATTACATGAATACCACGCGCCCAGTAGTAGCAGGAGTGTTAGTGTCAGGTGCAAGGCAGCCGTCAGGTAAACAGCAATTTATGAAAATTACCTATGTCGAGTATCCCGTTTTATGCGTCTCTCGCTGAGCACTCACAACACCTTACAAAAGCACGAAAGCTCAGGAAGTGCATTGCCTCCGTTATGGTGGAGCTGATGATGATTTGAGTCGCTGTCGCCCATTAACAAGCATGTGTTTCCTCGACCGTTTCGCCTCATATCAAGGCGTTAGAGAAAATGGGCACATAGGAGAACATGCCACTCGATACGGGCGGGCAGCTAAGCAAAGCCGCTTTGCGTGTTCTTGCAGGCAGCTTCGAGGTCGAGCGACCTGCTGGCAAAAGAACGTTCATTACAGTGAATGTGCTACACTTCAACATCGCTCAACCACGATAAGCACTACTCCGTATGGATTGACATAGGAAGACGTCGTAACTTTCCGTACATCGTCGACGAGAGAAAAGCCGGCTGTCTCCGCTTTAGTATAGCCCAGCCTCAGAGCAAACTATTTCAACAGCCACGGTCAAAGGGAAAGGAATAGTCCTAACCGGTGAAACGAAATTCATAACCCGGCTAGTGTACAACGAAGATAAAACGAGTCAGACCTGCAGACCTGCAAGCATCGGCACTATTTAGACACTAGCCATGGTCAGAAGTCTAAGAGCTTCATTTGAATTCGGATCAATCTGTGTTCATTTAAATACGCTCTGTGGAAATCGTACGGTTACGCCCGAAAGTATAAATTAGTCAAATAAAAAATAAAAAGTAGAGTAACTATTGTAATGATATATAGCAAAAAACTGGTAGTCAGTAAAGTTCTGCTTCACATTTGGCAATGTAGTCTCATATTGTGTTACTGATTTTAGACAATAAGGCCCATCCACATATTTCAGCACAAAAAGGTACGTGGTAGCGTCTATTTTGATATTCTCCACAGAATCTACAGACGCGTGTTTCGATATTCAAATAGTTCTGTTTTATAAATACGTAATGGCGGTAACCGTGCCAAACTATTCAGCAGATTAGCGAGCGATTCTATTGCAATGATATTTTTATATATTATCTCTGTTGGAAAGGGTGCACCATTAAGTACCTTTAATAAGTAGGCGTTCTTTCGCCCAACATTTTTAAGGCGAATTTTGCCATCTTTGAAAGCCTTAATACATGCTTTTTAAATTAGGCTGTTTTAGACAAATTACTTTTTTTAGAAAAGTTCTAAACAAAAATAAAATAAACTGCTAGTGCTTACGAGATTTTGCTAGAATGAATAAATTGTCAGCAAATACCATTTCGCCGTTGGAAAGGAGATTTGATAAAAGGCTATAACAAATGCAACTGTATCCGATGACAATTATGATAATGGTCAGTGCTGGCGCGGCCCGGGCTAGTCATGCTCGGCTCTCGTCGAGGCAGGCAAGGTCAGAACGTACCAGAACATCGCGTACCCGTACAGGTTTTACTCCTTTGCCTTCGAAACCCTTGGCGGGCCCGGTCCATCCACTCGAAGTTTGCTACAAAAGGTCGGGAAACGCCTGATTCTAGCCAGCGGGGACAAACGAGCGGGTGATTTTCTCAGACACCGCCTGTCGCTGGATGTGCAACGAGGCAATGCGGCCTCGGTTCGGGGCACTCTCCAGAAATGGCTGGTCCCCACACTGGACCCCCCGTAACGGTGCACACGTTCGCAGGGAGTCAAATGTCATGTTCCCACCCTGAATGATTGATTACATTGAATAAATGCAATGACATATAAAAAAAAAAAAATATATATATATATATAATAATTCATAGTATTTTTATTATTGTTATTACTATTTAGGTCTAAAACTATTATCGTATCGTTGTCGTATATATATATATATATATATATATATACATTGTCGGCGATATATAATATTGTCGGTTGTCGTTTATCGAACATAATATTGCGTAGAAGACAAACTACGCAACATAATATTGCGTAGTTTGTCTTCCACGCAACATTTGTTCGATAAACGACAACCGACAATATTATCAAATTGTTTTCTTAAAAATCAGTGCTGTGTATCTGCAGTTTATTATATATAAGTTATATCCTGCCAATGTTTGCTTTAGTCAGGTTTATTATTACACATATTATGTAGAAACAGTACAGTTAAAAGGTATGCGTATGTTTACATACACACACTTAGACTTAAAAAAAATAGTAATGTAAAAGCTATGAAGTTATGACGCGAGCTCGATTATCTAGACTGGCTAGAAACGGGACGAGGGTACAGGAGGCAGCATGTTATCTACCGCAGGGTAGTTTACAACGTTGGCACACACATGAGTTCGAGGGATTATGGACCCTGTGGGTCGCGCACAGTACATGGTGAAAAACATGCACGGCGAACCTAGTCACCACATGGCAGTTAGATCGGCTCGGCTCTTTCCATGTCTGGCTTTGCCCTGCTTTGGTTTTAAAGAAATCCGCATCAATCTCAGTAAACTTGCTTTTCCACGTTTTGAGGAGGCTGACGTAATTGGGAGATGCCGGCAGGTCGAAACTTCGTCTCGCTCCTCAAAAAATAGGGGGTGTCCGTGAGGAGATAGACAAATCGGTTGCGGGCTGAGCGATGGAGGCCCAGGGCTTTCTTGAGGTACGCTGCCTTCAGATTATTTTGATGCTCGAGGCAGGCTGGAGTGAGATCATTCCACATTATTTCGAGACCGTAGGCGGCTATTGAGACAATCTTCAGATAGAACAGCCTCAATGTCAACAAGATGGACAACAGCTGCGGCTTTCTAATTGTGGTCATTGCTACCAGCGTTTTTCTGCATCTTTCCTTGATATGTAGCAGGGAACATCGTAAGCCGTTCAACGTCAGAAGCAGCCCCAAGTAGGAAAACATACTAACGTAAGGTAGGTCGATACCGGCCAAACGAAGTCCATCCTAGCAGTTAAGCGCCCGCCTCTTCTAAACTTCATAGCTACTGTCTTTGTCAGATTTACGGTTAGCCTGAACTCAGACGTGGCCGCGTGAAGTCTGGCTAGAACCTGTTGAACCCAAAAGCGACTCTTCCCGTAGATTACGAGATCATCTGGGTACAACATCACATCTGCCAGATTTCTTAGACCCCAGCTTTTTGTAGCTAGGTCCTAAATAAAGATTGAGAAAAGTAACGGGCTCAAGGTATCACCTTGCGCCACGCCCTTACTCTGGAGAAAAGGGGGCAATTCGGACACAATGGCATCTATTCTGACTCCAGCAGGAGGGACATCAACTTTGGCTAAAGTTTGCAGAATATTGCCTCTAGGCGCTGAGTCGAAGGCGGCTCTGAAGTCGACGAATACGGTTTACAGGCGTTGGGACTTTGCTATAGTCTTCCTAATGGCCCCCAGTAGATTGACGCATGCCGCAATTGCAGAACCAATTTGTCGAAAACCGCACTGTTCATTATTTAGGATTCTTCTATTCGGATATTATATTCAGGATTACAGTCATCTCTAGGAACTTAGTCTTCTAGTGAGCAGCGACGAGAGCAATTTGTAACATGTGTTCTTTTTAGCTAAACCGCACCACGAGGTCACCTGGGTTGGGTCATTTTTGTCTTTAGGGATTCGTTGAAGAGTGCCATCCACCATGGAGTCAAAATAGGTGCGCTTTTTACATGCTCATTCCTCACTTGATTGGGGACCCTGCTTTGTTGTTTTTTAAACACTGGAGTGCGAGGACCATGTCTTCCACTGTGACGCCGTCGTTCTCTGAGAGTGACCTCATCCCAGGCCGCATGAATCAAGCAGATTTTTTCGGGTATAGAATCGCTGTCGATTGCCAGCGGTGTCATATCGGGGTAAGCTCTCACCATGCGCCTTGCTGCGTCTTGAGCCCTTTTTGCCAGGAGATAAAGTCGAGCGTAGGACGGAGCGTAGGACATGAGTTCGTTCTGCGGTACACAGGGGTGAGTGAGAACTTTATAATATCTACGAGATATTGAGCGTACGCCTCAACACCAAGGCATACTGGTATGAGTAGAACTTCATGGACGCGCCGGTAGAGCGCTTCCCAATTTAAGTTCTATGGCAACGGCTTTTCCTTTTTCTTAATGTGCGACCTGATATGAGCTGATTATGCTGCCGCTCTAAGCGCCCCTGATATAAAAGGATAACATGTGTATTTAGGTATACATGCCAAGCGAACAATACATCAATCAATCAATGAGCACCTTCTCTCAGCAAGTGATTAGTCTCAACGAAGTTTACCATTTTGACCTTTACGTTCGTTGCGAACACGTGAATTTCAGAGCTTATTGTGATTAATGAAGGTTGGGACAGTAGTGCTATCGTGCTGCTCGAAGTGGGCCGATCTAAGCAAGCGTTAAAATCTACGCCGTTTCTCACACAAGCACTGGGCATGTAATGCCTCGAGGGCTTGCGTGATAAACGCCCTCTGGAAGAGTGGAGATGGGGCACGGCTTTTCCCCTCCCTGCGTTTTGCTGGCCTGTCTTTAGGTAGATTTGGAGTATATCGGACCCTCTCTTCGAGCCTGGGTACGGTCTTGTAAAGTAAACTTTGAACGCGTAGAGCTCATTCGAGCATGCGAGGTCTGGATGCTCAAGTAGCGTTAATTCGAAGGTCCACGGGTGTTTGAAGATTGTTGCCTCTGTCAGCCCACTGTTCTATATTTTATATTTAATCTGCTACAATAGCAACGTTCATACCAGCGATTTCGCTTTTATAGCTATATCGGGCGCTTAGTACGACTTCGCGCTGGGCGAGTGTCTCCGGGAATGCTGAGAAGAAGGCCTTGTCCGTAGAGGCTTTTCTAGCAAAGTCATCGGTGACTGCTTTGCGGTTTGCAGATAATAGAGGTACAGACAGCACATGGAGTTCGGATTTGGGGTGATTACGCTTCAGTCTTGCACCGAAGGCTTGTACAGCCGTTACATACGATTCCTTCTCGAACTTCATCCACTCGTGGTATCCAGCCGGAAGGAGAAAGAAATCCCTCAGCGCTGGTCTCAAAGGCTCAACTATGCTGTCCTCTATTACAAGCACTGTCATCATTGGCCGTCGAGTGAGCCTCGACACCGTGAGTCGACCGCCTCTAAACATTTCTGCACATCTTACTCATATTTAAGCTTTCGGGCTGCATAATCGAACGTCTTAGGCGCGCGGCTCGGCTCTACCAGTGACAGTTAACGCTTTTGTCCACGTATGTTCGCAAATGGCATATGTTGGCTACTGCTCAAAGCATGCGTTTGCTGCTGCTTATGTTGTGATACTGAGTCACCCTCACACTCCGTTCTGTTTCGAATCTGCCTAGGTTGGCAACTGCAACAATATGTAATTAAAGTAACGGAGCGTAATTGACGGAGAAAACACAGCACCAATGTGCGTAAGTGCAATCGAGTCAATTTAATTATTGAACCTAACTTATTCCGAATAACAGCGATTTGAAATATCGACAGTATAATATCGGAACAGAATCAACCTACTGACACACGGCGCGTCATGGATTGCGGCAGTAGGCCGGTGTCAAATGATGAAAACACGGAGCACTCACGGAACACGACCGCATTGTTAATTTTTGCGTTAACATAACTGCGACTTTTACTTAAACAACAAAATAAAACGTGCTTCTATAGGGTCTCTATCTGGCAATACAACGCCCCTTGTTAAAACTTTTGTAGAGTGGGCCGCCTATCCTTCTTTAGCTTTCAGTAGGTTCGAAGGAACTGGTCTCCTCAGACGAAGCAACCATGTTGTTTGCACTCTTACCGAGATTAGCCTAATGTATTGTTGTTCTTTGTAACGCCACTTCTTCTTCATCTTTATAATCTAAATATTATTTTTATGTTAGCCAGCTAAAGGCGTTCGATTGGCGTCGACACTCTTTATCAGACCAGGCACTGTGTCTTTGCAGTCTCACGACTCTTGATTTGCCTATTTGTTTTTTCAATATGGTTTGCGTCATCTATTTCGCTGGCTATCTGTGTGTTGCGTGTTCTAGTATATGAGCATCTAACGAGCCAGAATCGTTGTTGATTGTAAATGCGGCCGTTTCTTGATTTAGGTGCAACTCTAACTCTACTTGGCAATGTTTAGCATGTGTCGATAGTACCACGGTAAGATCAAAAATGGCCTGGATTTCTCTACCATGGATGCGCAGTCTAAATGCATTGATCGCAGCTTTGGTTGTCCATTTGTTGCTTTATTTGTCAAATCACAGCTAAAATCAATAATTATATTTTCATTTACTGTTGAGCAAATTCTCATGCAACCTATGTTCTGTGTCATTTAATGCTCAGGTATTTCTGGTAGGGTATAACATTTTATTAGATAGAAATCGATCCGTTTTAATAATCTCTGCCTGGCTGGAGGCTACGAAGGAGTTCTGCAAAGGCCCTATTTTAGCCATGGTACTCGATAACAATGTCGTATATTTGCGAATTCTGAAATTCGCTGCCGATCGAACGCTAAGCATTTTCTCGTTCTTTGTTCTTTCTGGCAGAAACACTCGCAACGTTGCGTTATTGGCTAACGTTAAAGTAGTGACAACTTAAAATAGATACGTTACGATTTAAGAAGAGATTTGTGTTTTGGCTGTGTTTTTGCTGCTGTTGCTTGCATATGCGCAGTTCTATAGTTTGGTGGTCAGCTGACCTCTTAGTCGGGCCACACTTGCTAAGTAGCTTCTTCAGGTCGTCAATTTGTTTTCGAGGCTTTAAGCTTGGCGGTGCAATCACAGTATTGACTATCACTGTAATGATACATCTCTGCAGAAGCACGAGCTGTCTGGTATGCATGGCAACATGCAGTGACTAAGTACGTGTTTTGTGCTTTCTTCACAAATTGTGCGCTTCTTGACTCAATACCATTTATCCTGCACAAGCTAACAAGCTGAAGTGGCTGCATTAACAGTCTCGCCATGTTCAAGGGTTGGTCCTGGAATTCGCTCGCTAGTAAGTGTCTCTTTAGGCCGTAAAGTCCGCGACCGTCAAACACAAATTTTTGCTTTCTGTTAGCAGGCCAGAGTTATGTTATGAAATCACTTGTTAACTAGGTTTTTTTTTACATCAAAACAAGTTACCTGAGAGCAGTGTATTTCTCCAGGACCAAGAATGTTGCCAATCACTCGCTTTTGTGCCAAGCTGCTTTCACATCTCACTTAAATGGTTTTGTATGGCGTGTATTTCAATGAAAATTCCTTCAAATGAAGGTGAATTATATTGCAATTTCCCTTGGCCGTTTTGACATCGTTTACTATGCCAGCGACAATAGTCATTCCTTCACCCCTTGATTTTACTTCGTTCTGATGTTCACTGGTAAGAGACTACTATATGTCATCACTCTATCGTAGCCAGACCAGACTGTGCTTGACTTGCATACTTGACTTATCTGAATGCTACTTCTAGCAGAGGAACGTCGCAGTAGGACAAGAAGGCCTTGCCAGATTCAAATAAAAGTTTTTTTCATAGCAATACTAGCAATAATTGTGCATTAGCCGCGCAAGATAGCACACACAAAGGGGAGACATATAGCTGCCTTGATACTGACGTTGAACAATTCGTCAATACTAACACGTTGACTTACAGCGGGATTATTTGGTCCTGTGAACAAAACTGCATGCCTAGCCAGACATAAAACGGCACGGATTTCCCCTTTAATTGGCGTGTAGCGATAACACCACTTTGTTCCACGTCAACAACGTGACAATACAGTGTTTGGCTTATGAGTATCTATTCAAAACGCCATTAGGCAAAGTCCGTGGTACAATACGGTTTGTTTCTTCTACCTAAAGCTTTCGCTCCAATAGCAGAGCGGCGCAAAAGTCATGTTTGCTCGCTAATGAACTTCGTTAAATAGTCTCCCATACTACCCATGCATTCAGCAGGCGTAATAGATGAACTGTACAGGGGGGCTATGCTGTCACTAACATCGTAACCGACATAGTGTCAAATGCGGCACGGCGGAGCGCTGTAATGGTGTATTTTGGCTAACAACCCGAATTATAAAAAAAAGGCAAAATTCGATTAGATTGAGCTACCAACACGCTACTTACGAGCCTAACAGTGACGCTATAGGATGAGCGCTTGCTTTAGTCTAAATATGACGTTATAAATACAACCCGCTTTAGCACGTCGATTGTCTGTACTACGTTCGGAGGGCATCTAAACACGTTTGACTTTTGCAGACGAGTCGGTGCTTTCTCATTGATGTCAGGCCTCATCTTTCCCAAGGGCATCTTAATTAACTGATGCATTGCTTGCCATATTGTTCGTCCATGTGCGTTTTTTAATGTGGCACTTAGAACGTGCAACGATGTTAGACGACCCAGCTGATCTGGTTTCAGCAACCTTTAATTCCTACTATTCAAAGACTATTCCTACTATTCAACTACATCATATGAGTATTTTTTTACGTCGTTATACTACATATAGAAGAATACATCTAAATACCTACAACGAAGATAGCAAAAATATACTAAGAAAAGTTACAAACATCGATTTGCGAGTGCGCATTTAGATAAGTGCGGGTCTCTTTGTGAAGAAGCCGTGGATCTAGTGGTCTATACCCGCTGAGTTGCCTCAAAAGTCTCGGTAGGCAACCCAGACATGCAGATCTTAACAGCGTGATCGAAAGAGCTCTCAAAAGAGCCCATGCATTATCCACACCGGAACCCAGAGACAGTTAACGGTGAACTCAGCAAACTACCACTTGACCTTTTCTCTGAATCTGGGCTACCAACTCCTACCAGTTCATATTTTAATTTAAATGTATCCCGGGGGCGCGTGCGGAAACGACAGGTCCAGTGGACATTAAGGTTGAGCCTCATCCTTCATAACGTTCGACTAGAAAAGTCTAATGAATACCAACGCTGCTTTTAATCTGTTCAAATGAGACCTTAGCGAAGAGAACGCAACCAAAAGTCTTCCTAGCAATATAAAAACAACGGAAAATGAATTAAACATACGCGTCTACGACATAGGTATTGTGATGACTGAAGTCAAGGTCAGGCGAAGCATATACTCCTAAATCACGGATGTGAGTAAGAGCAGGTAGCCTATTGTCATTCATTTTATAGTTATAACCTAAAGCGAGGATATTCAAAACACAAATTGTGTAGGGAAGTACATAGACTAGAGGCTCGCTTGCGGCGTCTTAGAAAGTACGGGATGCACCTGACTGAGTCAAAACGAAAAGGTTACACTAAGTTGAAGCTTCTCAGCCTATAACCCCAATATGGCTCCCCTCGGTTCGACCGCGGCCATTTCATCACGTCTTCCTAGTATTGGCTGATACAAGAGTACTATGCCATATTATTTTTTAAATATTCAATATCCCTTTGTATTTTTATATATTTATTATTTTTACTTCATATTAATTTACCTATTTATTTAACATAATTATTAAATCGTTATTTTTCAAATTTATTAATATCTTTCATTTTCCTTTACCGAAATTTTAAGCTCCAGAGAAGACATTACCACGTTTTCCCGGGAATAATACATAAGCAAAATTAGCCTGATTCAGGCCATGAAGAAAGTAAAAAGGAGGATCACAAATCAACTCCGAACGGGGACAGCACCGAAGAAGCGGTGTCAAACAACTATCTCGACACAATAGCTGTCATTGCAGACAAGCTCACCAACCAAGCGACCAGCAAAAAAAAACTTCATTCAATTCAATTCATTCAAGTGCTCCTTTATTGTTTTCAAAGGGAATATAATTATATACATGGTTATTCACAAGTTGGTTATTCAATATATACAATGCACAATATAAGACGCATAAAGAAAAATGAACCATATACAAGGATGCAATAGTATCAGTGCGTGATATATATGTAAAAGTAAAGTTTATAATATTATATCACGAATTCATAGTTCTCAACATTCTCGCCATCCGCCACGAAAACATATTGTTGATTCGGTCAGATCGTGCAACTATTTTTGACGATATGGTTTGAGTACTGCGCAGATTGTTGTTTCGAATATTAAAAAAGATGGGGAGTCTATTCGACTGAGATATTCGTGCGTACATTTTAAAATCTGCTCTCGAGTGTCGTTCTGATATAGGTAGTAAGTCGAGACTGCTACGCTCTACCTTACATCTCAATGCAACACGTAGAAGGAATTTAGACTGAACTTTTTCAATTGCATCAATATGTTTCTTTAAATACGGCCGCCAGACTTCACAGCTGTAGATGAATTTGGGAAGTACAAGGCTATTATAGAGGCGGATATAAAACAATGGACATTCGATAATAAAACAACGAAATATCGTGTTACATATAAGACTAGCAGATTGAATGGTTTGCGTAATGTGAATGTTAAAATCTAGCTCCGGTGTTATCGTTACCCCAAGATCGCGAATGCTGTTTACTCTGGGTATCTCCTGTCCATCAAGTGTGTAGACGTGGCCCTCCTTCAGACACACAACGGCGCATTTAGGGACCGAAATGATCATACCATTTTTGACGCACCAATCGGAGATGGAGTCAATTGTTTTCTGTAATATTTCCCTGTCAGCCTTTGTGCCAGATGGCCCGTAAAGTTTAAGATCATCTGCATATAGTTTGTGCTTAAGGGCTCCGGGTATAACGTTTTTAAGATCTAAAATGAATATACAGAATAACAATGGGCCCAGACATGATCCCTGAGGCACGCCCGAGGGACACACCCCATACTGACTAAAACTGTTGTTGACCCGCACACAAAACCTTCGATTCGTTAGATAACTTGATATCCATAAAACAGTGTGCTTGTCTATATTTAGGTCAATTAGTTTCTGTAAAAGTTTAAAATGGTTTACTCTGTCAAATGCTTTAGAAAAATCAAAGTATATACAATCAAATGCTTTCTTTTTGTTAATATAAATGGCCCAATCTTGAACCATTTCAACTAGCTGCGTTGCTGTAGATTTGCCCTTAGTAAAGCCATGTTGCTGCTCGTCAAGCATTTCCTCAGACTGCAGGAAGTTAAATATGTGATCCACAAGTAATTTTTCAAATAATATACACGCTATAGATGATTGTGCCACAGGTCTATAGTTATCAACATTCGATTTAGATCCTTTTTTATGTACAGGCGTAATTACGGATTGTCGGAAAAAATCAGGCACAACACCTTCTTCGTAAGACCTAGCATAAATTAATGAGAGCGGCTCAGTTATAACATGCGCCACCCTTTTATAAAATAATGGAGGGATACAGTCTGGGGTGAGGCTACATTTAGATGGGAGTTGATTTATTTTCTTTAAGATATTATATTCCGACACAAATAAATACGGACATCTTGATGGCGTTGGTGACGAGAAACTAAGTGGTTTTGTTGGACCTGGTTGGGCCACGTAAACAGAGGAAAAGAAGTTTTTGAAGACATCTGCTTTGGAGATGTCATCAGTGATAACCGTATTGCTTGTTTTCAGTGCTGTTATATCCTCTTTACCCCTTAAGCGTTTATTGGCATACCTAAAAAACGACTTAGAATCTTTAAAATCGAGATTGGATTCTTCCAATACCCGAAGCCTTCTGCTCGCTCTACGCAGTTTGGTCGCAAACCGCGGACTCGCATCATTTTCAATAAGTGATTCTAGACTAGAGATATACTCACGAAGTCTAGTGTTATTTTTAGACTTGCCGGTGCGTTTGGGAATAAATTCCTCGATCACAGCGTGCATCTGAGAAACAAAACAATTATACATATCATCTACGGTATCACAGTTTAAGAATATATGTCTCCACGGTACAAGTGACAGTTTTTCTATGATTTGGTCGTAATCACCCTTAAAGAAATTATACCATCCCTTCTCAATAGGGGGATATTCGGAATCGAATAAAAGATTAAAAGAGATCGCGTTATGGTCGGAGGGCATCGGGGATTTAAAAACAGATATATCTTCTATTATACCTGGATCGGTTGTAAGAACCAAATCAATCAATGTTCCTTTAGGGTCTTCGTTTTGTGTAAAAATTGAGCTTGATTCATCTGACAGATGACTGTTTGTATGATTAGATAAATCACTTAAGTTTGTAATATATTCTGGCCCAACCTTGTCGCTTGAGTCTCTTACATCCACTGGAGGACGCGTAATTTCAGTCACTTGCTGATATAAACCATTTGTTATACAGGCATTTGTAAACGTAGCCTCCATGGTTTGTGAATCTAAAAGGGACACATTTTCCCAGTCAATTCTTGGAAGGTTAAAATCGCCTACAATTAAAATTGGTTTAGAACTATCACATATATTTTCAAAAGAATCACATATTCTATTTATGCGGTTCTTGCGCACAGGCAGCGATCCAGCATTTGTAGCATAAAAGCATGCCATCCTGACTGAACACGATTTTGAATACACGTCCAGCGCTAATGCTTCAATATCATCATCTAATTTGACCTCACAAAATTTAAGCGTTTTTCTAACTAATATACAAACACCGCCTCCCCGAGAGCCGCGATCACACCGGAGTACTGAATACCTATCATCACAGCTTAATTCACTATTTGTAACATGTCTTCCGCCTACACCTAACCACGTTTCAGTTATAAAAATTAAATCAATATTATGTAAGGCGGTATATGAATTGAGCAATTGAACCCGATCGTCCTTTCCAATCGAGCGTGCATTGAAATATAAACATTTTAGAGCGCAGGTAGCCACGGGGGGAGTGGGGGAGGCGGAACTGCTGGATTGAATGGGGCGATTAGATTCGATGGTAGAGGGGGAAAGTGATGCCAATTGTAGACCGGAGGTTCCGAGTCGGAGGGCTGGATGATTTTTAATGGATGCTTGAAATGGGACTTTATTTTCAATTTTTGTGGAGCTTTTATATTGTCCCAAAAATAAGAACTACGTTCCGCCATTTTACGACCGTTTTTAAATGATGGTTGTGTAAGATCCAACTGGACGGCTATGTCCAGGTGGTTGGCTATCTCGCGAGAGATATGTCGAGCAACCAACCGAGCACCATGAACTCCAAAATGCACTCCATCAACATGCATATTTGTGGCTTTCTTTTGAATGTAACTAAAATCTTTAAAAACAATGGTACTCATGTCGAATTTGCATCTTAATTGTTGGTTAATATACCTACACTCCTCTTCATAGCCCACTGCAATGGGAATGGAGCAGACAATTAGTCGAATATTGTATTTGTAGATAAAACTGACAAGATCATTAAGCGCACACTCAATTTCGGACCATACTTCGGAAATTGAGCAACCTTGTCGTGCAGCACTATTTATCACATCATTAAGTCCTGAATGGAGAATGACTAGATTGAAGCGGCGAGTATCACGGCGCAATTTACCTAATGCATATTCAATTGTAGTGCGCACAGTTGCCCCTCCATGACTATTAATATCGCAACGTTTGTCATTCCCGATGGCGTTCATCACAAATGTCTTAACGCGCTTTACATTCGAGCTGCCAACGACTAAAACGCCTTTGGGCAGTTCACGATTCATTCTCAGTAACTGCTGCGTGCCGTTTGAATTAGATATTTTCTTCTTGTTCATCTCTCTCCTTTTCGATTTTGTTTCGTCTTCTATTGTTGTTGTTTTGTTCAGTTGTTGATGTTTATATATCTGCTGCTCCTCGCGTTTATTATTCCTCTTCTGCGCCGCCCGTCGACTTTTCGCTGTCACCAGCTTCCACTCTCTTGTCGTCGTCTGCTCTATATTTGTCATCTCGCTATTCTTCACAATCCCTCCACCCCCACCACTTCCCTCAGCCGTCGGCAGCAGGGACTTGCTTGTTACGGCGTCCACTTGCAATGCCACTCGTGCTGGGGAAAGGGAAGAGGTTGATGCCGGTTCTGCTGCAGTGTCATGATCGACAATGACATGACTTTGCACAATAGACGATGCTACACTAGCCAAAGTGGGCGGCATCTTGGTTTGGGGGGAGGAGGGGAAACCAGCTGTGTGCGCCTTACAGCAGGCTTTAAGGCTGTTCAATTGAATAAAAATGGTCTTGAATTTTTCAGCGTAATTTTTGTCGGTAGTTAAAATCATATTCTTAAGATCTTCAAGAGCATTTTTAAAAGCACACAAAGTTTTACCAACAATTTCACAATAGTTTTTATCACAGCTGTTCTGACTCTGCTGGTCTCCCACAATGTTTGAGAGATTTGTTTCCAACACTTCCTTGTTAATTCTTTTCTCACAATGAATGCATACAAATCCATCGCACTTAGGTTCTTCCACACTGAACAATCCACCGCAGTAAATACATGCGATGGCTGGAGTAATACGCGGCGCTGATGGCGTTGAGATCTGTTGTCGCCGTCGTGTTGAACGGTGCACAGCTGGCGTTTCAAAGTTAAAACTCATCTCCAAGGGAAGACGGGGTGTTTCTGGCAGTACGCCCAACCTCGGTTGATGCATCATTTCACAGAGATATCTCAAAAACACAAGTTCTCACAAAGCACAATATGTCATAGTTTAAGCACAATTTTGAATTAAAATAAAACTAAATCTATTTAAAATAAGTTTAAAAACAAACAAGTATTTGACTAGTGCAAAGTTTAAGATAAGACTCTCGAGCTAGCACCTGCAGATATCCACAAAACTGCAGCAACACGATGTACACGCTTTCACAGTAAACTTCTTCAACACTAGCTACATTTATAAAAAGCACTAAAATTTGATAAAATCGCCAAAAATTGATAAGAGCAGTCTGTGGCGATGCACACCGGTCGAAACCGAAACCGGAACGATGGAAACATGGACATAATGGTAAAAAGCCTGGCGGAGGAACCTCGTGTTGCGGTAAAATAAGCTAGGGTACGGAGGAAGGAAGCTTGCACACTGACCGTCAACGAGACCGCGGACTCGGGGTGGCAGTGTACGCCTGACACCCTTGCCCTGGAGCGGCAGGCTGAAAGCATCACCGCCATGGTCGAAAACTGCCAAACAGAAAAGGACCCTAAGCGCCTCTTCTCTTAAGAATGACCAGCAGCCGCTTACGTAAAGGTGTCGCACCTTGGGCCAGCATTCTGGCCAGAACATGGTCTGCCAGTTCCAGGACATCGCCGGCAAGGCCGGTTGGAGGACAGGGGTGGTCATGTCGCGCCAAATAAGTGAATCGAGGGATGACGACGAGCCGAACACCAGGACACTGGTCGCGATTAGGCTCCCCAAAGATGCAACGCTTATCCAACTTACAAAGACCTTCTGGATCAGACGCTGCTAAGAGCCAAGGCCCTCGTATTCTCTTTTATTCTATTTAGTTCCATACCTTGCCACATAACAAGCCAGGGTAGCAGAGGGGAGTTAGCAAACTATTCGACTGCCTCTCCCGGGCACAGATCTTACACCTCACTGTCACCCCCAGGGCGCGCAAAGGGGGAGGGGCAGAAAACGGCAAGAAGAGCTCAATCAACACGAAAACAACCTTCCTTCCAAAAAAAACGAGGAAGGCAAGACATACGCCGATATGATCAGGGAAGTGGGCTTCAGGGTAGACCCCGACGCCCACAGCGTCAGGGCAAATCGAGTCCAACAACAGCCCAGCGGAGACGTGCAGCTGGAGGTTACTACCTCACAAGACATCGAGGCTACCCTCTGCAGGGCGCTGCCTATCGAAAGACCGCTGACTGTTGACTCCCCGTCATGCCACCAGAGTTCTGAGCTTTAAATGCATTCACCTGGGGTTGTCCTCATGCCAAACTTCGGAGTGGATCACCGTGCCAGCGTTGCCAACGAGTGCGCCCTCGTGCACCAACGAGTGCGCCCTCGTGCACCAACGCGGTCGCCACTAGCAAGCGCTGTTACAGGTGCGGGGTACTTGGGCACCTCTCTAGGGAATGTAAAGCGACTGCAATTTGCTACAACTGCGGTGAAAAGGAACACGGTGCCAGTCGCCACGAGGACAGTCGTAAACCCAGTCTCCGCGTCAGCCACTTCCAAAAGCCACTCTACTGACGCTGTCAACGCAAACGGGTTTACCCTGGTGACCCAAACAAGTCGCAAGGAGGTACAAGCACCACCCCTTTGGACCCTAGGGCCTCAAAAGCGTCCAACACGCAAGTAACTTCCAACGCCACACATGACGCGAGTTCTTAAAGTCCTCCAACTGAACTGCAATAGCAGCAGAGGCGCTTTAAAAGGTCAGCAGCAGGTCAGGAGCGGATCTGCCGCTGCCCAGCGAACCCAACGTCCAGTGGGCGGAAAACCGGCCCTCCGACACCGACAAGACGACGTGCTTCATACTGAAACGTCGCAGCCAGCTCCGTTTCTCCGGACAAGACGGCGGCCACAGTTTTACCTGGACTGATACAGCGAACGATGAGCGTTCTTACTCCTGCTTCTGCAGCCCCAATGCTCCGTTTGACGGTTTAAGGCTTTGAGACGACTTGTCCTCCTTTTTTAACCCCCCTGTGTGTAACTATAACTGGTGATTTTACATGGGGCTCTGCCAAAACCACCTGCAGTGGACTGGGAGTCCTCGACTGGTTGGCGACCGAGGACCTCGTCGCTCTTAACACGGGTGCGTCCACCTTCCGTAGGGCCGGCCGCACTTCATGCGTTGATTTGACCATTACGCGCCGGGCCGAGGCTTACAAGATTTTACACTGGAAAGTGCTATTGCACGAAGAATCTCTTAACGACGATCTTATTATCGATGACTACCATGAGGACAAATTCACCAACGCCGCATCCGCCTATCAGACGCGAGGGAGCCGAACGGCTCCGGAGGTCCCTCAGGACCCTTATAGGACCAGAAGGCAGGCCGACTACAGTGGCGGGCCTTCAGAAGCTCCTTAAAACGGCCTGCGAGGCCTTTTTGGGCCGTAGTACACGCCGCGGCAAACCAAAGCACTGGTGGACTGCTGCGCTTGAACAAGTGAGGCAGAAATTCCTAAGGAGGCGGCGGCTTCTCACCTGCACCCGGTGATCTGCGTCCGAAGGAGAGGTTGCCCGACACCACGGAGCTGAACACCAGAGGCTGCAGGCCCTCCTATGCAGGGAAATCTCCAGGAGCAAGGAGCGCCTTTCTCGAAGGAGGCTCCTGGGGGCCTTTCTTGAAGAGCTGGAGGACGACCCTTGGGGCTGCCCATACAAAATGGCCAGGGGTCTATGTGATAAGTGATAACGCCGGAAGAGGCGCGGTAAGCAATCAAAGCGCTCTTCCCCAACACCTACCTTTCGACCGCGCTCCCTGCCTTCAGGCTCTAGGGGTGGACAAAGAGGACCCTCCGGAAGTCATTATGCAAGAGGTGCAGGATGCTGCGCCACGCCTCAAATAGGAAAAGGCGCCGGGCCCAGACGGTATCCCGTTCTCCGCGGTCACGACGATGATGAAAGAAGTTTCAGAAGCAGTGGCAACGGCGGCGACCAGGATGCTACGGCCGGGCTCGTTTCCTGGCACATAAGGGCCGCAGGTTTGTTCTTATACCTAAGGGCCCCAGCTCATACCGCCCCATCTGTCTACTCGGCTCCCCAACACGCCTACGGGACGAGGGAAACGGCCTGCTGTCGGAAGCCCAAGCACGGGTTTCGTAAGAGCCGCTCAACTATCGACGCCATATGGCAGATTCAGACGCAGGCCGGACTTCTCCACGAGTCTCCGCTAAGAAGACGATACGTTTATCTCGCCATCCTGCTGGACGTCCAAAGCGCATTTAATCTACCGTGGATAGTCATCCTGGAGACTCTCCACAGGAAGAACGCTCTTTCTTACCTACTCCAAACCGTTTCAAACTACCTGCAAGACAGAACAATATTGTCTCATGGAACCAGTTTTAACATGATTGTGGGGTGCTACAATGCACATTATGCCTTGCCTGCTATGGAACATAACATACGACGACGTACGGCGGCTAAGAGACCTTTCCCCTGGGGTCAAACTCCTAGCATATGCCGACGACTTTGTCCTCACAGTCCAGGCCCGGCCCCGGATCTGTTTGCACGTGCCGATGTCGCCCACTGGATTGCAAGAGGCGGGTCTCGCCCTCGCCCCCGCCCCCGCTAAAAGCGAGGCCATACTCCTAGTGGGATGGAGGAACTGCCCCGCCCTGCACCTCCCTATAAAAGACCAGGAGATCGCAATCGTCAACAAGGTGAGGTACCTCGAAGTCACTCTAGACAGGGGCGACAGGGAAGGCAATCACGACAACCAACACCTTCGCATGGCTTATGCCCAACACTTACGGGCATCGACAATCCAGACGTCCAGACGTCCCAGACAATCCCGCGACCAAGTCAGTTGCCCTGCACGAAGCTCCGATCTGTCCCACCGACACCCTAAACTTCGCTGCCAATAGGAACCGCCTGCGTCGGGCCCAGAGGGTCGGAGCCCACAGGGCAATTGCAGCAAACCGGGCGGTTACCGCAGCGGCGGCCCTCGTTCTTGCTGAAACGATCCCGGGGACCTGAAAGCAGCCGAGCGCCGCCGCCTATGGGACAATCCTTAGCGCAAGAAAAACGGGGAGCGTCGGCGTTCCGCAATCGACCTTTCCCTGGAGGAATGGGACGGTTTGCAAGAGGGTACCCCAGGCGCGAGTCTCCGCGCCCTAATCCCAAACATCATAGACTGGCGGTCCCGCCCGGGGGTTAACTCACCTTCTACCCGACCCAGATCCTGACAGGTCACGGCGAAACCCAGTCCTATCTGTTTAGGACAGGGAAGGTTTCCAGTCTCAATTGCATTAACTGCGGCGATGGACCAGAGGACACCCCAGAGGACACTGTTCTAAGGTGCCCAAAGGTGCCCTCCATGGGCAGAGCAGCGCGCACCTCTACGGCTTTAATTAGAGACTCCAGTTTTTAACCTACTTGACATCCGCAAAAAAATGACAGACACACTCTCATACTGGAACATAACTCTTCAAGATGGCGGCGCCCGTGCGGACGAGTTTTCTGTGCGCTCTGATGGTGTTTTACATTTGTACCTAAAATTGGACCGTTAATGGACAGTACGAGTCGGTACGCGATGGTGACAACCCCTACGCTCTATATAGATCATCACTGCGGCTCCAACTACAGGATTCACTACAAAGCATGGTGAGTCTGTCCATTCACCCACCTCGGCATTGGCCTATGAAGTCTCGACTTCTAAGGGCAACCACGCTACTAGCACTGTTGCTTTTGTGTGGGGATGTCGAAACGAACCCCGGACCTCCCTGCACTACCTGCGGTGGACAAATCCTTTAGGTTAGAGAACGTGTTGTGTGTGAGGGTTGCAACAAACCGTTGCACACACACTGTTCCTTCCAGATACCGGAAAATAACAGCACAAACTGCAAGTCATGCTTCTGGCGAGAGGTCTCCTTCCACGTTGACAAAAACACTACTCCAGCCAGCACCACACCGTGCAATTGCCTAGCGGAACTCCAGGCACTTAGGAAACAAATCGACGACCTTACAAGGAAAATCCTGAGCAAAAGTAGCACAGCACTAACAACACTAAAAACAGCTAACCACTAAGCCAACCAACCGACTATCAACAGATACCAACCGAAGCAGCAGCAACAGCAAGAAAACGTGCAGTTACGTTCGAAGCGCGACGTGCCTACTCCACGGCGTCTCCGTTTCAATAGCAGCCAACACTACAACGTCGTCGGCACACCAAACGAAGTGCGTACTCCACACAACCCTCCCTGGCACACAGTCGGAAAAGGCAGACGTAAAATGCACGTTACGACCGGCATGAACAAAATGACTCAGCTAAGAGCTGTAGAAGCACATAGCGTACTAGATCGTCCGCGTGTTAAAGCACTTTTTGTTAGCCGCGTAGAACTGTCACACTCTGCGGACGCGATCAAAGAGTATGTATGTCGAATAATAGGGATAGACACAGAAGTGAGTGACAAAACTTGCTGGCATGAACCAGGAGTATTACATTAGGTATCACGTGCAGTTAGCTGCAAATAGATTCAATGAACTGCTCGACCCGTCCGTCTGGCCAGACGGCATTCACTTCCGCCCGTACCGCGGCCAGTTACACCAATATAGAGTGTCCAGCGCAGTGCACGAAGTGGGGGCGAGCATTGGTGCCAAACGATGCAGGGCAAGCGTGGAGTAAGATCACAGTGAAAACAAAGAAATGGAGACAAATCAATGACAAAAAAGCCAGACAACACCCCAAGAACTCAAAACAGCTCCATCGAAATGTCTGCTATGGAATGTCGAATCTCTCAACCAATTATATCGAACAACAGGAGAGAACATATTCAGCAAATACGACATATTGCTCTTAACGGAAACCTTCAAAACAGACCCCACAGAAACCCCCTTCCCCGACCACAAAGTATTTCACGGACTGGCAATTAAGCCGAAGGGACGAGGAAGACCAAAATTGAGCGTATGAATAGGAGTAAGAACAACGGAGAATGCCAAGCTTCTTCATAGCACTGCCAGACACATTATACTAGAGCTCACCGATTATTACTTAATCTGTATTTATAGCCCGCCTGAAAAGGCGGTAGATCAAGTGATACAGGACATTGGCGACTGTATGGGACTTTGCACAGATGCGAATAAAAATGTAGTAATAGGTGGATATTTTAATTGTGACTTGACAAAAGAAAGTTTTAGAAAAATTAGTTTTAAAACAGGAATTGACGAGCTTGGACTGGCCATCCACAGTAATTCTTCAGAGCCTACATATATTAGTTGGAGTGGATACAGCGCGGTTGATATTATTCTCTCATCAGAATCACAGACGACAGATACTATATTTGACATCACTATCCGCCCATCGGCTCATCGTAAACATTCCCAGGTCGAGTTCAAACTGCATCGCAAACAATTTATGGTCACGTTCCAAATTAAGCACGTCCACCGCTCACTAAACAGCCACCTAATAGAACAAGCATTACAGCTAGCTGAACACAGCAACGGCGTGAACGAAATTGAAAGAACAATTAAGTGGTCCATTCTCCTCGCTGCGAAATCAAACGTAAAGGCAAAAATCTAGAGACACCAGCCTTAGTTTGATGAGGAATGCCGGAAAATGAAGCATGCAATCTGTTTAATTCAAAACAGGTCACCAGCAACACTCCGCCGCATAGCAGAGATGAAAAAGGAATTCACGCAAATGAAAAAAGAGAACAAATTGCGTTACGAAGAAGATCAGCGTGTACGGCTTATAACAGCAAGCGTGCAGAAGCCGTGGCTGCTTCTCCCGAGGAGACCACGTCGCTAAATCCAGTGATAAACGATAATGACTGGGTGGATCACTTCAGAAGACTTCTGACACAATAGTGCGCATTGCCAGACCGAGATGCCTGTGACGATGACAATTTTACAGATTTTACCGAAAATGAAGTTGAAGCCGCTATTAAGCAGAAACAAGATGGGAAGTCGACAAGGCCAGATCTTATTGCATATGAACACCTCAAGTAGAATGTAAATGTAGTTTGTCCAATTCTAACAAAGCTATACAATGTATGTCTTAGACAAGGGAAAGTACCCGTCGAGTGGCGGCAAAACTTTCTGCAGCCTATCTTCAACATGACATTCTAGCGTATAACGTCATAACGATTAAAAACGGCGATTACTACGTACAAGAACCCGTAACACAAGCAATCGGAGTGGCCCAATGAGACTCAGCTAGCCCTTTCGACTGGAGTCTCGCATCTGCTTCGTGGTCTCAAAGCCCCACACGCTTTCTATGCAGATGACTTGGTTAAAAATCTTCAGTTTTATCTTAACGAGACTACACAATGATACCCGAAATCTTCAGTTTTATCTTAACGAGACTACACAATGGTGTGAACAGAACAAACTCTCGATCAACACAGATAAAGCAAAGGTAATGCGTTTCAGCAGAGGAGGATCATATGCTGCTAGAGACCATCGCTTGAAAATAAACGAGAGAGTGCTTGAGGTGGTCAACAGCTTCACTTACCTAGGAGTTATCCTAACCCCAAGGCTCTCATTTAGTACACATGTTGACGGAGTACAGGCAAAAGCGGCGGCCACAATCACCTTACTAGGAGATCTACGCGACGTACACCTAAAAACAGCAATAAACTGTTTTAAAATCAAACTTCTCCCGACGATAACATATTGTCTACTCGCCATAGCATTGCATTTGACAATGAGTGATTTAAAAGTCCTAGATAGAGTGAAGGCTTGCTTTGTCAAACGTATATTAGGACTGCCTGAAAACGCATCTGCCACACTAGCCTTAGAACTATGCGGAGAGAGAACACTCACGGAAGACTTGGTTCTCAATAAGGTCCCGTTCAACACAGAAGCATTTGACTCCTACCGAACATTCAGAGAATCAAGAAACATACAGTTTGCCATTGAAAACTACACTGATGACCCAGCATTTTGTTTTGATAAATGGAAGGAAGCCGCCAACGGAATCGCACAATTGTGTGTCGAACGACACATACCACCATTTTATGTGCATGAAGCCAAATTGTTTTACCATTGAAGAATGCGTATGTAGTTTTTGTGGACGATATTGGGCGGTACCACATGCTTGTATGTAAGGAAATTGTTGGAACCTCCCTAACAGCCAGAGTTGAGTATATAATATCAGACCACACTGTTGTATCGTGACTGTAACTTCCAATTCTATGATGAATAAAGCATGTATATATATATATATATATATATATATATATATATATATATATATCATAGACTAGAACATAATATTCGATGTTTCTACTTCCATACTACAAGAAAAAATTGGGGCCAACCCCCTAAGGCGCCCCCTCCCCAAAGCTCCCGGGGAACACGCCTCCAGGAGTAGTAGATTCGCCCCCTCTGACTGTTTGACCGCACATTACAGTTAGTCCCCTAAAAAAAAATATGCCATCACGTTGTCTTAGCCAAGCCATACCGCCCTTCTGATAGTGGCTTAGATGGCTAACGCCGGTTCTGGGGCGTTACCAGGGGTGGAATCGATTAGTGCTTAGATAAAACTCTTTCCAACATGTGGATATAGGTGAGTCTTGTCTTGCTGCTACACTAATTTGCCAGAAAGAGCCTAGATAAACTCAGTATAAGCGCGACACGAAGTGAGGCATTTCGTCAAGGCGGATTAAAAAAAAAAAAAGTTGTAGTAAAACGTCCTACGGACACTTAAAAACTTACTCCAGCCCTGGGTCACTTCCTGAAGTTGTGTGCAAGTCGACCATTGGAGGTAAAGCCATGTTGTGCTCAGTCGAGAAGATATTTTCGAGCTAAGCAGTAAAGTAGGTTCTTGGACATTTTTGCAGTGAAGCTAGCTCCTTTCGAAAATGGAGCAAGCTATAAAGCACTTCGAGATTGACCTATTGTTTCCGGTCTCGATCGTTTGCGTCTACAGGAAATTAGGTTCAGTATAGTCGCGGAAAGCGTTATACCTATTTAGTCATTTTAGATACGCTCTTTTTAGGAATCCAAAAAAGCGCACATCTGTATGGTCTGAGTTTAGCGCTTCTAAAGTTTTGCTAAGAGCATGGCTTACGCATAATACCTCACCACTATTTATATTTATACAACTGTATGTATATTTGAATGTTTTTATCTGAATTAGAATTGAATTTGAATATTATATAATATTTATAAAAGGAAATCGTTTTCCTAAGATTAATTTAGACTTTTGTGGATATCCAATTAGAACTGAATATACATGAATTTGCCGCTGTCAGCATCTAAAGCTCGTTAATTTTGCATTCACATGTAATACTGAGTCTTTATGCTATCTAACAGAGATGGATAGAGGAGAGATAACATTACCAGATTAGCTCTGTTTCGCGAATGTATACAAATGTTTAGCGTGCATAGTGGTTAGTGTGCATTTACAATACAACGTTTCACATAGAACAACTAAGGCAATTAGCAAATCCTGTGATTAATCCCAGTGTAAGTCTCTCTTAATAAACGTGTTGATGCTAAGAACCTGTCGAAAAATGTATATGCTACAGTGTAAAATGCCATTAATATAGATACGTAAGTGCTTAATATTAATACCTCTATGGTTGTAATTAAATATCTTTATTTATATGTGTATACACCTGAACCTAGCATACATTCAATGCAATGACTTGTTTATTACAGCAAGATAAACAATGAAAAGTATTCCAAAGGAATCCAGAATCACAGTGTTTTAACTTGCGGCGCTCACTTAAAATTTGGTAATAGAAGATGAATTTGATTATATATTAAGGTAAAAATTGAAAAGGAGAAAAGGCTGAACTTTCCATCCACTCGATTACTGCAGCCAGTGTATACGAATTTTGTTCCCTCCCAGGGGAACGTATTACAAAGGAGATACGAGTTAGATTCAAGAAGAGTGCTCCATCACCACGTCACCGGTTGTCGGTCAATCCACCAGCTCGCGTGTATCCTCGTCACTTCAAGCATGGTTTACTCCGCGTCGGTCCTACGCGTGCAATCAATGCCGATGCGCCACCTCCAAAAGCACCTCGGTTCGCTACCCGCAGATACGCCTCTGTTCCCGCCCTGTGATGCACAACGGATTTCCCCGACGTGCGACACCCCGGCCCGAGAGAAAAAAATTACTCTTACCTAGGCCCACGCTTCTTCTTTGCCTAGATTTCCGCTTCCGGTGCAGCTGACTTCAATGGATCTAGCCGGTCCCTGTGCAGGCATAAAAACACAAGTTTTCGAATAAATACAATCTACCAAACGGTACTCAACTGGGCTTTATCGGATTTGCCTTTATCGACATTTCTGCCTTATCAGAATTCAGATTTGATTTATACTTTTTTGCTTGATTTTAGTAGCCTTTTGCCGTGCAGGAGCCAGGACAACCGATAGATGCACTCACTGATATTAAAGCATGGCATAACAGTGAATATTTTCTAGCTGCAAGCCATTCTAGCTAGTCCTTCAAAAGTATTTTATAAAGTAAAGTGACGGCTTCTAAGCTGAAGGTGAACACGTTTGCTTAAACACAATTGTAATATGAATTGATAAAATGTACACTTGTCTAACGAGTTCACTTAAGTAAAGTAAACCAGCAGTTTTGCTCAAACGTGTAGTTTTAAGGAGGCTCCTACAACACCAAAAACATTATTTATTATTTACACTTCCATCAACGGGAATTTACCTCTTTGGATAAATACATTTACATCTATGGACTTTCCGTCATTCATGCATACCTTACAAAGTCACGGTTCTGTAATTTATTGTGAGCTTTATGCATAATAATAAAACATGATTACACAAATATGTTAAAATTTAAGCCTGAAATTTCATCAAGTAAGAACACAAGCTTTCTAATAGGCCATAATGCTGCAATCAAATCATGCGGCAAGATCTTCTGAACGCCAAAAAGAGATGGCCAGAGCAATCACTTGTATTGCTCTCTAGAAGCAAGAAACGTTACGCTCAACTGTAAAAGCGATTAAAAAGTCTTATGGTCGTCTGGAGAAACGATTCAGGAGAAGTCTGTGCAAGTTTCTCAGCGCACACGTCTGTATGATTGTCTTATAACCCCCTCGTCATTTTGAAATGTAGTGTATGAGAAGTGGTTCTAACAATGCGTTACAACTTTCTAATTTGCTGCCGTGTTTAGGTAGAACGACGTCTAGTAAGCGACCAATTTAAGTTGTCATGGAGCATCATCTTTAGGCATCTCATTGTTAACGATATGGGTACACAGTTTTTATCGAGTTGCTCTAGTCACGCTATAGCCGACTTTATACGATCAAAATAGCAGAATGCAGGTCTTCCTTGTCTTCATGTTTAAGCGGAACTACCTGGAACCTTTACCAACGCCTTTTAGTCGCGCTAATGCTTGTTCAATGTTTCGTTGCAGAGCCGCAGGATTCACATGCAATAACATTAGTGTATCATCAAAATAGATAGATACTCGCAGATACTCCAATGTTCCCACCCAGTTATCCTGAGCGAACCTCCCGAAGAGTGACACATCTACCCCAAACAAAAATGACATTTACTTAAGCCCGCTTCGCCTTTGTCTCTCTGTCAGCGCAACTGACGTCATTGAATCTAGCCGTACAGACATAAAAATAAAAGTTTTCGAATAAATACAATCAGCCGAAGGCCACTCAACTAGGCTTTATCGGATTTATTCCTATCAATATTTCTTCTGATTGGTTTTATATTTTTTCTGCTTTCACTCAGAGCTTTTTGTTGCTGCACAGAAGCCAGCACATCTAAAGCGTGCATTTGCCTTAGCGAAAATTGCTAGTTATTGTGCTAAATATATTAGCGTCAATTTTGATTATAAAAGGAAGCTGAGGTGTTTTCTGTTTATTTCAATCTACGATCCGCAAGGCACTTGGCGTGTTTAAGCTCTGTACTGGAAAACTATGTCTGCCGTATAGCAATTTCCTGAAGACTGAAAAGCTATGTTCACATTTTCTGCATGGGCCAATAATTAATAATGTCGGGGCCAATTAATCTGCTGAACGCATTGCTTATATTTTCTTATACTCGTGACTCTTTATATCATGACGGATTAGAAATGAAGATCAGATGGTCACATCGTACGACTGTCTCCCCCAACGCTTGGCAGGATTTTCCCAAAGCTGTTACAGTTTTTTAAAATCGCATATGGTTTAGGGAGGTGACATAGTAAAAACAACTAATAACACTGAATACATGTCACCTGACGAGCAAATAATTTCTAAAATATCAAGTAAGGTATTATTGTACGGATCGTTGCCGGCGTGAACACCTCTAGTAAATTGTTTAAATTTGGTATTTTGAATGTGTGATTTGAATTACCTCGAGAAACTAATTTATAAGTTTTAGGTATTTTCACGTCCCAGCATTACCATAAAAACCCGTGGAACTACTAAAATCCTTAAAAATGTCGTCTTTTATAAATATATATATATATATACACGGCCAAAAAATATACAGCCACCCATATATATACAGTCCGCCAAAAAATATACAGCCACCCATATTTGCCACATTACACAGATTTATTATATCAATCGTGTAAAGACTACCGTGGTACATGCTAATAGAGTAACAATTTGGGTTTCACATTACTTTAAAACACGAAATTTCTACACTTGACAAAGTTGCACCGCAAAAAAATTATACAGCCACTAGCAAGATGTATGTCTTAGCAAGTTAATTGAGCGCAATAACGACATTTGAGCTCATTTAACGGCTCGACGGACTGAGCGGAGATGACCTCAAAAATGCGGTTTGGTGTAGCAAGTTTCAGATGACGTCCTGTGAGAGCTCGCCCCAAGCCTTCACAATGTTCTACCTGGTTCGAACATTGTTTTTCGTCGGTGTAACCCTTTCGGGCAAGCCAGCTTTACACATTCTTGATGGTATTAAGATCAGGTGAGACTGCAGGCCAGCGTAGGACCTCAATGTGACGTTGTTTGAACGAGCTTCCGATAAGCCTGGCGGTGTGAATCGAAGCGTTATCGTGTTGAAAAACGAAGTCTGGCCCTCCCATAAGTTCAAAATGCGCCGATCGTGTGGATCCCAATAGCGCGTCGAACAAACACGATCATCTAAAAACACAACCGAGGACTTTGTATGATACCCGACAGCGGATCACCACCAAACCGCCAGCTGAGTGAAGTTTTGACAAAATGCGTTCTTCCTTGCGCATATCGTGGAAATAATAGTTAAATCTATTTCGGTCCATCAGAGCTGAACTTTTTTCATCCGAGAAGAGCACTTTGTGCCACTCAGTAGTGACATCGTATTGTGGGCTTTCAGTGGTCCATGACATCGTATCGTGGGCGAAGTCAAGGCGAGCTTTCAGCGGTCAGCGGAAATCTGTGGTTCTCTGTTGTGCTTTTTTCTCGTGAGCCAATGTATCGTCCGGAGGAGGTTTTGCACATTTCGCACGTTCGTTTGCACACCAGCCGCCGCCACAATTACCCTTGCCGAGAGCGCAGAGTTTGACGCTTGCTTCGTTCTGAAATGGCATTGTTTAATACTTGGAGAAAACGCCCCAATCGACAAGAAAGTTCGCGATTAGAGAGACCGGCGTCCTTATAAGTCTTGATTTGGACCTTGTCGTCATTCGTAAAGCGCCGGACTAAGCCCATCGTTCCAACACAGATAAAACTTCTGATAGGAGTTCTGCTTTTGTTTTCGACCTGCCGTAAAATAAGCCAAACCGTCGTTATTCTGCTTTATCATTTATCCACGGTGTTGCTGTGTCAAATACAGAGATCTCGTATTTCAAAGTAATGCAGGACCCCAAATACCGATGGAAGTCTCCACTGTTACTCTATAAAGATGTATCACTGCAGTCTTCGCACGATTGGCTAAAATAACTGTGTGTAACGTGGAAAAAGTAAAACAAAACAAAAAACTTTAAAACACGGGTGACTGTTTACTTTTTTCACGCACTGTATATATATATGTCATCTCACATTCACACAGTCACTAATCTTAACATTAATAATATTTCGCGATATATATATATATATAACGAAGTCAAGCCCTGATGAGAGTGTGTGGGTATTTGGGCGTCGCACATAAAATATTTGAAGTTGGTCGAAATTCTTTGGATTATTTCTTGGATGTTATATATTTTTATGAATATAACTATAATCGCCAGATTGAGGCAAAGCCGTTATTCACGTGCATATGCTTTTTGATCCTTGACTCTGACTTCGTTTGCGAAACCGCCATAGAGGTAGCGACTTTATTGGTTAACCTTGCATATAGCACTACTCTTTATTTAGGTAGTAATCTGCCTGGTCTAGTCTTGCATGTGACAAGTCGCCAAGTATATACCAGATACATACTTTATGGCTATCATAACATCGTATGTTCGAATACGAACTTCTACGAGGAATACACAGAGTGCGTCTCTCGACTGTGCTCTCAAACGTTTACGAAGGATCATGCGTTTTTATTATATTATGGCCATATCGATCATGTACAGTCTTGTAGCAAGCGACATGAGTCAATTTAGCCTTGTGTTCACGAAGACTCCGGTATATTCTTATGCCATACAAGTCAAGAGAATACTCTCTGAGGTCGCGAACGCCAACACGACTTGCTCTATTGACTGGTACTCTCCCTTATAGTAACTAAGCATACACTTTCAATGTCAAATGAAATAGCTCAAAATTAAAGAGAGAAAGTACTTTTCGGCTAGTAATGCAAGAAGTCAGATAATACCGTAGTATTGACTCTAAAATACGTCTATGTCGCTTCCAGCAACCTTTGAGCACCGGATATGACGTGTCTCGCATTTCTCAATAACTAAGGCTCTTCATATGTAATTTGCTCTTTTCTTCGCTCAAGCGCAAAGCTATAGGTCGTCTTCGTTTCATCTCTGACGCGAAATTATTTAGCATAGATGAAAAAATCAATTGCGAAAGGTATCGCTGGGGTACCCACAGCTCTTATTATTGGAAAAATTTCCCGGGCAGTGTTCATGTTCACAATGTAGTGTCCAGTAAAGATAATGCTATTCCGCCTTGGTACAATTGGCTGGCATGGCACAAAGAAAGAAAGATTGCTGAAAGATAGAACCATTACGGAACTAGTTTACTTAGGTGTTCTACAACAGCCCAGATTTTAATTCGTTGGTCTACTGGGGCGTGATTGGGTGAGAGTCTTGCAAGTCTTGACATGCTAACGCAGACGTATAGGCGTATAATATATATATATATATATATATATATATATATATGTATATATGTATATATGTATATATGTATATATGTATATATGTATATATGTATATATATATATATATATATATATATATATATATATATATATATGTAAATCTTTGGAAACGGCACTCTGCTAAATATTCTGAACTGGTTATTCACACCTTGGCACATTGTCGTGCGCCACTTTCACGCTGCCATGATTAATCACCGCAGCGCGTTTTGCGTGGAAAACGTAGCGCTAGCGGTCTATCGGGGAAGTGACAGTTGCCGTTTTTTCACTAGGACTGAAATGAGGATCGAAGTTGAAGAACCTGACCTGGTTTCCCTGGTTTGCCACTCCTCTCTCTTTCCTACTACGTAGAAAATTGTACGACGAATTTACCTCCATTTCCACAAATTCATCAATAGTTTTCGGGAATGCTGCTACTAAGCAGATTACTCATTATCACATTTATTTCACTCATATTGAGTATGCATATAATATTAATACTTTTACTGTTGTCAGCTGCTCTCGGCATATTATTCCAGAGAGGCAGCGGAGTGCTCTCTTCGTAAGGGCCACCAAGCAGATGCAGCATGATCCTTGTCTGACCCTTACGAAGAGACCACTGCACTGCCTCTAAAGTAATATGCCGAGAGCAGCTGACAACAGTAAAAGTATCAATGTTATATGCATACTCACTATGAGTGAATATATTGTGATAATGAGTAATCTGCTTGGTAGCAGCATTTCCGAAAGCTATCGATAAATTTGCGGTAATTGAGGTAAATTCGTCGTACAAACTTCTACGTAGAGAGGAGTGGCACGAAACCAGGTCAGGTTCTTCGACTTCGATCCCAATCTCAGTCCTAGTGAAAAAACGGCGACCGTCAGTCACTTTCTTGATAAACCGCTAGTGCTACGTTTTCCACGCGAAACGCGTTGCGGTGATTAATCATAGCAGCGTGAAAGTGGCGGCTCAGGACAATGTGCCAAGGTGTGAATAAGCAGTTCGGAATATTTGGCTGAGTGCCCGTTTCCAAATATCTTGTTATATAGTTATATTCTACGCCTATACGTCTGCGTTAGCATGCCAAGACTTGCGAGACTCTCACCCAATCACGCCCCAGTAACCCAACGGATTAAAATCTGGCTGTTGTAGAACACCTAAGTAAACTACTTCCGTAATGGTTTGAGCTTTCCGCAATTTTTCTGCCCTTGTGCCATTCCAGACCACATGCCAAGGCGGCATAACATTATCTTCACTGGACACTACATTGATTTTCTTCATCTATGCTAAATAATTGCCCGTCAGAGATGAAACAAAGACGGCCTACAGCTTTGCGCTTGAGCGAAGAAAGGAGCAAATGACATCTCAACAGCCTTAGTTGTTGAGAAATGCGAGACTTGTCATATCCGGTGCTCAAAGGTTGTTGGGAGCGACATAGACATATTTTAGAGCCAATACTACGGTATTATCTGACTTCTTGCATTACTAGCCGAAAAGTATGATCATTATGGCCATATTATATTTACGCGCAAGATGTCCGATTAAGATTGAAGGATTCTCAGAAATGCGTAGTTGGCCTGTGATATACTTGCGACCTTGTTGTGTGAGTCTATCGTACGTTTTCCTCTTTACTGTGTAGGACCCTGGTTCTGTTTCTTATGCAACTGGGTAATCGTGTGTGATCCGCTAAACTGTCCGTCGACTTACACCAAATAAATTTGCAAACTTGGCACGGAGGCTACGGACAGTAGCTGATTTTAGCTTATATTCAAAAGTGACGCATCATTTCCAATTATAGTTAGTGGTTTTTCATAGTTTACTAAACATAAGAATGCTACTCATCAACCTGATAAGCGAGCTCCAGATACAATTTAAATCGAAAGGCGCGTCAATTTTGACAAAACATTTTTACAAATATTTAGACCAGCATATATACTCGGTATTTTGTTTGTGTGTGCTAAATAAATATGGGTCTCAATGTATCCAGTACTTTTTTAGAAATATTAATTAATGAAATGTATGATGCACACGGGACGTCGTTGTCCCAGCCACTATAGTGTGGGACTCACAAACCCACTAAAATCCGGTCGTTCTCCTTGTTTTATGCCGGTGGCGTTGCATGACCCTTGATAGAGACCTCCACCTCAGACTCAAGGCCCTTGGGAAACAAATCTAGAAGGGCTTGGTATGTCAGTGGACTTCTCAGCTTTATGTTCTGAGAGAGTATCTCCCGCTCAGTGTTGAAAAAAACACAGCGTTCGTAACAGTGTCTTCCTTTCCACAGTTGCACATAGCAAAAGGAAGGGGGCCAGGTTTGGGTATTGCTAAAAGAAGCCACCGGGACCCGTTAGCAGCTTCACGAATGGGTAAATGAGCGAACCGTACTAAAGCTCTACAATTTTTCATGATCTGAAAGCATCGATTCCGTCCAGTATCCTGGGTGGCCCGTCTTGATTGCTTCCCAATGCTGGCGGTCTCGCTTATTCAGGATACTCTGCTGATCCCTTCATACAGCGATTTCTAGAGGAGCATCTTGAAGGTAATTCTGTGATTATTAGGTCCTAAAAGATCTGTCTAGAAAGGACTTGTATGGTAGGTGCCGTACGAACTAGGTAGGGCTCACTAAAAACGTTGCGCCGAAACAGCGTCCGCCCTTGGATCCTTGGCGGCAGGCGGCCACTCGTGTATTGCTAAAATGCCCCTGAGAAAGTTCAATTGTTTGTACGCCAAAGATATAGATAATTTGGTTGAAGTCGGTAAGCTTGGTATCCCAATGCTCCTTATGTTACAGTTTTAGCCACACGGTAACTCACTGCACCGCAGTGTGATCATCCCTACCTCAGTGCTCCAGATACGAAGGACAAGAACACGTCGCAAAGGGCTGCACGGCCAACATAAGATGCTATGTATATAACATAGAGCGAAATTAAGGGACATAACAGTGTACACGTTCTTCGAAGACAACTGCCGCTCTATTTGTAGTCTCTATAAACATATGCTTTATATAAAAAAAAAAACAATGAGGGATACTCGGTTTCGAAAATTCCGCAACACCTGCAAACAAAATTATCAGAAACATTAGTATACACAAGTTCTCTAAAAATAGACACAATACACTATAGAAAAATAAGAGCTTACTTAATTAATTGTACGATTTTTTGCTTTGACAAGATATAATATAATCACAACTAGAAAACGTTCTTGCTCACAGACAAAAACCCATAGTCTGCTATAGATGTCATTACAATGATTCTGTCACCTAAGGGTAGTTCATTCCATATTTATCCGGTTAAAACTAACAATTGGGGTCAGGAATATCTTGGCTGTTAGCCTTGGAGAAAACGATTCATCAGGAAACTATGAACATATAGCATATGCGGTCATACCACTGCGAAAATGTTTATGTAACTCAACGTTTCTTCATTAATGAATTAAGCATTTTTAATCCTACACCTTGGTTGTTGAGAAATCCGAGACACGTCATATCCGGTGATCAAATGTTGCTGGGAGCGATATAGACGTATTTTAGAGTCAATACTACGGTATTATCTGACTTCTTGCATTACTAGCCGAAAAGTACTTCCTCTCCTTTATTTTAAGTTATTCCATTTAATATTGGAAGTGTACGCTTAGCTACTGAGAGGGAGAGTACCAGCTCATGTTGTAATGTATGGCCATTGGCGACGGGCTGTAGTCTGCATGGGCAGTATTTGGAGGGAGGGGATGTAAATTCGACGGTTAATCGTTTCGAAATAAGTATGGAACACGCAGGAATTAAGCCCGCAACCCGCGTTATTTGCCCCAATGCATTCAGTAAAAAAAGTATATATATATATATATATATATATATTATATATATATATATTATATATATATATATATATATATATATATATATATATATATATATATTCCCACAATGGCATTCCGTACATTTGTATTTGAACACACAATATATATATATATATATATATATATATATATATAAGGACGATACATCGAAAATAAGAACTTATCCATCCTAAGAGACAACTAAAACCTAGAGAGTTACTCATTCTACTTTTTCTTGTTAACCAGATTCTACATGACTTAGAGCTTGGCAGGGTGCACATTATAGCCTTTGTTATGTGCTGCCACCAAAATTGGGCGTCTGGGCGGGCGTCTTTATACGTAAAAGACATATTTTGAAAAAGTAATAATGTATAATTGTATATAATAGTATTATATAATTGTACTGCAACGAATTATTGTATTCTAATAAACCACGTTTAGTGTATATATATATATATATATATATATATATATATACACTATATAAGTCATGTAGAATCTGGTTAACAAGAAAAAGTAGAATGAGTAACTCTCTAGGTTTTAGTTGTCTCTTAGGATGGATCAGTTCTTATTTTCGATGTATCGTCCTTATATATATATATATATATATATATATATATATTGTGTGTTCAAATACAAATGTACGAAATGCCATTGTGGGAATATATATATATATATATATATATATATATATATATATATATATATATATATATAAATGCTCAAGGTTTTTGTAACGAATTCCGTGAAAATAATTGGTGCAGAAGCCTATATAGCTGACGCGGATGCACTCGCATCCACCGGAAGGCACCTCAATGTCGTCTCTCGTCAGGCCACGGACACTGTGAGCGACAGCATTGCCGTACTACTGCTGCTCGGTATATTGAGAACTGCTGCAAGCCAAACTGTGCAAAATTCGGAGGGCATTCGAGAAGCGAGAGACCTACTGGTGAGAAGTGTAACAAACATATTAACATAAACAACACCTGCTGTTGCAAGCAGATCCCTGAAACGACCGGTACTGACTGCAAATCGTGCATTTGGGTGCAGTAGTATACACAAATCAAGATTACTTGTTCCTGTGCAAAGAAGCTCTTTCTTCTCCAAATCTTTGACGGAAGAACTTGAACCGCCAATAAAAACATGCAAAGCGAAACAACTAGTTAATCAATGACAGGAACAATAACGTACACTATCCTAAGTTGATCTGTCTGAAGGGCAGCATTAAGGGCGTACTGAAATGTGCGAACTTGGACTTTACCTCTGTAACAATAGAAGTAAGCAAGGGAGTAAGCATATACGAAGAAGTGTAAATCTGACAATTATTTGATAAAATAAATGTTTATATATAAGATGACGTGTCGCTATACTGTGCGATAAAGCGCCCGATCAGGTCGGTATACAAAACGACGAATTTATTTCTAGTTTATATCGTACAGCAAATAGACATAATCTCTGTGTCTGTACAATTCTAATTATACGATTATGCATCGCTTTTTCTGAGCCATGTCGTGTTTGCTTAGACATAGCATGTTCGTATGGATACTGCCACCGAGAGCAGCCCTCGTATTTGTGATTCGAAATGCTTCTTTTGACTTGGTTGGTCTATGATCAAACCTTGGCCTCTTAGGAAGTGCTGACTGTAAACGAACATTTGACACACGAACGCTTATCGATCTTTTTAACAGATGTTCTTTTTAATAAAATGCTCACTTTATGTAACTACAACATCGGGCGAAGCTCGAAACATTTCGTGTAGAACGACTCATTAAAAGCTCCCGCAGATTTTATTCTTTATGGTTGCTGATAGCTGACTGATATAGCTGACTACCGGACAAATTAGCGAATAAGCATGCACAGTTAGTTTTCCTAGCACGCTACTAACGGCGTATGCTCCTATGCGCGTATGCACGTGTCTGTTTAGGATCTCATTGGGAATGCTCAATAGACTCATGAGGCAGCCAGAGAGCCAGTTGAATGACCGCCGGAACCTTCAGGGAGATTTCATTCATCATCGACCACGCCACTTCCACTCAGTACCCTTCAGGCGGGAAGAGTCAAGTCAAAACCAGTTGGCCCCAGGGACAAAGTCCGGTGGATCACGTTCCTTGGAGTACGGGTGGAAGGGACTGCTGCTCACCCTCCACTTCATCCCTCGTGCCGGTCTACTGTATCGCACGCATGACTTTGTGATTAGCTAATGAGCTCCCAGGGACAGAGAGCGGAAACCATACTCACGGAACTCTCACGATGTATTGAACTTCTAAGAAGCATACTGAAGATTGCTGCTAAGACGTCTCATGGGACAAATAGCCACCCATCCTTAGTCGAAGTAGAATGTATCGAAGAAGAGTCTTTTCCCAAAGTATATATTTATACCCGACAGGTCCTTGAGCTTAGTATATATATATATATATATATATATATATGATTGATAAACGTTATTTCCTATATATATGTATATATATATATATATATATATATATATAACGAGGTTCAGACTACTCATCCGCGACAGCAACTATCTATCAGGTGAAAAATGTCTAATTTTGTACTTCTAAATACCTAGTGTAGCAGGTGGCAATTTAAACGTCACCAAGTACGGCACTCCGGACGCCATCAAACGTGGCGAAACGGTTTTTAAGTAAATAAATAGTAGTTCGTATAATACTCGCACATTAGCTAACCAAAACCGGGAGAATATTCAAGCGCGGACCCGAATCGAGTCCTGCGGTGATCCAGCGCTCTTAGTTAGAGCGGTAGCATTAGTTGGTGATCCAGCCCTCATCGGATAGGTGATCCAACGCTCTTAGTTAGAGCGGTAGCATGAATTGGCATGCTGAGATTTCCGGGGCTTCTCCAAAAGTTATTGTTTACTTCAATAAGCAATTCCTTAAGAAAATTCAATCAATAACAGGGAAACAACAAAACTGGCAACACACAGGTAGATGACAACCGTGACTAGCGCACTAGCCCCCTAGACCATGCCGACACACCAAAAATGGCTCTCTATATCTGAGTTTTGATCACACGAGCAAGAACTGCACCGCAGCGGGACCAACCCTCGCTGCTTTAAATGCGGAGGGTGAGAACACATCGCAAAAGACTGCACGGCCAACATGAAATGCTATGTAAATAACATAATGAGACACTACGCGATTGCGACGTGACAACAATCTATTCAAAATAACAGCAGCTGAGCCTCGGCAGATATCTCAAAATACCTACATACTGGGTCTCGAATTTGTGTCACAAACACGTAGCCAATTCTTAAAAATGGCCCAGAAAATACCGCCACAGAATATGAGGACGCCCCACGCCCATGGTTAGGTACCTGGGCGTGATTCTCAATAGGGTTTGCAATGATGCGAAAAAAGCTGCCAAAGCTTCAGCAGAACTGCGAAAAATTATCCCGTGGACTAGAGAAGCAACCGACTCTTGGCGCCGTCTCTTAGCGTCAGTAGTCGATAACATCATGCTATATGCCGCACCCTTACGGGACCACACGGCTACCAAGGCTACAACACGCTGCCCCATCAATAAGATTTAAGGACGTATGGCACTCGACATCGTACGAGCAGGCCGCACGGTGCCCAGAGCAGTCACACAAATCTCTCTAGACAGGTTCTCTGGGACTTACGAGCAAAAGAACTGGCTTTAAGATGTCCTTAAATCAACCCTCGAACAGAGGAACTACTAATAATCAAAACAAATACACTATGCTAGTGAAACCAGCAATAAGATGCAATCCAGCTGGGCGACCCTTGATACTGAGAAAATTCAATACTTCCTGATCTCAAAAAATGGTACAGCCATAGACACGGCTCTCTGTGAGGGAGATCCAAATCTCAAGACAAAGTGGCCGGGTGAAGTATCTCGAGAAGACAGTGCTGCGGCCTCTTTCGACAGGGGTCAAAGCCGTGCTGCCCTGGGTAAAAGGCATAATGAGGAATTCTGTTCCTACGAATAGTCTTACACTACCGTGGCAATTGGCAGCGACGCTTGGCGTGCATTTTATCAGTTATTCTTTATGAAAAATAACTCGATCCCTAACACTCGCGACTAGACTCAAAGACCGAGAGGATAACAAAATTAGTACACGAAATCGATACTGACTGGAATGGTAATTTTTAAGATTACTTCCACTGAGCAGGGAAGGCTTAAAGTGGCTCTGCATTTACTGCGATGCAGCCGAGAAAATACTATAACACTCAGTACTACATCTGTGGATCCGATTGAGATACCAAAGGCTATTTGCCAACGGCCATTGAAGGAATGCTGAATGCATTGATTGCGCTCAGTATAAATGAGACCAGCAGATGGTTTAAAGTATCTAAGAATTTTAAGCGGACCTTGCAAGCCAATGCAGTGACCGGTCAAAATCACTTTCAAAGGTAGTTTAAACAACGTTTCTATGATGGACGAGGTCTTACTCAGAAAAGCAGTATCGATTTGAAGAAGTATTGCGAGAGTAGAATACATTTATGAGAGGAAATGGTGAATCAGCAAATTCTAGTGCTTTAAATTTTAAAAATTGAACCGAAACCACCAATGCTTTTCGATTTGTTTTGCCGTTCGTCAACTACACACGGGCCAATTATCGCGGAGTAGTTCTCTTATTTTCACATATTTTGAGACTATGTTCGTTCACATCGAAATTAACATCGAATTAACACTTTTTTTTCATTTCTAAGCAAATATTTAGGGATATATGTATACAGCGTCTTCTAGAACCACCCAACAAACTTTGAAGTCTAGTACAACTCGGCAAAAAAATAATTTTTTCCAATGCAACGAGGAGCGGGAATGTATTTTTTTTGGAGTGAGAAATTACGCAATCCGGACTTGCTTCACTCGATCGACGAGACATTGCGAAATACTCTCCAAGGTATTTTGAACGTTCAGCTCAGGCAATCGTCTTGGGTACAGGCTTCACTCCCGACGTCCTCGGGAAATGGGGTCAGCTTCCTGAGAGCACATCGCAATCGTCTTTGGACTCGCAGGTTGTCAAGGCGATTCAAGAGCAACTGTTGACCCAGGCGAGTAACACCAATGAGCGGGCACGACTGAGAGCCGCGATAGATCCATGGAGCGGCAAATGGCTTCAGGCCATTCCCTCACCGCAGCTGGGGACGATGCTGGACAGTACCACACTCCGCATCGCCTCCGGTCTGCGCTTGGGGGAATCAGTCTGCTTTGCTCATAATTGCGCTCGATGCGACCTCCCGGTGTCTTCCACCGGCGAGCATGCTCTAGCCTGCAAAAGGAGCGCCGGCAGGTTCTCGAGGCACTCGGCTCTGAATGACGTAATTCACCGGGCATTGCAGACAGCCCACATCCCTGCTGTTAAAGAGCCTGTTGGATTGTCGTCAAACAGCCAACTGCGGCCGGATGGTCTGACTCTAGTTCCATGGAGCGAAGACCGATGCCTCGTCTACGACGTCACCGTGTCGTGTACGCTGGCTGCATACTACGTTCGTCACACCAGCCGGGAGGTCGGAGCAGCCGCCCGCCTCGCCGGAGACCGCAAGCTAGCCAAATACCGTGAACTGGAACAGAACTTCATCGTCCTACCGGTCGCTTTCGAAACACTGGGGCCAACGGGAGAAATTGCAAAGGGTTTCCTTGCGGAGTTGGGATCCAGAGTCGCGGTGGCAACCGGCGATAGGGGAGCATGGCAGTTTTTGCTGCAAAGGATATCGGTTGAAATACAGCGTGGCAACGCAGCGTCCATCATAGGTTCATTGCCGACAGGCAAGGGACTCACTTTTTTGCCGTAGCCAAAGCGGCGTCAGAATTTCACATGTAACCAAATAATAATAAAAAATAAATTTTTATCAATTCGTTAAAAAAAAATTACGCAATTGTTATTCTAACATATATTCACCAAATTTGCGATCTCTTGCAAGAGTCACCCTTTCAATAAAGAGCACTTAAAAAAACCCTGCGAAAACAAGATTTCTTTGCAAGCGCTTGGGGACCTCCATTGAGACCGCTACACAAGAGACCGATTACTGGTCTGAACAACTGCACAACACGTTCGATGGGGCACATTTAAAAAAAGCACACGAAACGCCCTTTGTACATTACTGGATTAAGGGTATGCCCTGCCTATCTGGTAAGGAGTATTTAAACCTACTAAAGCTCAGGATCAACGCACTACCAACGCGTGCCAGATTGGCCAGGGGGCGCCCGGGCTACAACAAACGTTGTAGGCACGGGTGTCATGCGCCTGAGACGTTGGCTCATGTCGCTCAGATGTGCGAAACAACACACAAACAAACTATAAAGAGACATGGCGACGTCTGTGATCCCGTGGCGCGGCTTCTCCGCGAGAGGGTTCATGAGGTGGTTTGTGAGCGAGTATTCCGTCGGCCGGGCGCACCGGGACTAAAGCCTGACATCGTAATAAGAACACCTACCGAGGTCTGGGTTTTAGATGCCGATGTTTGCGGCCCGAACAGGGACCTCGCAAGAGCGCGGCAGGACAAGATCACCAAATATGACGTCAAGTTCCTAAGAGCGGCGCACCCCGACTCGCAAAAACCTCGCAGATTCAGATCCATCACTATCTCTATGAGTGGTGTATGGGACTCCGAATCTGCGAGTACGCTCTTGGGGCTCGGCGTCACGAAGAGGAATCTTATGGATTTTACCGTCTTGACGTTGCAAGGAACCTTGAGGATATACCGCTCGCACCGGGTCCATAAGAGCGGGGGCTACCATCAAACAAGAACACGGACAGCTATTTATTTATATAGATATATATATATATATATATA
>QVRM01001073.1:0-40156 GCA_003439945.1 Dermanyssus gallinae
CCATGTTGCAATTAATTGTAAATAGGTAAAAATGGCATATATAAATTATACATTGTTATTCATAAAAGGGGCTCTGAACAAGCTATGTGCTTAATGGAGCTTGAAATTAATGTGTGCAATTATCTACAAGAAATGTCAATAATGGCATACAGCCGGACTGAAAAAATCTGGTTTTGGAATACAACAAAGCGCTTACTTACGACTAGTAAGGAACGAATGATGGCGTTCAAAGAATAAAACTCAAGTCATCCGCTACAAATATTCTCCCAGATGAGATTGGAATGCAGGAGAACGCAAATATCAGAACAATTTCATACTTTACAAGTCCTTACCTAAAAAATGACGAAAGGTGTCGCAGACTAACCTGAACACATAGGGACCGACTTCGGTCACCGCCGCTTTCTGTGTCGGATATTGGATCCAGTCATCATAATTGGTCAGGTTAAACACATAGATGTGGAGGTACGAAGGAGCTGGACGTGCAAATACTTTGGCCACCATCGAGTCCCTTTCAAGGCGTGGAGGCACAAAGTGCTTCAGTTCCAACGTCATAAGTGTCCACAGGCCTGCGGCCAGTGCAAGCGCTAGGAAGCCCAACGCTGAAAATAGAGAAGAAACAATAAATCTTTGTTTGCTAGCCGTGCCAATGAGACAAACCGTGTTAGGCTGAAAAATGCCTGAACTGTGTGCGTGTGTATCTAATGTTATATTTAACTATAGTGCCTAGTCCTTTGTATATGCTGTTGGCATAAAAGCGCAAAATGAAATACATTTAGACACAATAACGAGCTCTTGGATGTTGAGCAGTACACTATATTATTTATTAAATAATCTTATATGTGTCACTGCGCAGCCTGTACCAGGTTATCTTTCTGCCATCCTGTAGAAGCAAAGAGAAAAACTAACAATGGTACTGTAGCCGACTTAGTCAAAAATGTCTTGCATTAGGGACCCTGTTGGTAGCCGTCGGTGGGATTGTTAAACCTAGTCCATCTCTACTGCAGCTCGTATCGCTAACAGTACTGGAGACCTACGTTGCGAGAGACACGACCACATCCTTCGGTTCCAAACACACGCCTGGCTTTGGGCGCCAGGCGGTTTTCCGTTTATTTGAATTTACACATATCATTTTGCATCCGGCATTTGGCGCCAGACAGTGTTCCGTTCATTTGAATATGTACAATATGTCACTCCGCGTATTAAGGCCGTGATGATCGTTCATTCTAATTCGTAATATATAAACGTCTTAAAATTATTAACATGCACTATTTTCTTATTGTGTCAATCGCCACATGCATCGCCACGTGATATATGGAGCCGTTGGAATTGACACTTGCCGAGGTTCCTTTTTTCGGTATGCAAGCAAGCGCTTTTACATAAACCTAGTCAATGATACCGACATAGCATTGATCCTAACAGACTGCTTCGAAAGCGTCTACACCATATCATCCAGTAGTAATGCTCTTTGACAATGAAGCTCATTTCCTTGACCGATTTCCACCGGCATTCTCGGCTCAGTCATTACATTCGTATTTGTGAAAGGCAAGAGCAATAACTAAAGCGGTAGCTCAAGAGCTGGTTTCACGTATGACAATAAAACATACTTGCTGATCATAACGAGGACGAAATGAGCATGTCTTGTGGTTCGGATAACATGCGATGGTGTTAGTTGGCCTAAATGCCAAAATCACGGTTAAGAGCTGTAACAGTCTATTCGATTCTGAGGATCTAGTTAGAAATATAATGAAGTGATATATCATTGTAATGGAATTCATGTATTTTTGAATAAAAGTATCACTAGCATGGCTTGCTCGACTGGGTTACAAATGCAGGCACTCTAACAATAGAAACGGGCTGTCTATGAAGAACTCTATAGCTTACTGTGCTGGAATGGGGAATCATTGTAAAAAATGTGCAGAGTTCATTTAAAGCATAAAGGTATATACGTTGTTCAAACAGATACAACAATATCGTTTTTTTTGTTGTTAAACTCTAACTTACCAGTGAGGGCGTGGTGTATCATGGCGAACGGGTACTGCTAAGCCTACACGACGCACGTGGCTTTGTTAAATAGAGGGGTAACAACTAATCAGTACAGCAAATGAGCAAACACCCGAAAGAATGCTGTCAGTTGGGATGTAAATTGTAAAGTCCTTCTTTTTGTTAAATCAAAAACTATGAGTTTACGCGTTTCTTGCGATTAGTACAACTCGACAATAATATACAACCCGAACGACTTAATGATGGAAACAAGATGAAACAATCCACAGCACCACACACACGCAGTACACAGGGAGTCTGACTCGCGTTCAGTCTTTAGTTGTATAAAACCAGTTGTTCTCACTCGCCTTTTAGCCCCCTCTCTTGCGTACCCTCTCTCAGTCTGTACCTGGCTTTCGGTGCGTTTGCTTGAATGCTTCACAAAATAACAAGCCGCCGAGTCGTAGCGAGCTTGCGCACTATAGCCCAATAGTCATAATAATATTCTGTAGCCTCGTTCGTGGTAAGGGTCCAACAACTGACCAATCAGAAGGGCAGCACACGCAGAACGATTAAGAAATAACAAATTAAATCCTTTGTTTTCTCCGTTTACAGGGTCAGTACACCTATGGGAAGGACGCACGAATAGTGGGTGAACTATGAAAATAACGAGAAAGCTGACCGATATCAGAACGCTCATGTGGCATATATTTGTTGTGCTTTAAAGCTCATTTTCGGCAAACATACAGTCGTCATCTGCTAGAGTGGCGATTTCTTGCGTAGTTAATGTTAAAAGTTGCCATGCAAACCTCTAGGGTAGAGAAGAGTACTGCAGATTCAAAGAATATGGAGTTTTTCAAGTTCGATTGGTGTTAGGAAAGGAAAATGTCGTCCGTAATGGCTAATAAGGTAGTCATAAAAGTGACCAAGTGTTTTAGTCTTTTTTAGTTAGGAGAAGTGGGTTCGACTATTCTTAGAGCTTTTCTCCGAGGGATCTTAAAGTAGTTGCAATGCCAATGAAAGTCCAATAGAACCTTTTACACGACCCAGACCCTGACAGGCTATGGCGGCTTCCAGTCCAACCTGTTTAGGATCGGGAAGGCTCCCTGTCCCAAATGCATCCACTGCGGCGATGGACCGGATGACACCCCAGATCACACAGCACTGAGGTGTCCAGCATGGGCGGAGCAGCGCGCATCTAATGAATACACTGGCTTTTAACTTACTTAACATCTGCAAAAAATGACGGAATTGCTTTTAAACTGAAGCACCATAGCTGAAGTCTTTAGAGCCATTTTACAGAAGAAGACGAACGCCAATCACCTACGGCGCCCCCCTCCCCGTGGCTCCCGGGGAACACACCCGCCAGGAGTAGTAGACTCGCCCACCCTGACTGTTTGATGAGATGCGCAAGCAGTTCCCAGTCCGGTCGGGAGAAGGGGGATACGACTGGTTTTTAGTGGGTTGTAGGGAGCTTCCCCGCTGTGGTGACCGCGTGTGCAACCGCATTTTCCAGTTAGTCCTCTCACAAAAAAATACAATTGAAATATAGGCTGCCGCGGTTTGAGAATTTGTTTGCCATTGTATCTTACACACAAGTGGATCAATTTCATTGAAAATTCGATACATACTAAATCTAGTTCTGCTTCTTATTTTTTTCTTAAACAATTTGGTAAAAGGGGTTATTTGTGGCTACAAAGTGATGCTGCGTTTATGTTGTCCGAGCTACCGCGCGCTGTAAGCTGTTGCATGGTACCAAACCCTGTTATCATCAGAGTTCTCTGAAAATGATTAATTAGCAGCTTCGGTAAATGTCGCCCGTAGTTATTATTTGTCCCGACGAAGCTAACTAGAACTACTTTACTGACTTGTAATGTTGAAACAATGTTTGTTACGCTCATTTAAATGGGGATTGTAGTGTTAGTCGGACGGGTACTACAACACAAGGGACTTTTTTTTATTGAGGGGAGAAATGCGTTGCGCACTAACGGACACCACCTTTGAATGTGGGCCGAACAGTGTCGGACTCGCCGCAAGACTACCGACTAAAACTCCGGGTTTTTGATGTTCTGAAAACTGCAGCCTCCCTTAAGGTTCACTCCAAACTGCCCGGATCTTCGGTACTATGAGTAGGTAGGAGCGGTGGGTGTCTAACGGACCAATAGGCCGAGGTCACCCGAGAAGAAGGTTCCCCTTGATTAGAACCATTCAGTTCCACGTTTCTGTGTTCTCCTACGCCGTCATCTTCCGTGACGTGGGATTCTTGCAGGCGTATTTGGGCGAGTCGCCTTTCCTCGAGGACTTCTTTTGCTGTTTGAGCCCCAACTTCCCAGCCGCTGGTCGTTTCGCAGATGAATTGAATGAAATCCTTCATGCTGGTTCTCGGCATGTTTAGAGGAAGATTTCAACCTTAGGTCGCTGTTTCGTGTGGAACGCGTCCTCTCGTGCGCCTTGTGTGCAGTGGATGCAGCTCCCCGATTGAGTAACTACGTTGAAATCGTCCAGTTAAGCCTGAAAATCTCCATGTCCAGTTATGACGTGGGTCATGAAGAAGCCCGTGTCGCCTCCCGGTCGATCTATCCACTTTTAAATGTCCGGGATTAGATCCCGGACTTTGGCTTCGGGCCCTCCCTGCCGCAACAACACGAGGGACTTGAAAACGATGAACGACAGCACACGACGTACGTTTAGCGCGTAGTGCAGCCGAGCAAAGGATGTATTTTAGGCCATGCTTTATCGGTCTATTTATTCAGTCAAAAGACGCTGTAGCGTTTGTATAGTAATAATGTTCAACTATAGAATTGAATCTAGGTCAGGTACGTTGTTACGACCGATGTTCTGTTTGTGGCGCGACAGGTCGGCGGTGATCGCATGCAGTGTAGCGGTCTCAGTGTTGTGGCTGGTGATGATTCCTTAGTAGTCATGGGGTGAGAGGTTGGTCGAAATAGGCTGAGCGGGCAACTGAGCGTCGAATGTGGAGAGGCTTCTTGCCCGTGCACTAAGTATTGTAGAATAGACTAAACTTGATTGATTTGTTTGGCGCAGTGTTGTATGAGAGGATGACGAGTAGCAGTCCCAATCGCGCCGTCTTTTACCTATGTATTCACTGATCATGTCGAGTAATGTTTGGCGGGATCGCTCAACAAGGCCGTTGGTTTGGACATGGTATGGTGATGTCAGGCAATGGCCAATGCTGCACAACTTAGTCACTTCACTGATGAGGGAGGACATGAAAGTTATTCCACGCCCACTAGTGAGCACTCTCGGGGCACTAAGATCATTTTGTTCACCAAAAATGAGATGGTTCACTGCGGTCACTATCACTTTGTTGCCGGAGGCTATTTCGTTAAGGGGACGAGCTCGATGCCAACAATGTGAAATGGCTCGATTGGCGTGTCCATATGCTGTAACATTCCGTACTGTATGGGGTCGATTGTCCGCTGCTGGCAGGTCTGACAGGAGACAAGGTTGAACTTCACAGGATCATTTCTGTAGTCGATCGAACGTATCCGCTTGCCGGATTCGTACACCCAGGTCTCACAGGAGCGGACATAATGGCCGGCTTTGCGCTCAGAGTGTGCTGCCGCCAGTGCTTCTCGTCGTTACTCGTTCGGTAGGGCCTTGGCGTCAGGATTGTAGGCTAGAAGTGGATAACGGGAAAGGCAGTCAGCGTCGCGGTGCTTGCGGCCTTGTTTGTTCACGATGTAGATAGATCGTGTTCCTGTAGTTGTGTTGCCCATCAAGCCAGGCGGCCGGTTAAGTGTCGGCTCATCATGAGCTATCACGGGGCATGGTGGTCGGTAACTACGGTTACTGGTCGGCCATAGGTATACTGACGGAACTTTTTTATGGCCCATACGATAGACAGGCGTTTTTGCTCGGTTGTTGAGTAGTTGGTTTCGGCATGTGACTAAGCGCGACTGTCGTATACGATGAAGTGTTCTCCCTTGTGGCCAGTTGGTTGGCTGAAGATAATCCCAAGGCCCTGGCCGGACGCGTCTGTTCGGACAGTGGTCGGTTGGTTGGGTACAATGTGTCCCGGGAGCGGTGGTGATACTAGTTTCTTCTTAGGGTCGTTCAATGCGGCCTGCTGGTTGGTGGTCCAATTGAAGGGGATATCGGCTTCAAGTGGACGGTTGAGTGGGTCTTCGATCGCGGAGAACTACTTGATTAATATCTGAGTGTGAGCACCATTCTAGGAAATTGCGAAGAGCTTTCTAGTTGTTCGGAGTCGGAAATTGGTCGATGGCTCTGGTCTTCTCGGGATCTGGTCGGAGTCTGTCGGCTCCCACTACGTCTCCAAGTAGCGTTAGCTCTCATGCGGCAAAGGCACACATCTTTATGTTCAGTAAGACGTTAGCTCGTTGTAGACAAGACAAAACATCTTGCCGGCCTTAGTTGTGGTCGATCAACGTTTTGCCGACAACGCATATATCGTCGAGGTAGACAAGACACAGGTCCATTTGCGGCAACGGAGAACTGTGTCCATCAGCTCGTCAAACGTTGCCGGTCCGATTGTCAGTCTAAGCGGCATGACGGTGAACTTGAACAACCCGTCTAGGGTGACAATGGTCGTTTTTCAATGATCTTTCCGCAAGTGGACATCGGAAGTACCCCTGTTCCGTAAGGTCAAGTGACGAGAAGAAATGTGATCCGGCGACGCAGTCGAATGCGTCATCGATCCTTGGAAGCGGGTAGGTGTAGACGCAAACGCGGTATTTGTCTTGAACGACGAGCTTGACCACTGGGCTACACCATGGGCTGGAGGACAAAACCTTTCGAAGGCGAGGTTGACCGCATGACTCGACAAAGTCTATCACTTTCCTCTCGACCGGCGCCTAACGGCGGCAGCATCGGCGGCGGACCGGATCGGCGTTTCCTATATTGACGTGATGGACGATGCGATCGTTGCATCTGGGTGCTGCTCCGTCGGCTGGAATTAGGTCTGCAAACGATGTTACTCTTTCTTAGACGTGCTGCCGTTCGTGGTCGGGCAGGTCGAGGTTGATCGCTAGTCTGATCTGGTCGTGAATGGACGGTGAGGTAGCTTTCGCATAGTCGCTGCACTTGTTCGAGGTAGGCGGAATCTTCTGGCATATTTGTGTCGGTTTTTGTGCCGCCATCGCCAAATCTCACTAGAAATTCGTGCCGGAAATCGGTGTATGTGATTGGTCACGCTTCTCTTGGAATGAGTCGGCGGCCGTCCTCTCCAGCGACAACGTCGCCACTTGTACCTTTTGTTCGCTGTCTTAGCCATTGATATCGGCTGTTCGTTCAAATTCGCGAAACCACTCTCTGACTAGTCCGGCCGCAGTCAAATCTAAGTGGCGGCTGGGATGCAAACAAGGGCTGCAGAAATGCTACTGTTAGTAGCGCCCATGTGTCGAGGGAGTGCTAGGAATGTAGGCTCAGCCAGACGGGTACTATAACTCGAGGAACTTAGGAGCGATGAACGACAACACACGACACGACGTACGACGTAAAGAATGGAGATGATGCCATGCTTTCTCGGTCTATTTATTCACTCTAGGGACGCCGTAGCGTTCGTTTTATAATAATGTTAAACGATGGAATCGAATCCTGTTGAACAATCGACATCTCGAATGTTCCACCTGTCCTCTTCGATGATTGGTCGATTCAAAGTGCGCATTATTATTGCGTGCCGTAAGTCAGGTCCGTAGAGCGATGATGATGATGATGATGCACGTGCCTTATTGGCGTTAGCACTTAGCTTAGCTGTCTCAATGTGGTGGCTGGTGACGATATCTGGGTAGTCAACATGCACGTTCGATAATGTTGTACTCGATCGGTTGTTGTTTATGACGATGCTGATGTTGTGGCTGGTGACGGTTCCTTGGTTCTTGGTCGTCGCGGTGCACGTTGGATTGGATGCTCGGTAGACTTACTGGCGCCGTTGGTTATCGGCGGCGTACTAGCTGGATGTTCTGTTGCGACGTTGCGTCTAACTTCGTCACAAAAGCAATCAGTTCTATGCCTTTGAGTTATTGTCTGGACCAAATGCTGTTTAACTCGTTTACTGGTAAGCTCCTTAGCACTACCGTAACTGTATTTCTTCAAGGTTCGTCAGAGCTGGTTCTAGGTATAATCAAACCTGCTTCCTTCGAGTGCTGGGTGGTCAAAAACGACCTATGTTTTTTTTTCACGTTAAGGATAGATTTATTTTTTGTATATTACATTATGTTTGTGGGACACATATTACAAGAGATTAGCTAAGCCAGTGTGCCTAGCGGGTATGTATTGTGACTATCACGTGTCCGCCTCGTCTAGGCTAGGCCGAGACCATTTCAGAAGTGTGCCCCGAACGGAGGCCGCGTTTCCACGTTGTATGTCGAGATCCAACCGTTGTTTAAAAAAGGACGACGATCTTTTATCACCGGTTGACTGATCTAACAAAGTGCCGACCTATGTTTTATATTTCTTTCTAGCTTTAGCCGTGACATGACTAAAGCTTGTCATACTGGTCATATCTAGAGTAAGTTAGCAGCAGAACAATGCTCAACCAGGTGGGCTATATGCCATGACCGAGCTTGCAATATCTTAAAAGGGCATAATGCGACTTTTACGTCCACTTTGTGCAAATTGCCTGAGGGCATCATCGTTGCTCACAAAGACGTCTCTGACCAATAATGCTAGACTACCTACATAAAAACAGTGTACGATCTTAATACACTAACCCAACGACTCGAAGTATGGTAAGGCTGGCATTGCATAAACTTTGTGCTGCACCCACTGTTTTTGGAACGTCTTGTCTATCAAGCGGTACCTACATTTGTCAACTATTTTTAGTTGCAAATAATTGAAATAATATATAGCATTTCGTGAATCTCGCAGGCATTAAAGGCACGCCGTTTTTAAAATTACAAATTGTTTTTTTTATTTGATTGTTGCTGAATTCTGCTCCTTTATTACAATGAGGTAACGAGACGCTGAGCTAACCGTGGATGTGGAATTTACTACGACAGCAACTACAAAGCGAGAAGGCAAGGGTTTGAGCCGGAACACACGGATGTGTTTGCTACGCCGCCCAACCGAGCAGCGGATTTTGTGTGACCTATCCTTCCTTATTTATTATAAATAATTTATAATAATTATTCCTAAATTATTTGTACGAGGTATACTGCGGCGTGCTGGCACACTAAAGATGCCAAACGTCGCTTGAAGATCGGTAGACAGTTGCTACGTCGCTTTGTGTTTGTTTCGTATAGGAATACTACGTTGTTTGACGCATCGCTTAAATCTGGCGTCTTAAATAGTCAACCCGTCCTCGTCCTCCGATTGGTCGATTGAAAACATATCGTCACCGGTGGCGGTCGTTTCGTCAGTTGCACTGATGCTAATGACGATGATGAGAACGTTGAGGTTTTGGCGCGGAATGCGGTGGCCCTTGTAGTGCGATCGTTGGACGTGGTCGGTACGGCGCCGTACTGTGTAGACAGTGTAGTGCGTAGATGGACTGTTGCTGTACTGCCTAGAGGGTGGAGCGCTTAGTCACAATAGAACAAATTTGGTAAACTACGTTGTACAGTATTTTTACAAGAAAAAACGTAGATCTAATATTGATGATGTTATTAGGAACAACAATGCAACCGATCTATATTTACTTAGTTGTTCATAGCGTTGAAACCATACGTTACAATTTAGTATCTGCTTTCTTCCGTGTCTCTTTGCCAAGGTTGGTCGTACGTGTTCGATCTTAACGTACTTATGTCGCTTGAATTTGCGGCATTTGAGCTCCCCATAGGCTACTAATAACACAGTAAGAAGCATTGTGGCTGGGCAACAATGAAAAATATGGAAAAAAAGACCACGCCGGCACTGTGAATCGAGCATGCTATTAGCTATGACGTAACCCGAAAAACTTCGTTGTTGCCCAGACATAACTTCTTCTTGCAGTTTGTGAACGCCAAAGTCTGCAGTATGCTGGACTAGCTTTAGTAGCACGCCTGTGGCGCAAACATTTTTATTCAAACGAGCAGCAATCATTCTATGCGGCCTTTCGCAGATATATTACTGGTTGGCACTTTGAATTGAGCGTACGCATTAGAGGCGTCCAATTCGGGTTACCAGCCAAAGCATTGATATGATATGACGTTTATTGATACTTAATTGTAGTTTCTCATTTTTGGTACAACTTTCTAATAGCCACAGGCTAGTGCGAAGCATATGTACAAGTTACAGTAAAATTTTCTACATTATCACCGTAGCATCTCGTATTATTGCAATTATTTATCTATGGATTGCGTACATGTTTACATAGTTATGGTTTAATCAGACGCAAGTAAGGTTAGATAGTGCGTTCTCGCAGTGTTTTTGAATTGACTAAGCGGTATAAGTGTTCTAATGTCACTAGGCAACTTGTTCCACAAGGTAGCACCTAAATTACAGAGTGCACACCTTGATTGTGTACTTGTGGCCGAGGAGACAATAAGCAAGTGAGATGCCAAGCCTCGGGTGTTTGGGTCCTTGCAGATTCGATAAGGCCAACTAGGTTGGGATGGTGACCAAAAAGCATACTTTTATTTCGACAACTATGGTAAACTTAATTAGGTATGGTAACAGGAGCACTGAGAGTTGTTTATATTGTTCTACTGATATTGAGACGCGATGTGGGAGACCTATAATAAAACGAGGCGAAGTGCCCTTTTCTGAAGCAGATGAAGCGGAGTTATATAAGACGCATAAGAACGACCGTACACCTCCAGACCATATGTTAGGTGGCTCTGCACATACGCGTAATACATTGCCGTGAGGCATTGGCGGGGAAGGATATTACGAGTGCGGTGCATGGCGGCTACGCCACTGACCATTTTTTTCCTGACATGTTTCGCATGCGCCTGGAACATCAGATGTTCGTCAAGAACAATACCCAGGAACTTCGATTCAACTAGCATATCAAGCGTGCGGGCGCATGCAAAAGCTTCAGGATTGATTGTCGTTTGGCCCTTTGGAGCTTTAAATTGAACAATTCCTGTTTTTGACCAATTAATGTAGAGGCCGTTATTTCTAAACCATAGAGATAGCCTCTCAATATCCTCACGAATCATTGCCTTAACCTGTTGGAAAGAGTCGCCTACGAATAGAGCCGTTGTGTCGTCAGCAAACAAAGTTAGTTTAGTATGATTTGGAATAGTAAAAATATCGTTAACAAAAATATTAAATAATAGCGGGCGACTGATGCTCCCTTGAGTCAAGTGATATATTTTCTATACGGGAGAGGGATTGTCCAATTTGGACAACTTGGCGTCTTTCAGAAATGAATGAGCGCACCTTATAAAATTTTAATTCGCCCTATAAGTGGAGAGTTTTTTTAAAAGAATGTCTAGTTCTACCGTACCGGCCTTTCTAAGGTCGATAAATACCGCTGCTACCGTCTTTTTTAATTGTATTTGTTTCCGTATTTCTTCGACAATTAGGCACAATCGTCGACATCTTGGGTCGAAAGCCGAACTGCCTACTATGTAGGACGTTATGTCCTTCGACAAAATCTCTGAACTGTTCAATAATGCATTTTTCAAAGACTTTCGATATGGGCGCGGGAATGCTAACAGGTCTATAGTTGTCTCGGCACAGGCGATCCCCTCCTTTGAACAATGGAACCACACGGTATAACTTTAGGACACTAGGATATACTCCTGTTCTGATGGAGAGATTGATAATATACTCAAGAGGCGATGCAAGTGCATCCGCAGCCCTACGGAGAACTTGTGATGGAATTTGTTCGGGAGCGGTGGAGCATATTTTGACATTTTGTAGAAGGTGGTGAATTCTGTGAACGTTGACTGGCTGCAGGGAGAATTGTTCGGCAGGCGTCGGAAGGTTATCCGGAATGGCGTATCTCGATGAGCACTCGCTGTCACATATGAACCGCCCCTATCTAGTAAGTCAATGTTTGTGTCGCCAAGGCAGATTGTGTTTAGCCTGTCCACTTTTGAGAGTAATTCTTCTAGTGCATACAAGAAATCCAAGGGCCTCCCCGACGGTTGCCTGTAGAATGACCCCACAACCGTGCTCTGACCATCGGCAAACACCTCAACAAAAATACTTTCGCATCGGGAGTCCGCCGGGAGGATTAGTTTGAGATCGTTCCGCTCGCGCACCACATAATCATCTCTGATAAACAGCGCCACACCTCCACCCGGCCCATGACGGCAATCGACAAATTGGTTATAATTTATATATAATTGTTATATTTATTAAGAATACTGATGGAGCTACAATTGTCTCCTGAGAACGTGTGCACTGGGGATATTACTCTATCTCGTATAGAGTGGGTTGGGACCACTGGTTTATTTTGGTTATAATTGGTTATAATTATTAATCCGGAAAGCGGCTGCCTCCTCTTGCGAGATACGAGTTTCCGACAAAGCAATAAAGGACGGAGGGCAAGGAAGCAGATGCAGTATCGTTTCAATGTCGTGAATATGAGACTTGGCACCATTAATATTGCAGTGTATTCCGTAAAAAGAGTCAGGTTCTACTCTAAGCTCTGTGATATGAATTGTCTGACTAGCTGTCATATAATAATAATATAATGACGACTATTTGCGACCGACAAGAGCATCGAGATCGGTGTCGGTTGTCACGTCTCGCCAGGGAGCATTGCTGTTGAGACGGATTTGTACACGGCAGTCTGACGTTCGGACATCAGAAATGTTCTTGTTGGCCTTGAGGCGACGGAGGCGGTAGTGCAGGCTTGCGTTAGCGGGTGCCAGTTGGTCATTGGCGTAGATGTTGTTGTTGCTTCCCTGGCAGCCGCCTAGAAGGGTCGACCTCGGCTTCACTTCCCGGCATCTTCGTTGCACTTCAAGTTTCTTCCATCGACAAACAAACCGCACCAGCAGCTGAGAGCGGTCGGTAATGTTTTTTCCGTTGATCATACGAGTTCGGGGGCAGCGGTGGGCGACGTCGATGTCGCGTTCATCAAGTTTCACATCCAGTTTCTGGCAAAGATCAATGACCGTCGCGCGCACGTTCTCGTCCGTCTTCTTCTCATTCGCGGAAATTCCATTAAATATCACATCCGACCGACGGTCGTACTGGTCCTTAAACGTATGTCCGGCCGATGCCGACTCCGCTAGCGCCTTTGCGCCAGCCGACGTCTCCTTAACTGTGTTAACGGTCGAGCGGACCTCTGGCACAGCTTCCTCCACTGAATGAATATGGTATTCCATAGAGGTTTCCGTAGCATTCACTCTCTGTTTTAGGTCATGGACTTCTGCTTCAAGTCGCTCAACTTTACCGGTGAGGAGCAGGCATGCATTCACTTTTTTCTCCAACCGCTTCATTTGAGCTGGTATGCTGGTGAGAAGAGATAGCTTTGATTCGAGAGACATCAGCAGAGCGCTCACATCGGCTGTAGAACTTCTGCGCGCCGATTCCCGTTCCGCAGCCGATGTGACCGAAAGTGGATGGTCCGCCAAACCTCTCGTGTCGATATCTGGTGACTCGATGGTTTGGGCGGCTTGGTGGTTCAGGCTCGGGCTGGTGGAGCCGTTATCTCTCTCGCTGCCACTGCTGTTGGGGTCTACACTGTTCTCGTTAAAAGCGGCCGTATTACTATTAACTGAATTATGTGGGTTTTTCGTAGTATTTCCACTGGAATGATGGATCATCAGATTTACTTTGGTTGATCACTGTCATAATTACGTCGGCGCATCTCGGATGGTAGTGAGATGAACATGTATCACAAATTATAGGCACCCGCTTTACCGTCATGCGGCATTTTCCGCACAGTTGGTTTAGTGAACGACCAGAATCATCGTAAGACACATTCATTGCTGACATTTCACTGGGCTTACTTGAGGTCTTCCTGATGTTCGTTGACTGCGGCATTACTACGGGAATGCAAGTCGATGTGCGCGTGGAAGGTGAAAACACTGGTAAGCGGGTCCAAAATGTTGAAATACTTGCGCCTGAGCCCTAGGGATTAGCTTGTACACTTCATTTGTTGGGTGATTTGCTCTACCATGTTGCAAATTACGAGATTTTCGGTGATTTTCGGGAGCTTGAAGAAACACGTCCGATCATCAACAGATCCCAGACACGAATTATTACCAGAATCAAATTCGAAAAAGGCCATGCATTGTAGTTTAGGCAATAAGAAATTTCAGAATTAGTCGATTTAGCTCGAGGGATTCGCTGATGAACAGATTCTGTAGCACTATTAAGCGTCCATTCCTCGATTTAAACGAGTCCCACGGTTAAACTTTGAATGAAATAAGCATGCCCTAAGCTGAATGACCAATCTCCTTGCTGATGGACTTACAAGGAGGCAACCACTTGATTGGTTTACACTGTTTAAGCTGGCACCTCGATATCAGACCGATCCTTATGACTATAAAATGAAACGTGCAGATGCGACTGTGGAAACTGATAGCGGTGCAATCGCTTCCCGTATGCTACCGGTGGTGTTACCTAAGTTTGCACAGCATGAGCTAGAACTGGTTAAATTTGTATTCGTTCGTTAAGGTTTGAAAAGCATTTCACGAAACCACTCGTCTACTATAGCTATATCCAGTCCACGACTCCGATTTGCAATGCTATTTATACAACGGATACAAGTTTTCGGCTGAAGGTAGTTTAAGTTGACCGAGTGGAAGAAACATATAAGTATGTCATAGAGGGATTTAAAACACTGATTGCACTGTGCTTCGGCACGTAGCCAATGCAGCATGCGTTTCTGTTTGTTTATTGACATTTCTTGTAGATAATTGCACACATTAATTTCAAGCTCCATTAAGCACATAGCTTGTTCGGAGCCCCTTTTATGAATAACAATGTATAATGTATATTTGCCATTTTCACCTATTTACAATATATTGCAACATGGTTGTATTTTTATATCACTTTTAACCAGATACCAAAGTTTCAAGATAATGCTCTTTGAGATCGCATTTTAATTTGAGCAGGGGCTTTGTCTGCCTAACGGAGGCCGGTACTTTGTTCCAGTAGGAGGCCCCAATGTTTCTGATTGATAGCCTTGACTGGTTGGAGTTGGCGTGTGACAGAGTAAGCAGGTTTGATGCGTTACCCCTTGTAGATATGGGTGTTGCTGATGTTGCCAGACCATATAAGTTTGGATGCACTTCAAGAAGTATACGCTTAATTTCAACTACGAAACAGTATTCTATAAGTTTTGGAAACGGCAAAATGTTAATTTTTTTGTAGTGCGGTTGCACTGAGTTTCGCCCAGAGTTGCTCTCCAGGGCTGTGCCGGAAAGAAAAGAGAGATTGTGTTTAGCAGCACGTCTGGGAGGAGCTTCACGGGAGCTTGGTCCTGACAACCTGGTACGGCAGGCCCCATATGCCACTGTCCACCGGATCTATCAACTCTCTCCACGCTCGCGCCTTGATTTTAGCGATGAGCCCTTGCAGTCTCGTTCAGGTGGCCTTAAACTTGGCTAGTTGAAAGTCAGCTTGTTTCACGTCTGCCTTGTCCGGCCCGTTTCCCTTCGGTTTTTTCTACCCGGCCAGGTCCGCTTTGAAGGTGTACATTGACTTACCCGTTTTTACATTTAAAATGTGATCACCATATTGGAAGTTCTGTAACATTCACCCCAATTCAGCCTGACAGCCGGCTGTGCTCGTCTTAAGATGTTAAAAATATTGTCTAAAAATGTAAACATAGTCGTTTCTATTAATCAGCTCTTGCGGTATCACTATTTAGCTCTGAAAATGCATAGTGGTCCAACTGGCAGACTTACTTATGATATTTATCCTAAGGCCAGTAGTTGTCTATATGGTTTGGCCGCTACCAATTGGACGCACTGTGGGAGTCGTCACGTTTGGATCAAGATCCTAAAAATTGTACAATGTTTTTTTATAAATTCCGTGCTGTGGTCAAGTCGGTGTGTTCGGACAACATTCTATATAAATTATTTCTTAAAACTTTTGTATATCTAGGCAGAGGTGCGTCGTCGGGCACTGTGCTAAGAAAGAAAATGTCATCACACAACAGACGCGGGTTTGACGATCATAGTGTCAGAAAAAAACAAGACACAACTGTGCGACCAATGTGGCAAGGATAGAGCTACCAGATAAATAAAGTGTGACCAGTGCTACCATGATGAGTGCCTTTTTTGGAGGTTTGGGAGAAATGCTTTGTGCACACCCGGCGCAGATGTCGGTGCCTGAGCGTGAAGAAACGCGTGGGTAGTGTGGGAGTCCCTGATGTTATGGGGTTACATACTAAAAACCCTAATCCCCATTTACCCCCTCAGGGTTCAGTACTGTTTGCCAGTTCTTCAAGGTTCGACGACATCATCGAAGTAATGATGGTTTTAATGTCTGCTCCAGACAATGGGGATGTAGCAGTCCGACGGGTGTTTGTCACTCTTGGACATCCTGACACCGTATGATCAACGTCGTCAGGTGCGCCGAATGTGGCGTAGTATGATAACGAGCTTTGGCCTGGGCGTTATACCACTTGTGAAGGTCGTCGATGAGGTGTCGGGTCCATCCCGCGCGCGAGGTTAGGGCCTCCCATTCCTCTGCCCAGGCCCGCATCGCTTCCTCCCTTGCCTGGTTATAGTCAGTGTGTCCTCATGTCTCATGGCGCTCCATTGCCCTGCCAGAAGGTCCCATGAGAGCATTCTGGCCAGTGCCAGCGCCTATGATGAGTGCCTGCAAGACATGGGCTGGACCCAAGCTTGTCTCCCAAGATGCGCGCAACCACGAAAAGCGTTGAGGGAAAATGCGATCAGAAAATGGAAATGTGGTCGTTGTAGAATTAAAATTGTTGGTACAGACACTCGTTAGCGAATACATGTGAGTCAGGAAGCAAATACCAACAACCTCCGAATTTTGCCACCCCAATATCAACCGGGGTGAACAAGAACAGACCCAATAAAAGCTCACCTGTACAACTCTTCAAAAGATCTAGATTAGTGACACGGAAGACAATGCAGCGAAAGACAAGCTAATTCCGCGGACCGACAAATTGAGACCGGCCCAAATCGTAAACCGGCGGCAGCTGTGGAAAAGAAAGAAACGGATACATAAATTAGCAACGAAAAAAGGGCTGCTGTAACCTTTAATAAGATTGAACAACGTATTCTACAATGGGTTAAGGACATAGAGGAGAAGTTCGCGCAGGAAATTAACTGGCTGACAGCAGCACTGCGACAAGTGAAAACAAGAGCGGAGGATTCACGAGCAAAGGCGCGCACAGCGATGCAGATAATCGCTAATACACGGGTAGAAGAGCAAACGAGCATCGAGACTGGAATGGCTGCAGAGTTTTTAGCAAAGAACGAGTCTATGTACTCTCGGCAAGAGTGGCTCATGGCGCTCGAGGTGGCCAAGGGGCTCCGCGAGCACATGCAGATTAAACAGCGTCCAGCAAACATTCCACGAGATCCCCCACGCTACCTTCTCATGTGGACAACACCAGCAAGCTCCGGTATGACCGCAACAGAAACAAGATCTGCAACCACAGGGGGACGACCAGTACAAGATGCGTTGAGGGGAAGAGAAAGATGAAAAAATTAGACGGTAGACGAGATCTAAAATTTTGATATTTCAATATACGATGAGGACCAAAACAAGAAAAATTGAATATCCTATACAGAAAAATGAAATATATTGGCCTGAATGTGCCACGCGTCAAGGGAAGGAGGGGCGGAAACGTCTTGCTTAGGAGAAAGAGTGATATTTATAAACGTAGTTATTCTGCCTTTTTTTCCTACATATGTGGTTGTGTAAAATCTACGTTTGCGGGAGAACCAGTCAACGCATGAAGGAACCGATTATACCGACGTGCTCGGAAAATTGCACAATGGAAGGCACTTCACTAGCTTGCGTAGCGAAACGCGAATAACCAGATTTGCAGCCCAGCTAGTTCAGTGATGCACATCGGTTTGCGTGTGTCCTCCTGTCGACGAGCCTATTGACGGTAGCCGAGATTTGTCCGTCCTGTGCTGAGATGTTAGCGTCTGCCACTTCTAAGTGTAGGTCTCACGTTGTTTCCGGGCAATGGACCGTTGTCCTTAGCTGCACTGAAGGTCACACGGAAAACCTTGTGTGCACCTGATTCAACCATTTGCTTGAGTTTTGCTAAGGTTTCTTTTTTTTCTAATATTGCGCTGCTTGCTTGGGCATCGCTACTCGGTCTCGCACGTTTCACACCGAGTTGTCGGCATTCCTTAACGTCCGCGGGCGCTGCTTCGCCATCCCTTTCGCACATGGGCGATGATGCGGTCGCTTCTGTAGTAGCACAATCTGCCTTGGTGTTGTTTTCCACATGGGTGGTAACCGTCCTTAGTCGTGATATACCAAGCGAGTCTGGTGGCTTATTCTGACCGGATATCACAAGCCTCGGCATGTCTGTGCCCTAACAAGCGCCGGATTACAAAACAAGGAAAAACTCCAGAAAGAATATAAATAAATAAAAAAAAACATCCAACAATAAACATAAAAATGCCCGAGCAGGCTTGGGTATTGAACCCGGTGCTGATTAGTGCTGGTCGATGGCGCTGTCACTAGGCCACGATAACATGTTGGCACGGCTAGCCTTTAAGCTAAAAACGCCCTCACCAGTAGTTATAAGCAAACTTCTGATCTACGATGACAATAGCAAATCGAACTCGGTCAGCTAAAGGGCTCAAAAAGAGCCAGATTCATAAGAGACACGGCCAAACTGTCTCCGAGCGTGTACTTTCACCAGTCGAGCGTTTACTACACACAGTGGTCTGGTCTGCGGCTGGGGGAGACGGTCTGTGCCGCTCATCTTTGCAACCGGTGTCGGCTCCCTGTAACAACAACAGGGAAATACGCTTTATCGTGCCGTTACAGCGCCGACCGCCACCCACGACACTACGCAATAAACGACGTCGTCTATCCTTCGATGTAATGCCAAAGTAATACCGAGCCTGGGGGGATGGGGAGGAATCCGGGTTTAGTGGGTTTGCGAGTCTCACACTAGTCACGCAGGCTGCTAGTGGCGCATGTGCATCATGCATTACCGAAACCTCCCAGAAAAAAAAAAAAAAAAAAAAGACGTCGTCTATCGCCATGAAAACTTACGGACCCGTGGGCCAAAGAACGGCAAATTGTTCAACGAACTTGGACACAGACTAAACGCAGTCACAAAGGATCCTCGTTCTGGAGAATACCTACTGCAGCGCGTATCGATCGAGCTTCAGCGGGGTAACGCGGCATCAGTCGAAGGGTTCCTTCCGTCCGCCGTAGGGCTCCCTGAGATTTCGTAGGAAATTTGATATTCTCAATACTATTTTGATGATTAAATAAAACACAATGGTCTTTATTAAGGCTGCTCGACTTTGTGCGGCGGTTATTTTCGCTTCAGAGACACACACAGTCATTGGTGCGATTATCCCTACCATAGTCTAATATGTACGTGAACTGTACATACTCTGACCAGAGGACTTAGTCTATTGAACTTAGACTAGCCGAGTACGTAAGGAATAAAGACACGATCGCCTGCTGTCACCTGTAGAGTGGCTTGCTGACTCTGTGTGTCAGCTGCATTTATTGCCTCTCAGATTGTTCTCAAATGTGGTAGATTCGATTCGGTCCGAGTAGACGTTTCTATCGAATCATCTGGACACTTCGTCGCTCGTACCTTCTCGTGCCTACTCTTTCCACTGCCCGTTCGCCAGCACGTGGCGCCGAGCCGACAGTTGTGTCTACCTGAATATGCCTAGACACAACAGTCCCCCACGCTAACTATGAAATATGTAATATGGTATGTATGTAGTAATAGTTAGATCTATATATGACGACGGCTTCGCCCGGCCATCTTTCGATAATCTATCCTTGTTCTTGGTCGTAGAACTCTAGGCTCTTGTAACGGCGTCGACGTAATCGGTTCCGCTGATGTTGCTGGCTCGGTAGAGAATTCTGCTTCCTCTTCTATGGACGGTGCTGGTGCCGGAGAAGTATTTAATCTAGCAATAGAAGACGGTCCCGTGCTGGCAACCTCTGAATGTTTTGGCTGTTCGTCGCCATGGTCGACCATACCGTCGAAATGCTTGAGCAATGTATAGCCTGTTTCCTTTTTTTACGTTCGTCTTTCGGACTTGATCGAAATGTCTCTTCACCGTGCCGAGCTCGGTTGACTGCACTAGCATGTGTTTTCTTCTTAGTATCTTCACGACACGAGATAGACACCACTTGTTTCTTTTCCGGTAGTCTCGAACTGCCACAGACTCCCCCACGCTGAATCGAGAAACCGTCTCTGCCGGCTTCGCTGGTACCTGTCGCTTCTCTTTCAGCTGGGATATGCGAATTTGTCGGCCGAGGAATATGGATGCACGGCTACTTCCTGTAGCTTTCGAATGCTGATTCTCGAAACGCTGAAGTGGATTGAACTCTCCGGGTTTCTTTCCCGGCGATCCAACTTTCGTAAGTTATTTCATCTCTATTGCCTGTAGCTCCTTCTTTCCGTTCTCGGCGAGTGCGTAAGCTATTTTCCTGGGCTTGTACACTGGCTTCGGCTGATCCTTGAACTGGACTGTAAGTGCGTGTACTGCCGGTAGTGTGCCAATGCCTGGCGGAGTGAGCCTGGGGTATGCAGAAAGTAAATCACTAGCTTCACTTTCAACACGGTGAACTTCGAGCTGCCCCCATCCCAGCGCCTTTATCCAATCACGACCGAATAACATTGGAAATTGGGGATCGTTGACCAGGTACAGCCGCAATAATTTTGTGATATTGCGGTACTTCACGTAAACTTCCACGAAAGAGTGTGGTTTCACTTCACTGCCATTCGCCACTTTTAACGTAATGTCTGGCTCATGGTGTATGAATTTTGGCAAAACAGCCGAGAAACGTGAAAGAGGCATCACAGTGGCTCTACAGCCGCTGTCCACTTCCATTGTAGCATTGGTACCCTCGATCTCGACTGTTACGAGTAACGGGTCGATATCGGGTCTCACTGTTCAAACTGTATTTACTGGCTTTACAAAGTTCATACCTGAAGTCTTCTTTAAAGTTGGTTCAACTTGTACGGCGAAGGCTCCATTCTTCTTATTTTTGAAATTGTTGGTTGAACTACCACCGGGCTGTCTTTGCTGACAGACGATCTTAAGATGTCCGGTTTTCCCGCATGAATTGCACGTAGACCTAATATGCGGACACTTGTCAGCTTTGTGGTCAGGCTTTCCACAGCGATAGCAGTGGCCTGGCATCAGGCCCTGCCTAGAGCGAGCCGTAGCTGTACTGTCCTTACTGCCTGAACCCGTCGGCTGCTTCTTCCAAGGCAGCTTGGCTCCCCGCTGCTGTGTGCCAGCAACTATCTTGTTGATCGTTAACCGTTCTTTACGCACGAACACTGACTCTGCTTCTTTGACTGCGTCGTCCAGTGTTTTAAAAGTATCTGCCTTATGCAAAACTTGATCCATTACATGGTCGTCCCTGACACCGCTGATGTAACCTGCGCGCGAAGTCTTGAATCTGTTCACCTTCTTCTTGTTTTAGGGCTTGGCATTCGACTCTTTTTACCCATTTTGACGTACCTCTTGTGTAGATAAAGTCCAAGGCCGCCAGAAGTTCTTCGTATGTCTTCATTGATGGCTCCTCTGGAAATATCTGGTCCCGCAGTTTCTGGTACACTGTGGACGAGAGGTGGTTTAGCAGACCTAGAGCACGCTTGCTCTCGGGGTACTCGTTCAGCTGTATAAATTCAAGGAAGCAACACCGATATGTGGACCACGGCATCTCTTCTTCCATGAATGTCTCGAACTGTGGCAATGCTCGGCCGTTTTTCATTATGGTTCCGTCTCCTTCCATTGTGGAGTACTTCTGAGCGCTGTAGTTGCCGAAAGAAGTAGTAGAAGTAGCGATGTAATTGCCGAAAGAAGTAGAAATTGTAGTGGTAGCAGGCACGTCCTTCAGACGTAGCAGGAGAACTTGCTGCCGTTAGAACTATGGCACCCTGCCGATCTTGAAAGTAGAAGTAAGGCTTGAAGGAAGGTCGGTCAGTTCGTAACCACTTCGTCGCCACTAATATGTACGTTGACTGTACACACTCTGATCAGAGGACTTAGTCTATTGAACTTAGACTAGCCGAGTACGTAAGGAATAAATACACGATCGCCTGCTGTCACCTGTAGAGTGGCTTGCTGACTCTGTGTGTCAGCTGCATTTATTGCCTCTCAGATTGTTCTCGAATGTGGCAGATTTGATTCAGTCCGAGTAGACGTTTCTATCGAATCATCTGGACACTTCGTCGCTCGTACCTTCTCGTGCCTACTCTTTCCACTGCCCGTTCGCCAACACGTGGCGCCGAGCCGACAGTTGTGTCTACCTGAATATGCCTAGACACAACAATAGTCAAAGCCAAACCCCAGAAAAAGCAACGTTTTACGGGAACCGACAAAAACACGACCGCACTCTGCCGAATCGAACGCGCTTATATATATATATATATATATATATATATATATTGTCTATGTAATGTGATATTTTACATCACTCACCTTGCTGACAAGTTATACTGCTAGGGCACGTAATACCATAAGGCGTCATCGCAAAATCATACATGCTACACAATTTTCTCAAATGCAGTAATTATTTTTTGCTTAACTTAATTTCAGTACGTTGTGACAATAATGTAGCACTAAAGTTTGTTATAATCTTTGACAGATGACAGTTAAAGCCTCAAATGGTACTACCCTCTTCCTGTTCACGGGATGACCTTTATGCTGACTTCGCAGCTTCGTATCCACCACCAATTCGGACGGCTGGCAATGTGAGAGAAATATCTTATTGCACTTCTCTTCTTCTTAAATTTGAGATCTCTTCTCTATTGAAATTACATTGTCTTAGTCATTATACAGAATCTTTCAAGTCGTCACTTACCGGTAAACTTGTCACCAAAGAACCCTCAAACTTGTGAAGCGTGTATATAAATGCTTAGGAGAGATACCTGCTGCCTAAGGTTCTGAATTGAATCTTGTAGTTACGGGTTGCGAGGTTACGAGGCAATACAAAAGCAATTGCCCGGACCTTGAATATTGGCTGAGAGTCGGCCCAAAGAAGCTTAGGCTTTCGTTCTTTCTCCTTGTTGAAGGGTGCAGTCGCGGGATGTATCCAATGACCACATATATAGGTTCTACACAGACGAGCTGGTCAGTGTAGTGCCGCTTTTCGGTGTCCATATTAGTTAGTAAATCCGCACTCATCATCTAATGATTCAAACTGTAGCATCGATAGTTCCCGGTAGAGTGTAACGCCATGGGCTTTAAGACCCAAGGAAACCTCCGTCGAACATTTCAGGATGACCCTGTCCGTCGCCATGACGAATCCGGTTTTGATGTTCTTGGACCGGAGACGAATAGCTTCGGTAACGCCGAGCGACCCTAAGGCACTTACTATCGTTGCCCGAGTTAGCGTAGCCACTAGTCCCGGCACGGACGGGCACTGCGCCCAGTGTCTGCAAACTGAGCAAGGTGACCCAGCCTTTAAAATCGTCTCGGCTCTCGCCTTGGCGAAAACAGTTGGAATGTTCTGTAATATTGTAACCCGATTTGCAGCAATTTCCCCCTCAGTCCAACTTTACTGCAGCCTTCTTCGAATTCGCTATTGAGAGAACGCCCTTCTCCTCCTCACTGTGTTTGTTCCCCAAATTATAGTTCTGTCGTCATCTATGGAGCTAACATCAGCATCAACATCCCCGTGCCGTTCGGGTCTTTTGCCACTTTGCCACTCTGCAATGGATTGTTTTCGCTCTCTTGGATGGCGCTGTTTTTTCCCCGACATCAGCAGCGGCCACACTTTCTCTACGGCCTCGCCCTCTCTCGCCACCTGCGCCGCGCACACTCTCCGTGCCATCACCGACCGAGGCGGAGGCGTCAACCACGCCTGTGCTGGTGCCGCTACCACCGTGAGATCCAACAGAGCCTCTACTGGGTTTATTTTGATTTTACTTACTAATATATATATATATTTTTTTTTCGAAGTCACACACTTAATACGTAGATTTATTTCATTATAATTTAGAAGAATATATAAAATGCTTCACGGCGTTGCTGCTCGTCGACCTAGTTGCTCCTTCTGCGCGCCGTAGTCGCTCTATCGCTCATGCCCGTGAGGAAGTCCTGCCCGCCCCCTGGCACGAAGGTCCGGGTCCATCCAGTCTCTCATAGTTCCGAGCACTGAGGTCGCGTTACCTCTTTGGATCTCCAGGGACAGTCGCTGGGAGAAGAAGGCGTGCGCCCTCTTGTCCATTGTCGCCTGCCGTAATGCGTCGCCAACCCGAGAGATCAATGTTACCGTGAGGGGCCCAGGGCCACCCATCGTCTCGAACGCGAATGGCGAAAAGTGGTGTAAAGTATATATATATTGTAAATCAAATTTACCAGCACCATGTAGGTTCGTCTAAACTATTTTACGGTAGAAGTGCTGGTAAAATCTGACAACATTTATAAACATAATAAAGAGCGGCATATAGCAATCTGTGAAGTGTCGCTTTCTTCAGCAATGTCTCCTGCCTTAACTTGATTGCAATACTATCGCAATTTGGTCGTTGCTAAGTCTCAGAGGTGCGATTCCACTTTTCCAAAAAGGCTCTCTTTGCCGTGTGAATTCATTGGTGATAGGCCACAGTAGGGACGTATGCGACGTTTTTATCTCTCATACTCGAATAAGGTCCGTGACCATTATACTGTTATTAGTGTAATATGTAATCAAAATGTCAGGAACATCCGGTACTTCATTTTCTAACTATAGTTACAATGTACAAATGAGTAATGAGAAGGGACGCAGACAAGACAGATGCATATTGAGCAAATTACAAAAGAAGCCAAAAATAGGGCTAAAGTGTTAGCACAAGATGCAACTAAAAATGTAGACAAGAGGGTATTTCACAAGATTTTGGGGGCTCCCAAAGGGACAGCCAGCAAAAGAGTTTAGGGACCATGTCAGACAGAGTATAGGCTGGATAATCATATTTCTTTATTAAGTGAGGTTGTGGAAGCATCGGGATTGCGGGGACAAGGGTGTTTAGATCTTAAAAAAGACAAATCATATTGAAAACCGAACAAAATTGTACCAAATTATGCTGAAGAAGGGTTTCAAGAGAGGCTGGGTAGAGTTATTAGAAGAATATTACACAAATAGCACGTTTCGAATATATCGTATTGTCGCTAAGGGGGCCAGGCAAATACTTCCGTTGTCACCGGTGATTTTTTAATGTATGTAGAGGGACACTATTAGATATGGATTAATAGAACGAGTTTTGGGAGGGCACCAGTGCTGCAGTTTGCTGACGATATGATGTTACACGTGACACTAGCGAACTTCGACGAATATTAAATGCACGTGGGGAAGCAGCGGAGAAACTGGACATGGTGTTTAATGAAAAAAGCGCACTTTTACTTTTAATCGGGTTAGGGAGGAAAGGAAAGCTTAATTTACATAAGAGGAAATTGGACTATATAAATCAGAATGAGTATCTTGGAGCGACAATGACTACAAAGGCTGATTATTTAAAGGAAGAAGATATATTACGAAGGAAAAAAAAACAAAAAGAGGAGAAAATTCAAGATGTAGGGGTCCCTGTGAGTTTTCTAAATATATAGAAACAAGGAATATATGGAGGGCCATTAATGTATTAGGACTTTTGCTAATGCCTCTTGGAATTACTGCGCGGAGTTCGGAAAATGTTTGAAGCAATATAAAAAGAAGTGATAAGCTTTGCATTGGGTTGCCGATTTAATTGTACCAAGGATTTTTCTGAAAGGGCAAGGGGGGTGTCAAAATGTATACAACATGAAGTACAAAATAAGATAATATTTAGTATTAGGGTGAGAATGTCGCAAATAAAAATTGAGTTAAACAGATGCAGCTGGTGAAGACGGCACTAACAATCAAAGCCATGTGGATACGATAGTCGGCAATGGGCAAGCTGTAGGTATAAAACAAATGTGCCATCGAAAATAAAAAAATATAAACAGGTAAATACATACATATTGTTTATTTCGCAATAACTTTGCATTTAAAGACGGTACATAATTACAATCCAATCGTCATTATACGAACAGATAAATGGAAATTGGCAATGACTGGCAGATCGAGTTTAGTAGGTATATATAGAAAAAAAGGAGAGAAAGATCAAAGCAAAATGGGTATACGATCATTCAATAGGGAGTAGGCTATTGGCAGAGGTATAGACCTGTCGAAGGCCCTAGCTTTAGAACCAAATGTTAGAAAGGACCAGGTCAATATTGAAAAGAAGAGGTTGTCCCAATGGAACGCAAACACTCAGTAGGTATTAAAGATTGTCGAGCCCGGTGGCGTGGTGGATTAAGTCTGCGCCCCGCAACCGGAGGAGACACATAGCTGCGCGGGTTCGAGCCCCACCGTTGCACATTTGAATCTATGGGGTCTCGGTGCGTCTATGAAGCAATGTGAAAAACAGTTCCGTTGGCGTTAAATCTTGGCTGAGGGTCGGCCCGAAAACTTTAGGTATTAAAGATTGATGCTATGGATGCGTAGAGATAGATAGGCTAGTGGCGGTGGCTTAGGCGGCTAACGCACCGTTCGAAACGGGGCGTTACTATGGCAACCACGGTTAGCAAAACATCGCTAGTTCGAGCCCTGGCGGTGCTAGTTGAATTTGTTGGACGTGGTTGTCATTGCCTTGCTGCTACATACCTCTGCTGGAGAAAGCCTATATAACTCCAGTACGAGAACGCAATGACGATAGATGCATTGAGACGATATCGTGCCACAAGCAACTTAGCTTAATTACGAGCGTCTAAAATGTGGTTGTCAGAGCGTTAAAAAAAACAGATAATATATATGTTGCTCCTCGAGGGCCTCTGCGCGGAGGATGGCAGACGTCTATACAGGATGACACTTACACCCTTCGAGTAAGGCAAAATGCTGGTTTGGCGTGCAACCGTTACCGACCCTTAGCCCCTTATATGGTCGATGGCGGCGCATCCAAAGCTGGTTATGCAGCCCGCCTTGCGAAGGCTAGCAGGTTGAGAAAATACTCATTAATCGGATTCTGCCCTTTCACGTTTTAAAGCCTGGGTACCCCTGGCGTTCGATCTAGGCAGCAAATCCGCAAGGTCGGCATTTTGTTGAACCTGTCATCCGGTGGTAGCAATTCGACCTTTTTCAAACGAACGTCTGGATCCTGACATACAACGTGGAAACGCTGCCTTCCTTCGGGCCCGCAATTCTGAAGTGATATCAGCCTAACCTCATCGAAACAGGCACGTGATATCACAACACACGCCCGCTAGGCACATTGGCTTAGCTTATCCTTCATGGTATGTGTAACATATACATAATGTATTATACGGAAAATAAATTATATATATATATATATATATATATATATATATATATATATATATATATATATATATATATATTAAGTAATATAAAGCTGCAGACGCTTCTAATGGAGCTGGACAAATCCGTTGTCTAATAATACAGAAATAAACATGCGATGGATGCCTCAGGCAGAGATAGACAATAGTTGCAGGTGATGGGAAATAATTTGCAACTTTAGATTAATTTGCTTGCTGCTTGAGAGTAACCGTTATGCAATCTTTATGATTGGGCATGCACGACTATGGAGATGCGTCATATTGTCCCTTAGACACAATGGCGCAAAACGTAGCGAGGCGATAAACCGCGGTATCGTCTTGTTGACGTTTTTCTGCGATACGGGTAGACCTTTCCACACACGTGTCCATTGTGAAGCCACATAACAGGCTTTCTATGTTACAGTGCTCCATATTAATGGAAGTAAGTGGAAATTGCGCCTAAATTAAAGAAAATTAATTAATTTACATAATTTCATGATGACGTGTAACAATTCGTTGTAATTTAAGATTTAAGCAAATTGTTACAATAGTGTAAAAAGCATTTGAGCAAATAACTGCAGGAGTGGTTAAACAACAATGCCTGCACAAATTCTGAATAAATATGCATTTTCAAATTTCAATTTAACAAGAAACTTAGATTCTGAGGTACGAGCGAACGCACCAACAGTGTTATACGCTAATGGTAAATAGACTTGACTTGGCGTGCCGGTCACTGTGGAAGTACAAACAAAGATATCGCTGACCGCAGAGCCGGTATGCTCAACACCCGACCGCTGGTGGCCATATACTCGGAAATTGAAAGCCTTCGCTGTAGAGCGTGCGATATAGAGGACGAGTCCATAGAACACATCTTGCTGAAGTGCGACGAGCGGGAGGAGTGATAACAGTGTACATGGCCGAGACATTAGGTTTTGGTGATAAACCTATATGGCAAGAGATAAACAAAACCAAGCGCAGGTTAGAGAAAAGGCATGGATTGTCAAGAACCATGAAGAAGGACCCCGTTAACTCGGGGTTAAAATACACAATGGTAACTGTAGTAGGTTTAAATTACTATAGACTCCTTGAAATGTATGAAATAACATACCGTTGTAAATGTGTATATAATAAATAAATGACCGTGTTAAAAAAATCAAACCATTGTGACAATTAGGTACTTATCTAACCATTGTCATAATCCAATTAATAGAAAAGATGCACTCCGGGCAACATAATGATAGTAGTAATATAATAGCATACTAAGCTAGCAGCACGCTGTGTGATATGCTGCACGGCGCATTTAAAGTATCTCTCTCATATAGACGCGCCTTAAAAAGGACATAGGCTGCATAAATAGGATTGAGAATGAGCGTTCACGAAGTGACGTTAAGATCTTAGCTGCAACAACCTGTTGATGAAATTATTATTCACCTAAAGTAAAATTAGTGAAGTGCTCAATCTAGTTTGCGTGCCTGAGCTGGCGTCATGCAGTTAGGATAAATTGCTCAAATTCGAAGTCTCTGGACAAAAGAACTCAAGTCCTACTGGAAAGTAACTTAAGTAATATAAGGTATCAGGATACGAACGTAGACCTTAGGGTCACCTATGGTAAGACGACGATAGTGTTACCAAGAATAAGTCTAACTACCTTACGTTAATGAAGACTCAAATTAATGTTACAGACAGTACCAGTCGGTAACTGAATTCCATTTATTGTGTGCATCAAGATATATAGGTAAACTGCACAACTGCTTCAGAGTCAGGAAATGAATTGTATAATATAGCTGTAGGTTGTTCCGGAGAAACCGTGAGAGAAACAATGACGGGTAACAACAGGCGATAGGTAAATTCCAACGAGTGGTAACCAGGGCCCGGGAGACATGCGGATATGAAGACGCGAAGGAGACTCTCGCCCGGGCCGCCTGCAAAGAAAACAGCCAGCAAAAATGACCAGCGGGTTTAACAACGTACAAGTGAATTGCAATTGCAAGGCTATCCACAGCTTACTAAACGAGATTGTCAATAAAAAACGCGTAGGCATTATGTTAGCAAGTAAAACACACAAGGACACGATACAAATAAACTAGAAATAGCACATGAATGCGGACCTCGGCACAGGGGTGCTTGGTAAAGGAAACATCAAAGTGTTAGACAATAGAATGTGACAAGAGTTTATCTGAGTACAGCTGAAGGGCTACGGCAGTTTTTTTCTTACACCTACAACAGCTACATGCAGAGCAAAGGACCTTGAGCAACTGTTCAGCTGAGTCTAAGGAAGAACACCAACTCATGACAGTTTTAACCACTGCATATTTTATTAAAGCATCGTAAAGCTGGATTGCGAAGAAGAAAGCAAGAAAGGCAGACTCATAGTAGAGCGGATGGTAAGGGTTAACTTTTTATTCGAAAGACTAGATGCATGAAAATTCCATACTACAGCGTCTTAGAACTAAAGGAAATAAGTGACTGGAAGATACGCTGAAATTGTCAAACCATCAACGCATGTTTGCGCAGGTCGTTCAACAGAAAACGCCACGGCTGTTCACCAAAATGCGGCCTCGACGCCCAGAACATTCATTCTCGGCACTGTGCTCAAAAACACAATATTACAAGAGGCACTAAGCAGCGTATTCTATTCATAACAAAGTTGCATCTGCATGCCTACAAAATTAGCTGACTTAACAGCTCTAACCCAAAAAAGTGGCCCTTAAAAAAACATGGCCGAAGGTGAAATTAAAAGTGCATTGGTCTATATCATATTCGCTAACAAGCCATTGTGAGAGTAGGAAACAAATGTTGTCATACCTCAGATTGTTTGCGTAAAGATACGTCTTCGTAATGTATGCCTCTGAGATGTTAGGCAGTTTCTTCCTTTTGCTCTTCTTCCTCGATTTGCACTTCTTCCTTGAGTTCTTCCGGTGGGCTGCCGCCGTTCGACACATCTGCTGGCACAAAAGCAAAACATATTATATTCGCCGAAAGTGTAATGATGAAATGGAATTTGCACAATATTGATTATATCAAATCCAGATTCAACAATTATATTAGCTACAAGTCGAACCGATAAAGAAACAGTGTTATTTAATTAAACAAAAAAATCACGAACTAACATAATATGGCTATAGCCACATGTACTCGTCGCAATACCAATTAAATTTTTATCACCTAGTTCTTGGAGAGTTGCTGTTACCTTAGAAGTCTATCGAAAAGCACATTTCTTTGCGTTTTTAGTTCAGCTAAACAAAACGCTTATATTTATCAGCGCTTAGTCTTAACGAAAAATCGACCTACAAACATACGTTAGACATTTATAAATATGTCAGTATGCAGATGTGCACAAAAAAAATGTGGACAGAGGTCAAATCCAGATCTCCCTTATTGCTAAGGTGCATCCGGCAAAGATGATAACCTCCGCGACTAAAGCCTAAAGAAGAGGAAAACATACAACGAAAATTACGAATAAACTGCGGCAACTAAGCTGGCGACGTCCGCGTGTCAAGAGCCAGATAAGGAGCTTGCAGCACGAAAAGATGATTGGGTAACTGATGCAAAATCGTCCACAGCAATTATAAAAACAAGGGCTAACACAAAGGTCAGGTGTCGTTACAACATTTGAATTCAAAAGTCTTCTAATACGAGATGAACCTAAGTGACCATAACTGTATATTTTTTGTGATCACCGCAGATGTGGGAAGCAAATCCCAACGTAACAACAAAAACAAAAAAGCTGCTTGATACCACAAAGTGAGCATTGCCAAGGGCGTGAACGAAGCTTAGCTTAATTTTCTGCCAATACTAGACGAGAACTACCGGTTAGAGGGGGGAAACTCAAGAACAGAACAGAGCCCATATTACCGGAGATAAGAAAGGAAGCGATTCGAATACTTTCCCTACGCATGCCCAGCTTGAGTAAAGTTGTCCGCGAATGCTCATTCTGCTCTACCTAAGAGAGAATCGATCTCGCGCTGTTGCAAAATATAAAGTAAAACCATAAGTAGTACCGTCATTGCTTATTATGATTTATGAAATTCCGTGTTAGAGTTAAGTTATAGAGTGAGTTCTTTTCACTTCTTTCCACTTCAGTAGTCTCATAATTCAACATTAGTAAAAATATTCGATACTTCAAGACTTAATATATGACTTTGCACCTTAGAAAATAAACTGTCTACCAAAAAAATAACTACGTGCATGCTACATGTTGTGCACGCAACCAAAAACAGTATATGTACAAGTAATAAACGCTACTATAAAATCGTCTCTCAAGTAATTTACTATAAATACATGAAGCATACCATCCTCGTCCTGGTCGGGAGCTGCTGCTTCTTCCTGCCCCCCAGATCGGAGAACCGGGTGAGACGCAAGCGACCGCGAGAGCGTCGACCCTGCTTCGCTTTTCCGTGTGTTCTGCTCCGGCGACGTGGATCTCGATGAGACAGTCGACCACGAAGCGCTTGTTGCAGCAGAAGGTAGCTCATCGGAGCTAGTTTCGTTGCTTGACGTCGATCCCTGCTCATCGATTTGCTGTTGAATTTTTTCGAGCACCCAGTCGGGTATGGTGACGCCCAGATCATCAAGATCCCCCTTATGTATCTTAAAATACACGGGTAATCCTGCCGGCAGCCTCGCCCTCAACGCGCGTCGTCTCTGCTCCCTGCGCAGATCCTCCTCGGGCTCAGACGATAATTCCTTAGTAATATAAATAAGTTTATATATATATATATATATATATATATATATATATATATATATATATATATATATACATACATATATAGTGCAAAAATATATTTACTCGAGGCTTCTTAGGGCCTACGTCACTGGGGCGCCTGGCAGTTCGACGCATGATATTAAGCGTATTCTTGCCAGCGGGATCACCAGCGTCCCCTAACTGGAGAATGGTAGCTGCAAATTTTGCGCAAAATATCCATGGTTCCATAATAGGTCCTGTCGTGTTTATTTGTAATCGACTTTCTTAAATGTCTTAATGTAATGGAAACAGGTAAAATGCGTTTAAAAAAATCCTGATTATAACAACATATGATGAGGAAGAACTTCACTAATAAACTTACATCTGTCGGAATGTCGTCAGGAGTGTTTGGCTCTTCTGGCTCCAAACACTCCTCGGACTCCTGAAGGAGAATACCACCTCCAAGGATCAAAGCGGCGGCGAGAAGGCTGAGACTGCAGGCGAACGCAACCCAGCCCGCAAATACAGGCCACGCCGTTACGGCGGCCACCATTTTTTCTTTGCCTTCGGGTAGTCTAGACTGCAAACCAATATATATATAGAGTGTTGGAATACATGTATAGTCACAATGTAACCTAATATATAGTAGCATTTGTAATAGAATACTTGTAATACGATACATGTCATTATTATATATAGCTATATCCCCAGTAGAGTAAGAAAAGGCAGATACTAAAAATGTGCCTAATTGAAAGCTGAGTGCCATCTACAATCTAGGGCATATACTTGTCTATATATATATATATATAGTGTATGTAATCTGATCTTTTAGATTAGGTTACTCAAGTACAGTAATTATTTTTCTATCAACTTGATTAATTTAAGCACGTTGTGATAACAATGTAGCACTATTAAGTTTGTTCAAATCGTTGACAGATAATAGTTAAAGTCTCAAAGGGTACTTACAATTTCCTGCCAAAATATCGGGAATATCACCACGTCCTTCCCTTTCCGCGGGATAACCTTAATGTTTAGCTGACTTCGCAGCTTCATATCCACTACCAATCCGGACGGCTGACAACGTGAAAAAAGTATGTTGTTGCAGTTAGGTGAATTTGAATATTTTCCTTATTAAAATTACATTCCCTTAGTCATTATACAGAATATCTCAAGTCATCATACATATCTAGTAAATTTGTCACCAAGGACCTTCAAACTTGTGAATGCTTATATATAAATGTGTAGAAGGCGCAAGAGACATCTCTTGCTTAAGGTTCTCTAATGAATCCTCTAGTTGAAGGTTGCCAAGTGACGAAGCAATTGCGAAAGCGACGTCGTGGATGTTAAATATCGGTTCGAAAAAAGTTTAGGTTGCCGTTCTCCATCGTGGTTAAAAGAGTGTATTCGCGTAATATATCTAACGGACCATATATGTGCTCTGTACAGACGAGCTGGCCGGTGTGTACCGACCTTGGTGCCGCTATTCGGTGTCTATCGTTCGGCACCATTACAGCTATTATGTTAGTAAAGGTGACGGCGGTTTCGACTAGCGATCCTTCATCCTATCGCTTAAAACCTTTCGTACTCTTCATAATAATAATACTATGCTGAAGATTCTATTTTACCAACACAATGTCCACACACTAACAAGTAAAACGATGTATGAAACGCGAATGTTCTGTAAGGAGCGTGTGTTTGAAAATACTAATAATAATAATAATAATAATAATAAACTGAACTAAAACTTAACAACAAAAAAAAACACTAAACTTACAGCATGAACATCAATATAAAAGCTGTGCTTTTTCTCGTTTGGCTTAATGCCGGTGATGTTGGCATGAAGTGAAGGATCTCCGTGGAGAAAATGCGGGTGACTGAGCACTGCTGGTATCGCGTTATGTTGTCTTAGTCCATAACTGTAATAAGGACTCGCGTCGAATGTTCCGTTCATGTTGGTCGACAAACTACTTGAGCACCTGTTGAAAAACCAGAATAACATCGATTATTATTGTAAAAGCGGAGATTTTCTCTAACCATCAGAGTTAAGCTGTGTCAGAGTAATTTGCTCTGTCACTTGTTTTCTAAAGAATATATTGTAAGATTTAAACAATGTAGAAAAACTTAATGAAAACACGCCTTTGTAAAAAGAAAATGTATCGTAAGAGCTCATCATCAATGAATGAGGGGCGGCGTCGAGAAAAAGCTCGACTGGTAGCGTTCCTCACAAGCTTTTATGCCGTTCTTAGATTGAAAGTAAAATGTTCGTAACTTGAAAATTTAATTTTAGATCTAAGTTATATTATATTGTATAGAAAACTATACAGTGTAGAAATCAAAGGCTCTATCATTAGTATCCTAAAACCTTGACACAAAAGACTGCAATATTAGAAGCAAACCCTAGTATGTAAAACAATTTAGTAGCAACATGTGGTGTCCCCACAAACATTTCGTGTGCCTAACCCTAAGGGAATATAATTTGAAAGCATTATTCAAAATAAGGCGCACGTTTCTGGCGTCGCGTTGAAGACTGCGCGGCCTCCAACGAAGCGGGCGATGGGCTCGTAACCAAAAAGATATTGTTCTTGAAGACGCAGCTTCCACGGCACGCAAAGGCTAGGCTCGTACACTGTCACGCTTTCTGGCGACTGTGCAAATGCCGGCAGAAGCCCAAAGCCTGCAACTACAAGAGTTTAACGCTCGCATGTGTTCTTTGTCCGACAATAATGCCAAAGATATTTAGTTTATGGTCACGACGCTATATATATATATATATATATATATATATATATATATATATATATATATATATATATATATATATATATATATATATATATATATATATATATATATTACTACTAATATATATTATTATTACTAGTGATATTTTACGAGCAATCATTGCAGTTATTTACAAAGTTTTGTGCATCCAGCTGGTGACAACGAGTAATGCCATGACTAATCAAAGTTTTATCCCTAAGGTACAGCTGTCAAACACGATAAACTGTGGAATGTGCAGCGTCAGCTTTATACTCGTTTGTCCGTGCTCTTCCTTTCGTTTTATTTAAAACAGATTCCTCTCAATAATTAAAGTAAAATTTGCCAAAATAATAAAGGTTTAAGTATTTAAGACTATTTTATGTAGAGGCGCTAATAAAACTTATAAAAATAGTGCACGGTGGCATATAGTTTGTGGAGTACAACTTACTGTTTCCGGTCAGGTTGCTGCACACAGAATCATAGCCTGTCAGTTTCCTGTAAATCAAATGTCGCTTGTTTTTTAATCGAATATAGGTGTACAACTTTCTTTCGTCTTTTAGATGCTGATAATGCGGAATCCTGCACTATGTACATACCCTACAGATAATATTTAAGCTACGTTGTAGTTTTTATTTACTATTCCGCACAGTTATTTTAAAAGGTTTGTTTTCAGTATAGGCATATAAGACCAGAGGCCCATGAATTGCAATTATCTTAGCTACAGCAATTAATTGCCTTATAAATGGTCTCCAACGCGATTTGCTCACCCAGATCCCGGAAAAGTGTTTTCTATCATTAGCTGTCACACCTGTGTCTGTGCTGTGCCTGTTCTTATGTGCCAGATTCTATCTACCCTTCGCTTACATTTCAAAGCCGCGCGCCTTTAACTAGCTTCTACTCAACATGTAGAACGTCCTTAATCTGGCCTCTCCCTTGGTGCAAGCGTTTTCTGCAGCAATTTTGCCTGTCCTAACTTGACTTTAGTACTACTACAATTAAGTCGCTGCTAAGTCTTAGAGGTGCGATTCCACTTCTCCAAGAAAGCTCTCTTTGCCGTGTCGATTCAAAGACCACAGTGGAGGCACATGCGACGTCCTTTCAGCTCATTAACAGCCGCCGCAGATTCCACGCAGTACCAAAGACCTTCTAGAGATGTATCATAAAATAAAAGCGAAATCGCTGACATTCACTTAATTAACATAGAAGAAATTACACCTCGCGTGAACGGGCTTTGATAGGTCAATTTGACTAGTGCAGTTGTGTGAGATGCTGCTTCAAGTCAACACGTCTTTCCTTATGAAGCGTCGCTCCCCAGACGGATTGTCATGCCCCTCCTACTCAATTAAAGTCTGTGTATCACTATACTGTAATTATTGTGACATGTAATAAAAATGGCACGAATATTCGGTGTAGAGTTATGATTGTTTCATGAAATATTTACAGAATGTGACATACAGAAACGCTCATATGTATCGTACCGCAAGCCACGTCGTTATCAATAATTCCTTTATACATAACAATGAAATAGGCTGCAACAAATTGGAATGATGGGTGCCATGCGAAACCATGCGAACATATTACTGGTGAACCCCAAACAAAGTACAACGTAAATGTAATTTTGAGATTTAAAGTTTGGTAGCAGCTCGTCTACTTGTCAGCTTAAGTAGTGCAGTTACACTTTTCTAAATGGGACCCTATAGGCGAAAGAGCTTTTCGGATGTGTCAAATATATGATCCAGGGCTTTCATACATAAACGAACATAAAAGAGCGACCTATAGTTTTTGGCGCACCAGTGGCAATGCCATTAACCGCCTACAGCATCATGACATAAGATGCCGACGAGGCAACTGAATGTAAAGATACTCACATTTAGGGATAATCAATAAAATACACGTCCATATATACGCATGATAAATGCTTATGATACATCTGTCATTAATTCAGAATTAAAGACGTTTCTGTTATTCTGAAACTGTATGCCTAATAAATTGACAAAACTTTCATAGTAACGTTTAAAAAAACTGTACTACTTACGTTAGGTTCTCGGCAACGGTGATAATACGATTTACGAACCCGGGCTTGGTGTAAACCGTGAATTGTGATCCAGAGCTGCTGTTTAATCTTCCAAACCATGCAAATTTCCCTTCCATGGTCGCTAAGGTCCATTCAGAATAAAGAAACTCCTTTTTGCCCAAACTGTTGGTCAAATGCAAGAGTACTAGTAGGTAGGTAAATTTTTGGATTAGAGTATTTATGCGCCTGAAAACATAACATTTATTGGCCCATTTTCGCCATTGCTCCTTACCAAAATAAATTAATGGACGTGTCTGGCAGCAATATTTTTTGTTCGTCTAGTCTTTTTAGCTAGCAGTCGTACTCTTACGTGATCCTAATGGTCGCATTTGATTTGTAGCCACTCGTGTCATTTTCAGTTCTACCTCGCTAATAAACTCATATATATACATATATATATATGCATGCATATATATATATATATATATATATGCATGTAAAACACTACCTTAAATAAAACCGTATAAATGGGTTTGTGGGACCAAAATATGCTTACCCCTTGTAAAAGTAGTTTCCAATGCTGGCATTCATAAATTTTGCTGGCTTCGTGCTTGACTTAGACAAGGCCACAATATCCACCGTGACAAATATGTCATCTAAGGTACCGGTCGACAAGTTTGCTTCAAAGTAAAACCTCGTCTTCTCCGTAAAGGAAAGGTTCTCACCGGACCAATTCAGAGACCTTGTCGTGTTCATCCTGAAAAAGCTATGTTATTTAGCTGGTATATTGTAGATATTTAGGAGGTAGATAATTAGCGGAAATTGTTTTTATTTCTCTTGCATACGTGTAGCAAACGATACAAGTTTTTATCTTAACAAAGGGGACATTTTGCATATACGTTAAGCGCCTGCAGAATATAAAGTAATTTAAAGCTTGGAAATAAACGTCTGAAATAAATATCACCAAAAATCCGGATTAGGGTTTACAGCTTTGCACGCCCTTGCGCAGTCTACAGTATTGCCAGATGGCACGTTGAAAATAAGGTACAAGTATTTTTATTTTCAATCTTAAACCGCTCAAAACGCAAGTAATTTCGTGTGGGCATATTCATGTTAGCATAAATCAGGCCGCCCTATTTCTTACCTTAGTTTAGTTAGATCGCCGAAATAAACAATTAACCCAAAATAATCTTGCTATTAGACCCGTATTTACATCGGCAACAAGGGCATTCTCGTCCGGCAAAGTCACGAAAACAGTGGCGTTTGCCACCGTCGTTGAAGCAATCTTAAAGAATGGTTCCAGCTACTCGCCTCTTCAGGCGAGGAGCGAGGCCATTTAAGTAAGAGGTTTTGAGTGGGTATTATGCCAACAACATCGGCTCTCACTAAAAACAAAAGTGGCGGTTGCCACTAGGAAAGTCAAGCAAGAGCTTTTGCTGCAGCAAAAACCCATCCTTGTCTCCGACGATAAGTACCAGTTGTGCATTTTTTTGTTTGCTTGGCATGCTTGGCGGCCGACCGGAGGGCATAGTCATCGACCATGGAGGGTTTAAAAGTGTCAGCAACAGCACCATCGCCGACTCGGGCGTGGCCTTTCTAAGAAATACAACAGAGTCGTCAGGCTTTGCGCACATACATGATTGAATGAACCACCTCCGATAAGCTGTACATCGGTGCGTCTATTATAAGTCATGTCATTGCCGCTGCGTCGAGGATCCCAAGCCTTTCTGGACAATTAAAGCTACCACTTGGAGTTTTGCGTGGAAGGCCAGCTGAATGTTGGTGAGAGCCAATGACGCCCTGGCTGAGATCGCTGGCTTGATGAAGGGGGTTGGCCTGACACTGGCGCCGAATAAAAGCGAGGGCATCCTCCTAATCGGGCCAAGGAAGTGCACCTCCTTGAAACTAATCCTAGACGTCTTGCAGAAGAAAAGGCTACTAAGGTCTCACACAAGATAGCCCGGCTGATGCCAAACAACTATGGCCCACGCGAGTCAAGAAGACGCCTTATTATGTCGGTAGCTGAGTCCATAGTTTTATTTGCAGCTCCGGTGTGGCCGTCAACCACACTGTCCCCAGCCAACAATAGGGCAACGTTACGCAAAGCCCAAAGAGTGGCTGCTCTGCGTATCACGATGGCCTATAGAACAGTCAGCACAGCGGCCGTCCTTGTTCTGGCTAGCACAGTCCCCTGGGACCTGAAAGCAAATGAACGACACCGCTTGTGGGAAGACTCGGAAAAGGAAAAGGCCCGGGGGAAAGGAATATCACACTTGACATTTGGCGGGTCGAATGGGATTCCATTCAGGACGGAGCGCCCGGGTACCGGGTGATCCCTGATATCCTGATCCCGGATATCAGGGCCTGAATGTACCGGCCAGGTGGCGAGTTGACGTTCTACATCACTCAGGTCGTTACAGGACACGGTGATTTTGTCATACTTGTTCAGAATTGGGAAAACCACATCTCTATTCTGCAAGTACTGCCAAAGCGAATCAGAGGATACAGCATTGCTTGCATTATGGAAAACATCCTGCGCGCCAAGGAAAAAGAAACCGTTACTGCACGACATCATCCCACGGAGAATCGCGGGATAGCTAAATACTTAAACTACTCTCCCCCTTCGATCGTTTGAAGTTATGCTTATGCAGTTCCCAATCGGTTGCGGGATTAGGACATGACTGGGTTTTAGTCGGTTGGAGCCCCACACTTGCAGACGAGTTTTCTGCGGGGTACGAAGAAGCTGGACTAAGCATCTGATCAGACGTCAAGACGTAGTGTGTCTCCCGACAAGGGGGAGTTCACCTACTGTACAGCTCAACTTCCGACCGATCACGGTGAATTTCAGAGCTACATGGTTGAGATAAGGAAGGCCACCAGTGACGCATGTGTCCTAGGCGAGTCTGGGGAGGCGGACGGCGTGGAACACACTGTCCTACACTACGAGTCTCTCTGGGAAGCAAGGCGCACGGGCTCCACGGCCGTGAGGGGTCGCCCCATTAGGAACTAAAGTGCACATCGTAGCTGAATACATCATGGATATATCACATCACAGAACAGATAGGGCATGTTGTGAGCGGAGTCGCCACTTAGGCTTATGATGTTGTCATACTGAAAACTAACGTGCTTGCCGATTGTTTGTACCTTTTGGCCCGCCGCCCCCCGGGCGTATGTACTAAAACGTATGCTTTGCGCTTTTAGGCCCACAAACGTCACACAGATCTTGCTGGTACATTATAGTAACCGAACCATACAGCATAACCGACATTCGTTCCATATTATAGCAACTAGATATAAACATCCCATGCTGATTGCAGCATGTGGACTGCAGAAAGCACCAGTTCGTTTGTCGTCCAATAGTTGAACCGTTATCCGGATTTGTGTGCCAAGTAAGAACTAAGAACTAGCAGG
>QVRM01001074.1:0-84161 GCA_003439945.1 Dermanyssus gallinae
CACAAAACTTGTCCGCACTATGTCACTCTCCTTCGCCTCTCTCGTTTTTAATGGCTTTTTTTTTGGCGGGCTGGTGGCCTGAAGTTTGACACCAATGTCGTCGCTAATGCCCCTCAGGTGCCCTTCGATGTTGTTGTTTTCTCCTGACCTGCTGTCAACTTGAACACTGCTGCACCGGCTCCTTGACCGGCTGCGGCATTTTGAGTGTCTTCCAGCGGTCGTGCGTCCGCGATACCACTGTTCATTAGATCTTGAGGCTATGGTGCCACAAAATACAGCCTTGCGCAAGTTCAGAAAAAACTAACTAAATCACATTCGAATGTCAAAATAATAAAAAGGGAAACATTCAGTGAGCCGCATGTGGTTATGAGGAGTGTTATTCAACAGTCCTTTTGGTGTACGGAGTAAGGTCGTGCCACTATGAGGAGTGAAGCCAAACTAATTAGGGCTATCATAGCCGCCCTGAAGACGAAGGCGATCTTGTTGTCGTTTAGGCGGATAACTTTGTCATAGCTGCATATGCAACCGCCGGCGGTTGCACTTATCGTTCAGTTTATTCACCATATCATTGGTAGTTACAAGTAACTTACATGTCTTATAATTCACTGTTGCAACTAAGCAGGTAATTCACACGTTTCTGCAGTGATTGTGCGTCGATTGACGCGCATTATGTCAAGTGGTAGCGGTTGATGTTACAATCTCTACAAAATTTTCACACGCATTCGTCAATTTAATAACACGCTCCTTTCAGACATATATAATGGTGATAACCATGCCAGGTTATTTTACACAACAGGGTCCGATTTGTTTGTAGAGCCTTTTTCTGCTTATCTGTGGGGAACGCTGGTCCCTCTGTCTGTCCAAGGCATCTGCACTTAATGGTATTCTGTTAGATATGAGGTCCTCCGTAAAGGTTCTCTCTCGACATAGTGCTAACGCTAGTGTCGCCGATGCGTTCCTAGGTAGTCTAAGTGCACGTTGTATAAAGCAGTTCTTAACTCGGTCGATGTTTTTAAGGTCTGCCAGCTTAAGGTGAGGCGCAATCACTTGTAAGTTATATCAAACTATTGGTACAATTTTTATTTTAAAAAGGTTGACGGCAATATTTAGGTCAGTGTCACGAAGTTCTCCGAGAAGCATTATAGCTGTCGTTGCTTTGACCCGTTTCTTCTATGTGCCTTCCAAACGAGAGTCTTGAAGTTAGCGTCACTCTCAAGTATGGGAAGTAATTTACTAGCTCCACAGCGGCGCCGTTTATCTTTATATGGCGATCTGTGGTGGCATATGCTCCTCCGCGACTGAAACGTAGGACTTTTGTCTTGTTTATAATTATTGTTAGTCAATTTTAATTGCACCACTTTGCCGATTCGCTGAGATAAAACTGTAAATGGTCTCGGGATTTTGCGAGAACGACCAGGTCATCAGCATAGAATGCACGTGGTGCTTTTACTTTTCGTAGAACTTCCGTCAAACCTGCCACGTATAGGATGAGTAGAAACGGCCTGCACTTATGACATGGGGACAGGGGTCTCACAACGCTTTGTTCTGGGCGCCTCGTTTTGGAACTTGGCCGACGACGGGTCTTCCACCTTGTCAACCTTCTTGTGGCGGTAGAGACGTTACCGTACGCAGATGATCGTGCGCTGATGTTAACCGCCCGAAACGAAGAGACCGTTGAAAACGCAACAGGCCGTGGATCTCCTGGACGCGGCCCCAGCGCATAAAGCTGGCTCCTGAAAATACGGGAACTTGTATTTGCAAAACGTCGCAAATAGTGTTTAGCAGTCCTTCCAAAACCTGCCCAGGATCCTAACCCCAACATGTAAAGCATTCAAGGACAAACAAGGACATCCACCCATCGGCTCATGTCTATAATAGCAATTCGGACCTACAAAACGACTTGACAATGGGTCTCCTGGCTCTCGCCAGAGTGCTCTCCTGGGACTTCAGGTCTAGTGAGTGAAGCAAAAGGAGGCTCGACAGGACACAAGAGCAACAAGCTGCCAGGGAGGCTACAAAGCATGGCCCTTCTACATTGTTTGATTGAATTTTCAGCTTTTTTATTTCCGATAACTTAAGCGCGATAAAATGCAGTCCCGTTGAATAAACAACGTTTGAAATAGAAAAAGTGAAATATATATATATATATATATATATATATAGACTTCAGCCATTTGTTGTTGATGATACAAAGTAGTTAAGCAAAAAAGACATATAAATAGATGTTTCTCGACACGGTTTCCTTTAAAGCTTTTAGTCCAGCAATGTTTCAGCATTTCGCTTCATTAAAAAAATAGCAAGTATCCGGGCAGGAATAAATGCACAAGATAATCGTACTTGACGAACGAGTACGTGCGCCAACATTCCTTATTCTGCCGTCGTCGTCGTCGTCGTCGTTGAGCACCGTCGTAAGATCGCGAGAAATCTTGCAAGCTCTGTGGAGACTGGTGGAGATGAGTCCCTGGGCTAAGCAGAAATCGTTACCACTACCCTTTGACGGCCGCTCGCTCGTCGGACCTCAGTTCTCCCCCTTCTCGGACGGATGGTTTGTACGGCCCGGCTCCGAATAAATGTCCAGCCGGGGCGCTAAACAGCATTGCCCACGGTGGGTTGGCTGGCTGGTCGGTCGGTCGGTTTGTCGTTGGGTCGTTGGGTTGTTTGTTGGAGGTCGACGACAACGTTACCAGAGAAAAAAGAGAGACAGACTGCCCCCTCAAGCTCAACCGTGTTGCGATCCAATGGAAGTAGTTGTCCCCGTTTCGTCGTCGCCGTTGTCGGCAACGGCGCTAACCGCCGCGAACGCGAAAATTCGTTTGTCGTGGCGGTCACGAGCTGTTCGAGGTGGAGGAGACCTTATCAGCTCAGCCAACACGCAAACAGCACGCAACGCCCAAGGTAAACAGTGCCTAATGGTCGACGTACAGCCGGCTGGCTCACGGATGTCCAACTTAACTACGACGGCAGGGTAGCGGCGACGGCAGCAACAACAACGACAGCGCCAACAACAACAATAACGACAGCGCCAACAACAACAACAGCGCCAACAACGACAACAACAACAGCGCCAACAACAACAGAGCCAACAACAACAACATTAACAACAACAAGCCAACAACAACAACAGCGCCAACAACAACAGCGCCAACAACAACAGCGCCAACAACAACAGAGCCAACAACAATAACATTAACAACAACAAGCCAACAACAACAACAACAAGCCAACAACAACAACAACAACAACGACAGCGCCAACAACAATAGAGCCACCAACAACAGCGCCAACAACAACAGCAGCAGCATCAGTAGCGTCCACGACCACGAAAATGATGGTGATGATCCTGTGTTCGGCGACAACGACGCACGTTTTATTGCTTGCATGTCTAAGCAACAGTGCCAACGTTTCTGGGGGGCGGCGGGCGGGGGGGGGGGGGGGGGGCAAGGAGGGCGGGGGAGGAGGAAGCAACGTCGCCTCCGGTTGGGGCCAATGCCCCCCAACCGGAGGTTTCCGCTTAACGTCCGCCCACGCTAGCTTACCAATCGTCTTCATACGGCATCAGGTCTTCCGGCTTCTGCGCGCCCCCTACAGGAGAACGGCTGTCACCGGCCGGACGTACGATGCAGTCAGGAGTTTTAAGGCTGTTGCAGCTGCTTTATCTCTGCTAGTTAATTAACAGATGCTACAGAAGCCTATAGCGCAGAGCAAATAACGTGCTGCGTGCTCATTCACTGCCCTTTTGACAGTCATAGTGGTGGTGATGACGACCGATCTCAAATGACATCTACTCATGCGCATAGTTTAAACGCTGCTACCAATCTACGTGATTGCGTAAACATACAACATAGATTGGAGTCTTTAACGGAAAATCTTCGTCCCTACCCGTTCTTATAATGACATGGCGCTTCGATAGAACGTCTGTCATTTTTAAATATAATTTGAAAATACAGCCAATGCGGTAATTGAAAACTTAGTTTATTGCTACGTTGTTACTTGAGTTATACGATTATGTTGTTTAGTTTTTATTTTTATTTATTATCACATCGCCTTTCGGAATTGTTTTTGTATTTTGTTGTTTAATGCAAGATGAAGTCGTGCTTGTTTTCTTGAATACAGTGAGCGTACGTGTCAGAACTCAACGTACAATATCTGCAGACAGAAGCTGGCAAGTGTTATCTCCTTTATGCGCGCCAATGTTTCCGTCAGTTCCGTTGGCCATTCTGGCATAACTGCACTCGTTTATTGTAAAAAATAAAGATTATCATAGCGACGCGGTGTTGAGCTTAAACGAGACAAAATAGAATTGAAAATCAGAAAATCAAAATAAAGTGTTTAAAGACTCATTTATAAATTTAGAAGAAAAAAAACACGGAAATGTAAACACGTATCACAATTAATCTGAAAACCAGGGTTTACATTGAAGTTCATCTGACGCGTATACTTTTGTCGCGTTTGTACGTCGTAGCCATCTCACTTGAATCGCGTTGCTACCCTTAAGATGCGATCTCGTCGCCTTGCAGCCGCTGCCGCCGCCGCCGCCGCCGCTGCTGCTACTACTGTTGATGCTGCATTAAAGGCAGAGTGTAGGCATCGCAATGATGGAACAGAGCCGATGATTCGTATACGCTGGCGTCGGCGGAACTAATTACGTCTTCGGCGAGCCTCGTCTACCTCTGTATTCACCATCATCACCGTGTTCGGTGGGCTGTGCTGGGCTGGGCTGCGCCAATACACCAATACACCAACCGGTGTGTATGTATTCATAGAATCTTCACGTTGTCCGTTTGTGTGGGCGTCCTCTACACATGAGAGGCGGCGGCGGCGACGCAAGAAATGGGCACAAACGAGATTGCGCAGACAAGCTATCTTGCCTGCCGTGCTAAGTGTGTATTATGCACGATTTCCACGCTAACCTACGTTCCTCGGGGGTGGTGGTGGTGGTGGTGATGGTGTTGAGGGAGGACGCGGGGGGCTTCTCAGTGACACTCATTGACAGATGAGTGTCACTGAGAAGCCCCCAGTTCGCTACGCAGTCAAATGCGTGGCTGTTTGCCACGAAAATGAAAATTGTCTGTAGATGCATATAGCACGTGGATGCATGCGATACCAATGGGAAACGAGAAAATGTAACAACACAATAGCAAACTCAAAAACAAACAACAGATATAGATGCGATGTGAACAAAAGCGGAATCAATAGCAGCTGCCAATAACAACAACAGCAACAGGAATGGCTGTTTGCAATATATGCATCGTGATTTTATTATTGAACTATGAATCTATGAATAAAAGCACGACATTTGTGATTATAGTCTACACGTGTTAAGGTCTGGCGTTGTATTGTCTGCTGTTTATCGATCATTCCCACTGGTCAACTCGCTAATATGTAATATACGTGCTATTGTATAATGTGTATATATATATATATATATATATATATATATATATATATATATATATATTTATATATACGCAACGGTTTACTGCAACTAAATATTACACTTATATATATATAGCGTTGACAGAATGGAGAAGTTGATCGGCAGGTCTGACACTAGAAATTGAGGTTTCGACTCAGGCAATTCAATGCAATCTGTATTAAGATTAGCAGATGTGGGTTAAATATATATATATATGTGTGTGTGTGTGTGTGTGCCCGAGTGCAAGGTATTTGGGAAGACGATATTATTGGGGGAGGCGACGGTGTTTCTGTGGCTACCGTGTGGCTCTCATGTTTTGGTTGAATCAGCGTGCAACGAACATAGCAGTCTATGCGGGGCTGGTACGGTTGGCTTAGCGTCCAGACGAGGCAGATGATAGTGGTGATCAGCCAAACGGTAAGCGGAAAAGACCGCCATATAGACCGGGCGGAGACAGACTTGCAGGACGGCGGGGGTGGTGCGGAAGGACAGAGCGAAACCGCGAGAACCGGCCGCTGGTGTTTGCATTCGTCTCCTAAGTGGTCTCGATGCAGTGCGTGCGTGGGTCTAACGGCGAGCTTAGCCCTGGGTCCCGAACGGCCGTCAATGAGTACGGATCTATCTTCTGTCATGCAGTAGAAAAACTACCCGGACGAAGAGCAGGAGGGGGAATAGGAGAAGGCGTATGCGGCTAGCGTAGAGAAAACGAAATACGTTAGTCGGCGTCACATATAGTTAGTCGAAGATTAGTTAGATTGAAGTGTGCTCTACCTACTACGCGCTATGGGTGCGATGATAGACTTTAACCGCCGTATGAGTCAGTTGCGTACGATAAAAAGCACCTGAATGAGATCTGATACTTACTGTACGGATTCAGGTCTATTCTCGAGTAGAAGAGTGTTTTCCGTTCCTACCGTACATCAATGCCCTACATCAAGCACTAGTATACAAACTGTATTGACGTAGATTATTGTGCACTACCTGTAATGTACATTATACAAATTATATACAATTGTATATAATTTGTTTGTATACAAACTCGACGTGCTTTGATGTTTTTTTTTCTCAAAACCGTAGTGAACCAAATCAAAAAAAGCTTTGCCATCTACACGGCTTAATTATCGTGATGCACTTTTGCACTTTGCAAAATACAAACACCTGCATGGCCTGTCATTTATTCTTGATAAGCGTCGCATAACGAAAATTCGATCAATAATAGGGATCAAATGGACGAAACGCCTATAGGTAATAACCACAACTAGACTTTCAGACCACGTCGCTATGTATGCACCTCATATGTTGTATTGTACAACACACACACACATAATGCACATATGCACATATTGTCCACATACATATTGTACAACAATGCACAACATGCATTCTATATGAAGATAACTGATGTACATCACGATGACGTACCACCGAGACAGTTATCGAAGCACTGTAGGTCGCCAATCAATTGATCTTGCCTAAAACAAATCACGCCCAGTTTTTCTAATATACAGATAAAAACGTGCAAAATCAGCAAACAATAGAGTAAGATACGTTTAAGTAAGATACGTAATAGTACCCGATGCTCGGCTCTATAATGCTAACCGTACTAGGACTTGTGCACAAACGAAGAGTTAGCCTTCTGAGTGCTATCGGAGGTCACAGAATCTAAAAGAGAGACACATGCTAACCCGAGATTCAAGACATTAAGGCGCTTACCCAATCGTAAAATAAGCGCCGAGCCTAAGCAATTCCGATGCTTTAACTCACTAACTGTCCGATATACCTTTTTTAACGTTATGTCGTTGGTTTCAAGCAGTTATGGTCTTGAAGTTCGGTTCTATGGTTGGAATAGTCATTTCAGATTGAGTAATCAGTCTTATTCATAATAGTAATCATTTATTCGGTAATGCTTACATCCAAAAAAAAACGTTGAGTACTACGCTAATCTTCGTTAAATTTTGTTTCAGATTCATGCTAGAAAGCGAAATGTTTAATTAGTAAAAGTATGAAATGCACTTGTTATGTACTTGTTGGCCAAAATAGCAGGATTTTATTATAAATTATTGGTTGACAGTTATTAACATGTAATATGCAGAGGAAACATATATATATATAGCTTTACGATAGTACCATACGGTTCAGGTTTGCTCTGATTAGAGTCATTGCAAGCCAAATGTTGTTTCTGAAAACATAGGTTTCCAACAGTATATTGTTGTACGGGCCTGAGGTGTTGACAAATCAAACACTGTTTCCATAAGTAACTGGTGATATATATATATATATATTATATAGCTTAGTATGTAATTGTACTATGTACATGTTTCTCTTAACAATGTGCATTACCTAATATAGTCACAATTTTAACGTAGGTCTTTTGACACACCGGTGGATGTGGACGGTGAAATGCACACACAATTTTGCGTTGATATGGTCTGCCAAAAGTTTAAGAGGCAGACTGTATATATATATATATATATATGCGAAACAATCTTTACCGAGAGAAGTTTTTTTATCAGAGAGGCGGCAACGTTACTATGCATCGTATTTATTATATATATATATATATATATATATATATATATATATATATATATATATATATATCCTAAGAAACCTAAGAAAGTTTCGAACGTATCACCGCTGGTATGTAGTACGCATGTGGACTCCTTCAGTATGCAGCTAGCCTTCTGCCGATGGCTGTTGCTGATACAGCCAAACACAGACACCTCCCGGGCAACGAGACATTTATAGATACTCGGGCTCCCGCTGGGCTCGCGCAGAGCGAGAAGCGACAACGAGTTTTGGTTTGAAAGAAATATGGCATTACTGGTATTTGACAGGGCAGTCTGTTTAAGGTGATATTGTTGGCCCAAAAATGCAGCCGCATTCGCAGACTTCCTATAGTTAATGTAAACAAAGCCTAGGTAGAACGAGAAACTTTTCAAAATTTAGGCTATCAATAGGATACGCTACATGCATGCTATTGGGGACAATTGTTTACACCCCATCATGAGTTAAGTAAATAATGTGATGCATGTCCATATTATGGCTGTGTGTGTGTGAGAGATAGAGAGTCCACATTATGAGAGTGTTACGTTTCCTTAACGCTGAGTGAGATTCTGTGTAAGATAGTCGTAATTTTCACCAATAACGATAGTTTTCTTCCCCGGAGCTGGTTTACAATTAAGTCTTATTCACTTGACTGTACAATTTATGTGCATATGCAAATAAATAACCTGGACTCTAGTTACACAGCTCCAGATTTAAATAGGGCATTAGATTAAGCGAATCGCTTCATAGCTAAGTCAAATTTTTTGGCACAGTTTTGGTCACACAGTAAAAGCTGATGCATAAGACAGCTCAGAATTTGTTTGGGTGGGAGCAATACTCGGGAGACTGATTTCAGAGGCATTTTGTCTCGAGGTGGTTTACTTTATTACACCGCATGTATGATCTGTCGCTGAGTATGCGTCTGCATGCCGTGAAAGATCCTACCACGATACTGTGTATGATTAAAGTGCAAAGCTTGGGGAAAATTAGACTCGTAACTAGAGATCGAGTAATACGACAATGACGAAGTTGATCTTTGGTTTGTACTAAACACTGAGTGCTTCGCGGCAATGCACACAAACGTGTGGAAACCGTTAAATATCTGCAGTTTAACTATGATACATGAACAGCAGAAATTGCAATCGTAATCAGATACATTATTATAGTCTCAGTTTTAAATCTGATTAGAGTTTCTGTTATAAATACACATACTGTTGTTTGTAGCGGGTTTGGTTGAGCGACTGCTCTCTACTATCTTATAATAAAGCCCCTTCTACTGCTAGACATGCTGCCACTCATATTGCGTAACTCCGCTAACTTGCCGCTCACTTGCTGGTGACGCTGTTAGCTATTCAAAGTGTAATTATGCGTTACCAAAAACTGTGCGTTACCAAAAACTCACTAGAAGTGACCAAGTTAATATAAACACAACAGACACGATAGCATCCACAACTAATTCGGTGAAAAGGATTACGAACAGATCGTGACTTGTTTTTATATGGTAAAATAAATTATTTATATGTAAGTGGCGGTAGTGTCGTGAGGTAACCCCTAATAGTGGCATACGTGGCATGCATGTTTCAGAAAATGTCTGCTGTATCGTAGTAATATAACGTCAACAAGTAATCTATGTATAGACTCGTATGCATGTAGCATGTGTGTGTATATATTAGTGTGTCTCTGCTTGTTCCAAATTCAGAATCAATTCAATCAAACCTAATATTTTAATATAGCACGGATAGTCCAACAATCACTGACGTTTGTTTGAGTGGGTACAATAGAGTGCTGACGCATGTTTATATATATATATATATATATATAGTAGCTCCTTTAACTGCTTTAGTATGACTACTTGATTAAAGAGGAGAGCTCTGGGCTCAAAACTCAAGCGCAAGCTAAATGATTTGCTCGTATATTTTTAATAATACCGCGAAGCTTTGTTTTATTCGGTCGACTTAATATACATACATATCTGACATTCTATTTTCCAAAGAATACGTCATTCGGGCATGAAATGAGAGCCCTCCCGTTAAAATGTATACGAAAAGGCTTGATTCTGTGGTACACTTCTGTACGGCTTTGTTTCTGCCGTTCTGGCGTCTTGGACACGTCACTTCCACTTCTTCCACTGAAATTTCAATGTGCACCCAACGCATATCAAGTGCATAAACCAGACTAGAAGTAGTACTCAAAATAGGGTGCTACAGAGTGCTACTGCGATCCAAGCATAACTGGAAACGCACTCGGAGAACTAAGGACATAATTTTAAGGTGCGAGAAAAAGTAATGCAATACATTGCGGAAAAATAGAGCATAGGATGAATAGTCCGTGCTAAGGAGCAACGTCACACACACGCCTGTTACAGCTTTGCTAATTTGCATGCACAAAAACTGCTCAATCTATGAATACCCTCTCCTGTGGGTCAAATAGTGCGTATTTTCTTCCACAGATTATCTAGCGACTAAATTATAGGTTTTTAGTCTGACTGCGGCTATGTTTTCATTAGCAGATTGCTATGAATACAGTCGATACTGGTGAATAGCGAACCTTGCTGCTGTTGCTCTATAGAAGCATGAACGATTCGCCGATTTCCGCCGGTGTCACTAGAAGTCCGTACTTATAATTGCTGTGTATTACCTATTCGGGACGAAAGAGAACCTGAATCATTATAGTGGCAATACATCCTGAAGTTGCATACAGATCTACTTTAGAATACGGCGATGTTCATAAGCTAACCTCCACACTGCCTGCCAGAGGTTAATTTATGTCTGCGTCTTCGGGGGAGAGGATGCGTTTGTGCAGTGTTCTTGTTGAAAGTTTTAGGCCAGCTGCGGTCTGCAGCGTTTCAGCGACTTCAATGACATAAGCGATTTTGCGTGGCGATAAAATCGCGTCAAAAAAGTATGCCGTTATGTATATGGATACATTTGTGTAAAAGCATTTAAGTACAGGAGAATAATATACTCACTTGTCTTGCGTTATTAGCAAGATTTGTCAACGACCGCTGGGCTAGTTTATGTCAACTAGTAGACTAGTTCACTTGTAACGTTTCCAGGCGTGCTGTTGGTTTGCAGTTGGCAACACCACCACAAAATGTCAAATGACTCGACAACATAGACAGAATAATTACATTTGTATCATTTTATTGACGGTGTTACTATAAACAAGATCACGAGATCTATGAAATATGACACGTCAGAACGGATGCTGATAATATGCGACGCATTTTGAGTGTATAACGCCGCTGCTGCTGCGAATATAACCTCCGCGGCCTCCGTGTAGGGAGGGGCGGGCGTCCTCTAACGAGAAATAACGCAAATGCGACCCGGCAGGTTTGATTACCTAGAGAAACTACCGTGGCTGAACACGACCGGAAAATCTGTGTCGGCTTGAAGAACCATGAAGAACCGATGTGTGGCGCCGGGCTGTGTGCGCGTCTAACTATGATGTAAACTTGAAAGTACGCAGTCGAATAGGCTACCACTATTCGTTCAACGTAGCGCGATGGCTACCGCAATGAAGGGAATGCTACGCCTAATTGTGTGGAGGCTGTTGAGCTACCGTACAGGTTGCATACATCGTTTGTCCGATTAGTTGCTTTGCGTAGAGCAGTTAGCTAAATCGACGAAGGTAGACGATCCTTCCTTATCAGAGTTAGTCACGGGCGGTCGAGGCGGTTTAACTACTACCACTCCAACAACAACAACAACCACAACCACCGTCGCCGCTGCCAAGAATATGTCGAACACCTCCGGTTTTAGTCATGTCGAAGCTCATTGAGGGCCATTTCGAGACGCGCACGTTCCTCTTCAAGGTCGATAGCAGACTGGCGCTGAGAGATGTCCGGTCTCGCGTCAGACGGCATCGAAAGCAGTCGGTTAATCTCGAACGAGGCTTGTCGAGCGTCGTCGTCGGCTGCCGAAGCCATTGCCGTATCACGGTCGTTGATGATCATGTTTTCGTTATCGTTGTCATCGTCTGGCGTGGTGGTCGAGGCGACTGGTACTTGGGCGCCGTGCGCGCGACCAGCGTTAGAGGAACCACTCCGATTTATGGTGCTGGCTATATCGCTCGCGTCACGGGACTTATTGCCCGGGGTCGTCTGTCAGAAACCCTCACACGACGTCTCCGTCGAGTCGCAGATTTGGCAGGAGCACGAAAGCGCGTTGAAGTACTCGTATTCGCGAAGTTCGTCGTCGGCGCCCGCGTCACAAAAGCGCAGCTGGGTCTTCACGAGCTCCCGAGCGCCATGAACACAGACCGAGTGTACAGACCGCTTGTACGGAAATCGCCAATCGGCAAACTGAAAATCAGCCGGGCAGTCAAAGTGAGTTCTGGTTAGACTGGCGCAACCGCGTATCGATACCCGAGTTGCTTACCGACCGTTTGTACTCTGCGCACGTTGAGACGGGAATGTGTGTGAGGCGGTCTTTGATATCGTTTGCAAATTTGGGTTCGTGCGACACTGTATCAAAAATAAAAATAAACAATAATATCTGTTACTGAGTCGGGACTATGCAGAAAGCGTTAAGTCAGACGACTGGTCCCGCCGTGAAGAGCAAGCGGACGAATGACCAGATATCTTCATGCGTTATTGGAGACAAATGCAGTACATACAACAGCGCTTTACTTTAGAGGACAAGTACGTTTTGCAATGTAGTCTTATGACGGCAGGGCGGCATTTAAAACTGAAATTGAGCCAAAGTCTCATTTTCGAAGCAAACGATTCTGTGCATCTTGTAGTACTGAACAATCTTCTATGTATGGAATGTTCCCGGAATGCATTGATGCATCAGAAGCTACTGGAGTGGCATTTTCAAAACCTCTATCATCCGAATCATTTTCACCTCCTCAGGTTCAAACGCGCGCGGCATTTCCTCGATACCTTGACGGAGGGGATTATTGCATCCCCTAAAGGTCCGGGGTTAGTCGTCCTATAAACTTTGCCCACCTCGTATAGAATCACCGTACACCGATACACCGTTTTTATTTCATAGGTGCATAATGCTGTGGGTAATAGTTACCTATATTGCGCTCCCACGTTATTCTGGCTTAGAGATTAACCCTTTAATTGGGATAGCTTCTGCTTCGCAATTTCGAAGTTGCAACACCTTCTTTGCATCCATGCATTATCCTAACGCTTCCTTTAATTTTTAATCCCCGGCCTCCCATCGCTATAATTTTCGTTTAAGTTCCGTAACTACCTAATCTACCAATTCCTATTTCTTCCCACATACCCAAAAATTCGCTGTTCTTAGTTGCCCAGAGCATGCCCGCTACACTGATATAATCTTACTCCATACTTGGTTTAAACTAGTTTTTCTCGTGTATGCTGTCCGTCACTCCTGTGCGGACGCTGCCTTTACACTATCTTTAATTGGCCCACTAGATATATTAGTGTCTGCCTATTATTGACTACTGAGTCCAATCTGTCTTGCCGCCCCAATTTCACCCTCCTGTTCCATTTTATTTTTACTTCCATTGTCCTGTCTATTTTATCCGTGTATTTAGACTGTCGATTAATGCCCTAATTCTACTACTATACTACAGTTTACTTTTTTTACGTTTTGTGCTTTCCGTTCAATACGTTTTGACGTATCGCCCTCTTCACTTAAGAAACTCTCTGCTAAACTTGAAACGGCACCCGAATGAAAACCTACTGAGACCCCTTTGAATCCTTTCTGGTTTCTTACATAAACTCGAGCTATGTACTAGAACAGCGTTTGCAAATGTCAGTCTTGGCACAAACATTGCCTTCCAATATATATATATATATATATATATATTTGGATTGTTTTAATGCTAAGTTGCCTGTGGCACGATATCGTCTAAATGCACCTATCGTTCATCGTGTTCTCGTTACTGGATTTATATAGGCTTTCTCCAGCAGAGGTATGTAGCATCAGGGCATGTTTGACAATTGCAATGACAACCACGTCCAACAAATACAATCAGCAAGGCCGGGGCTCGAACCTGCGATTGTTTTGCTAACCATGGTTGCCATGGGCTAACGCCCCGTTTCGAACGATGCGTTAGCCGCCCAAGCGACCGCCGTTACATTATATATATATATATATATATATCGGCAAAGAAATAATTTTTCCCAGTGGAAGGACGGGCGGAAACATCTTGTTTAGGTGTGAGGGTAAGATGCGTAAAAGTAGTTTTTGTGCATTTTTGTCCTACATAGTTGTACAAAAACTACGTTTGCGGAAGAACTAGGTAATGCATGAAAAATCGATCACACCGGCGTGTTCGGCGGAAAATTTAACGCAATTCGAATGCCACCCGATGCAAGCTAGCGAAAGATTAATAGCGGGATTAAGAAAAATTATAAAAGGCAGGTATGTTGTTATGACTTCCGTTGAGGTTGTCATGTGCAGAACCGTAACATGTTGCCATTACGACAACAAATTAAGCCAAAAAGACTATTATCTGTATTATTTTCGGACGTTCCGTTTTCGATATGGATGTCAAAAAAGCTCGAAAAAGTTACTCGGCAACTACAAAAGGCAACACCACAACTTTGGTACGAAAATAATAGGCATTAGATTTGCTATTGCCTCCGAATAGTCTTTTGGGTGTACATTTTTAATCTTCATGGCAAAATTTCACGGCTCTGCACGTAAACGCTTTCTCGTAAGACGTAACAACATATCGACTTTTTATAACTTCGCTATTCGCCTTTCGCTAGCTTGTGTCGGGATCGTTAAGGATATGCAGAACTTTCCGTCGAGCACGCCGTAATGATCGGTTCCTTCATGAGTTGAAGCAGTGCTAAGTTGAGGCGAGGGCAGGCTTAACGCCCACCTCCAATGAATGAATCCGTTACTTATAAAAAACTTTCTCTGATGTAAAGATGACGAAAATGTTTTTGCAGTATGTAGTTTTCTGTCTTGCATCAAGCACATTCCTCTGAAAAGCTAAACTAAGGTAAGCTTCTGAAAACCTCTTCTGGTAATCTTAATACCAGTATTTATGCTACCTTCTACAAAGGCTATTCCTCAGAAGTCACACTCATGCAAGAAATTAACGCAGATTGCGGTTAGGTGAATACCCCTTATAAAGACTGCCCTGTAGGCTGACCTTTAGAATTAAACCTAAAATTGCTTTACTCGCCCCATTGGTATACGCATTGGAAGATATTTATTGATTGATCTAGTTATATAACTTTTTTATGTTAGCACTTTGGAGTGAACAATTGTCTCCGCGCGAAACGTGTAGTCACGGGTTTTCTAACCCAGGGTTAGCCCAGTTCAACAATGTGTCCCCTGAACAGATGCTGCGTTTCCTCGTTGAATGTCGAGATGACAGTCCTCTGACGCAAAAAACTCCGATGGCTCTCGAGTCTCCCGTGGAAAGGTTAAGGTTTCTGCCCACGCGCTGAATCAACTTCAGTGTAAGCGGTCCTGGGCCTCCCATTGTTTCAAAAGCCAACGGACAAAATTGGTGCGGATAGCCAACGGCCAGAGTATTTTCTACATTTGTTAGCCTCTGCTAACCTGGACGCATGACCTGCCTGGTCCGCCCCTGCACCGACCATCGAAGGGGCTAATGAGTCGGTTACAGTTGCGTCCCAAACAAGCATGCGGCCACGCTCAAAGGGGGTTAAAGTAAGGCCGTCAGGCCTTTTTCCGTCGTCTCTGGATAGGCCCGGAGGTTCTAGTATACACGGAAAGCCAGCAGACCTCAATGCTCGACTGAAAGTATCATTTAGAGCCGAGTGGCGTGTTCTTCGGCCTGCGCTTAAGGCGCATGACAAGCCATGATGGGCCAACGCGTCCACAAGGTAACCACAACGACATCGGTGAGAAACGACTAGGTCGACACCAAGCCGCAGTCCTGTGCTAATGCGTGTCGTCTCGTCATCCAAAAGAGTCCCTATTCGTGGACAGGGTAGGGCATGCAACCAAGCCCCAGCCCCTTCACTACTTACGGCTCGGAGCCTGGCTTTATCAGCCAAGGTGGGGGCTCTATCGAACAGGAATATAACAATTCTCTACGCATTGGAATATAACAATGCTCGTAATATATCGTTTGATTTCGGTGATTCAAGGCCTAGTGCCGACACAAAAGGGGGCTTTTTGTTGCCTACATGTTAGCCTCGGGCGGAAATTTTATGTGATTGTCACTTTTCCAGATCTTAGGCAGTACCCTTGTGGCAATCCACGACTTTACAATTCGACGCATTGAGGGCCCCCGATTATTTGTGAAGCGCAACGCAGTTTATAAATCGTTCGCAACTGCATCAAGCGCCTAGGTTACTGCCCTCGGGGTACCAAAAACCCTCGTTGCTATAGAAGGAGGCACGCTTTGTTCAGTATATCGTGTAAATGCGGAAGTCGGAGTATGTATAGCTCAGCGCCGTTGGCAAATGGGAAGCAATGAACACTTACAAAGGGGTGTACAGTACAAGTGGGTGTCTCTACTGTGTTACAGGACATTAGGTGACCGATTTGATGTAGTCTAGACGCACTCGACAGAGACCTGAATTCAAAAATGTGTTTCTAGAAATTTGCATTTGGCGCACAGAGTTTTAGTCGAATTACGTCTGGAATTATTCAGCTAGAACATACGCGCCGTATTTACTGATGCCGCTTACAATCTGTTAAGGTTGCTCGTAGTAAAAAGCGTAAAGGCAAATTTCGGCCAGGAGTTTTGCACCTGTAGCGTCAACCAAGGGAATGCATTCGACCGCCATGCCGTGAAAAACTGCTCTGTTTAGATCGCGGCCTGCGTCAGATGAGAGCAAATAAATCAGAGCACTTTGTACGACGCTGTTACAGCTGCACGTGGTATAACCTTCGATCTAACCCTTAGGTACACGCGACTGGACGTTCTTAATGCTATTGGAAACCAAGGGCCCGGCACATATATCTAGCTCCTAGCCTGCTAGGTAGTTGGCGGGGTCGCACAGTTCTGTACCGAAGTACAGACCAATCCATGTCCGAAGTATCGTCATCATCGTCATCATCTTCTTCTTCATCGCACCTGCCGAATACCTGGCCACCAAGCTTCCAGATATAGCTGGAACTTGTGCATATGTGTAAGTGTGTGTGGTCTTGTATATGCGTATGTGCATACAGGCCGACTGAGGAAACTAGACTGGGGGAACAGTAAATGGTCTGATGCCTTCGACCTTGTCCGCAAACCTCTACTAAGAAGTAAATAGCGAGCGCTACTGGCTCAGTGAAGGCCTAACGTAGTCGCGGTTGGCGTCTGTCTTCAACAAGTGAACGTACCGGAACAGCGTGTCAATCTAGCGCCGAAACGTGTCGGAATCTCTAACCGAGAGCGGGAGATTAACCGCAGTGCCCTCATTTTCCCATTTTCACTGCTCCTCTCCTATTTGCTTTCGCGATGCTCATTTCTCTCTCTCTCTCTCTATCCTTTTTATGCGATATCGCGTTGGTGTTCAGGAGTTTCTTTTTTCGTTACAGGTTATGCGTATCGTCGCTTTGCATCTGTGTATCGATGTATCTTTCGACCTTCTCTTGCCAATTCGAATTGCCAAACTCTCACTGAAAGTTGCTTGAGAGAAACATATGCCCCAGGCGGGGGGCAGACAAATGGCGTTGTATCGCGTCTCGACACACTTTCTTACCACGCCCGACTCTCATTGCGCATACATACCTGTATAAGTAGCTGCGTCTCAGCTAGGCAAAGAACGCCAGTAGCGGTGGCTGACTGAGGCTCGTCGACATGACGTCTTGCCGTCGACTCGGCACAAATCTACATACGGCCAGCCGAAAACGCCTACACAGCGCAGCCGCACATTAACTCAATGTCTACAAATCGCTTCGCTGAAAGCGACAGGGCTCCGTGACGTAGCTGTATGCATTTCTCGTATAGCCACATTGCTGCTGCTGCTGCCGTCGTCATCGTTGTTGCTGTTGTTGTTGTGTTGTTGTTAATACTATTGCCGTGGCTGTTGATGCTCGGTTGTTGTTCTATCCTATTGTTACTTGGCTGTTGCTCTTATAGTCTAACTTTAATGCGGTACTGGTAAGTTCACTTATTGAAGACGCCGACGGTTGAAGCCTTCATTGACCTAGTAGAGCTCGTTGCTCATTTCCTAATAGGATTTTGTGGACAAGGTCAAGATCATCAGACCGTTTTTGTTCTTAGTCTGATTTCGTCAGTCGTTTTTATACAATTAATAATGCCATTTTTGCTATGCTTTCAGCTATTGTATTTATATTGATATGATCATCGTCGTCGCCCTGCTTAATGCTTTTATGCTGTTTTTATGATCTCAATACGAGAGTATTTGGTTTAGCTGTTGATACGGTTGTTGCTGTAGTTGTTCTTGGTGCTTTAGTAAAGTACGCTTCTAATAATAATAATAATAATAATAGTTGCGACCGACTTTAAAAATAAACCGCCCTGCGGTGCACTCAAGATGTGATGTATGATGCCGCTCCAAAGATGGCATAAATGTAGCGCATGCGTTAAGTTCAGCAAGTTGTGTATTTGTGTACTAAGGTTTCTCTACTTTATAGGTTTATTAGAGCCGTTCTTCTTGAATAATTTTTAAATTGAACCTTCATCTGGACGAGAAACTAAAATTGAAAACACCTCGTAGTGTTATTCAAAAAAATATATTTACGCGAGAATATAGCAAAACCCTGCAGGTACCAACTTACGTCTTGCATTTCACTGCCTGGGAGCCACCGATAGACCCTGTTTCGTGAACTGATTGGATATTTTCTTTAAATGTAATAATTCTATAATATTGTAGGCTTAGAAAGCGCGGTTCAAACAGTCAACTCAAGTATGACATATGCTCAAAAAGGTTGCTTTTTGGTAGGACACAAGCAGCATAGTTCCGTGCGAGCCTTTGAGAAGAACTTTTAAGACGCACGACTTCCACAGTGCTGAGTCATTCAAACATTGCATCAAACACCAAATATATAATAAAAATAACTTTAGGCTATATTATGTTAAATAAAATATACATTTTTAGTCTTCGGTCTTTTAGACTTCCCGTAGTTCCTGCAACCCCGGAAACTATTGATCTCTCGATCACGAGAGGTCGCATATGAGTAGATGCTAAGCACGAGGTTCTTTGTGTCACCCAGCTCGTTTTAAAAAATTGGTTCAAAAAATTATTTTTAGCAAACATTAAAATAGTGAAAGGAGATTCTAAAGAATAAGCAGCCTCACAAATTCCGGAAAAATATTGTCGTGTTTTTGTCACGTTCGCAACTTGGAGGTTCCTAAACAAAATTGACATAACGATCTATTCTTACTTAAGTAGCAACTTTAGGTCTGAACCGTATTCACTATCTCAGAATTAAGTATAACAAAGCCCAGCTATAACATAGCCCTTGTATATATATATATATATCTAATATTAGATTATATATTTTATTTATATATATACAGTATATGTATATATATATATATATTATATATATATATTACATTATATGTATATATATAAATATATATATATATATTATTAATATATATATATATATATACATACATATATGTATATATATTTAATATATATATATACATATTATGTATATTATACAGTCCCTGAAAAAAATATAGGGCCACTCATTTTTGTTACATTTGACGCATTTATGTATTATAACATATCGTTTTAAAATCACAGTGATACATGCTCACAGAGTAACAGCGAAGACTTCTATCGACATTTAGGGTCTCGGATTACTTTGAACCACGAGATTTTCACATTTGGCACAGCTACACCGCGAAAAAATTATAAGGCCACTAGCAAGATACCTGTTTTAACAAATTAATTAAGCAGATCAACGGCATTTGGGCTAATTTCACGGCATTTAGACTATACATAGTACTCAGTGAACTTCCCATTAAGTCAGATAACCTCAAAAGTGCGGTTTGGTATAGTGATAAACGAATTTTGGATGCCGTTTTGCAAGAGCTCGTCCCAAGCCTCGAAAATTGTTTTTTATCCGTGTAAACTTTTTGTTCGAGCCAGCTCCACACATTCTGGATCATATTAAGATCAGATGAGAGTGCAGGCTAGCGAAGGAATTCAATGTGACGTTGGTCGAACCAGCTTCCAATCAGCCTGGCGGTGTGAATCGGGGCGTTATCGTGTGTAAAAACGAAGTCTGGCCATCCCATCAGCTTAAAATGCGCCGATTGCTCTTTTAGCAAATCCCCGTATCGCGTCGAATAAACACGACCGTCTAAAAAAACAATCGACGACTTTGTATAATATCCGACAACAGCCCAGATCACCACTGAACCGCCACCTAAGTGACGTTTTGACAAAATTCGTTCTTCCTTGCGGACATCGTGCGAATAATAGTAAAATCGATCCGATTCATCAAAGTTAAACTTTTTTCATTCGAAAAGAGCGCTCTGTGTCACTCAGTGGTCCATCACATCGTATCGTGGGCACTCAGTGGTCCATGACATTTTATCGTGGGCGAAGTCAAGACGAGCTTTCATCGGTCAGCGGTCAATCGTTGTTTTTTCTTGTGTTTTTGCCAATTTGTCTTCCTGAGGAAGCTTTGCACATTTCGCACTTTCGTTTGCACGTCGGCCGCCGCCGCAATTGCCCTTGCCGAGGGCGTTAGAGTTCGACGCTTTCTTCAGAATTGCAGCTTGTTTCGTTCCGAAATAAAATTTGGACGCCCGGAACTCCTTTTTTACGGCGTATTTTTTTACCTAAATGAACAAAGTTATTTACTACTTGGGCACAACGCCCCAATTGACAGGAAATTTAGCGATTAGAGCGGCCGATGTCCTTATAAGTATTGATATGGGCCTTTTCTTCACCCATGAGGCGCCAGCCTAAGCCTATCGTTTGAACAAAGAAAAAACTTCTGGTAGGAGGGTTGCCTTTGTTTCTGTCGAGCCGTTAAGTGAGCCCAAATGTCGTTATTCCGTTTAATTCACTCGTTAATACATGCATCTTGCTAATGACATTATCATTTTTTCGCGGTGCAGCTGTGCCACATGTGGAAATCTCGTGGTTCAAAGTAATCCGAGACCCCAAATGTCAATAGAAGTCCTCGTTGTTACTCTGTGAGCATGTATCACTGTGATCTTTACACATTTGGTTATAATAAATGAGTGAAATGTGGCAAAAGTGGGTGGCCCTATATTTTTTTCAGGGACTGTATATATATATATATATATATATGTATATATATATATATTTTTTTTTTGTGGAGGAGGGTGAAATGCAGTTACGCACTACTGCTACGAGTAGGAAAATTCGGTTTCCATCTCGAGCTGTGTGGGACTCGACCCCAGCGGATGGATGTTACGCCGCTGAGACCCATACCCACTAAACGCACCTCCCCCCTTAAGCTTCACTCTCTGATGGCCCAGGTCTCTATAGAATAGTGCTATGAGCCATCAGGAGAAGTGGCGAGTGCCCTATCGGATCAATTGGCCGGGGTCGCTCACGGGTTCCCCCCACCTGTCAGGCGCACTTTGTCCCAGCCCTTGCGAACCCGTTTGATTCAAAGTTGCGCTTTCTTCAGCCGTGCTGGCTTCAAATGGATTCTGCCTTTCCGTGCATCTTATGTGCTTTGTCTTTAGCACCTCCTGTGCTATTTCCGCTCCCAATTCCCATGGTTGGGCCGAACCCAGGATGTACTCCACGAAACATTTCAGACAGTTTCGTGGAGGGTCTTGAACTTCAGGGTGGGTTATTCCCGCTCTGGACCATTTCTCGCAAATGTGTCTTATCGCTCCGGTTCTGGTCTCCTCCCATGTCTGGCACTTAAGAAGTGTGTGTTCTGGACCGTCTTCCAGGGCATCTTCGCAGAAAAGACATATTTCTGATAGGGCCTTCCCGATTCGGTGGAGGTATGATTGGAAGTTTCCATGCCCCGTGAGAATCCCCTCCCGGCTTTGCTATCCATGCCTGGATGTTTGGCAGCAGTTTGGTCAGGCTCTTTCCGGGGGCCCCGGAGGGAATGGCGTCCCACTCAGCTTGCCATTCTTCTAAAGTGACTTTTCTTTCTCGTTCTTTGTCGATTTCTGTAGGTGTGCCAATGTCCCACAGCCGTTGTCTCTCGAACGCCTTAATGGTCCCAAGAAATGTCTCCAGCCAAGCAGCAGAGCCGCATTTGTGCTGATCGTTATGTACCCTTGTATTACCCTTAGGGCTGCGATCCTCTGCGTTTTGCGCAGGAGTAGTTTTGCTTTCTTTGTCTTAAGAGCCGTTCTGGCCCATACGGCAGCTCCGAAGAGAACGATAGACTCTGCAACTGCCATTAGTAGTTTTATTGGGCGAGCCCGCGGTCCGTGTACGTTTGGAAGTATCCTCGCTATAGCGTTTGCCGTCTTAGATGCTTTTTCCACAGCCTTTTTTAAGTGGCATAAGCCTGTCATGGACGTGTCCAGCGTCACCCCAAGATAGCGGGCTTCTTTCACGAACTGGATTGTTTGCCCTGCAACCTGTATGTGCAGCGGTCGGACTCTCTTCTTGCCAGTTAAGAGGATGATCTCACTATTTTTAGGGGCGAGTGCCAGCCCCGCGGCCTTCATCCATTCCGCTGTTGAGTGCAGGGCTTTGTTCGTGTTTAGCTCAAGTTCGTCCTCCGTTTTAGCCTGTGCCACAACCGCTAAGTCGTCAGCGTAAGCTATCATGTCTATTCCCGGGGGTAGATCGGTTTGCCGCAAGACGTCATCATACATATATATATATATATATATATATGGACCGACATAGCCCGCCGGCAAATTTATTTGTCCATGTTGTCTGTTATATATATATATATATATATATGTATATATATATATACATATATGTATGTTTTTATATATTTCATATATACTTTTAAGATACAGATAATCTACTCGACGTTTAACTAATAAATAGATGAGATTGAGGGCCGGACAGTCGGAACCGTAATCATTTAAACTCGGACACTTCATCTATATTAGTTTGGAGGACAAAAACGACTGCGTTTTTAGCTCTTCTAGCAGACGGTGCTGCGTCACAGCGACACAACACTCTTGTTTAGCGTCCAGATCTACTGCAGACGTTCAGGACACTACAGGGGCATCAAAAACACGCTCTGCATGGCCATCAGTTCACCGTTTGATAGACACTAATATCGCACAGCATACCGCTTATTAAATGGGCCCGCCTGAAGTTACAAAAAACATTGTCCACACCAACAACAATGACAACGATCGATGCGGTAGTATTGGCGAACGGTAGAAACACTTCCGTCGCCAGTCGTCAGCCTGGTACTGTGCGTGCTACGAGAGCGAATACAGCACTCGCCCAAGCAGCTGCTGCTGATGCTGGAATCGTCGTTTTCGCTGCCCGCAAATGCTGAACGTGAAAGATTTTTGTCTCCTGTTTAAGAGGGAGCCTGTCTCCTTCTTCGCGGTCTGTCGGGCTCTCGTGTTTTCCTGTCTTCCTAACTATTTAGCTAGGACCGCACAACTCACAATTTCGTGCAATACTGACATCGCAAGCAGCGTTAAGCCATACTTGGTCTAGGGTATGTATGGCTAGCACCGATCTCATATCACACGACCAGAATAGCACAAATGCGACTTGTATACCAGCAGCACGAAGATTCAACACCAATAAGCTATATACCTATAAGCTTGATTATACCATTACAATAGGCAATCGAAACGATTGACCTATTTGTTCAACATATGAGGTGCTCTTTGAACTCAATCTAGCAACAAGAACACCTTAGCCAGGCTCTGAAAGGTCCACGCGCAAATCGGATTACACCTATATATATATATATATATATATATATATATATATATATATATATATATATTATAAGCCAAAACAGGACAGTTAGAGAGTAAAACAAGCACGGTCCAAAGGAGTAGGAATATATAGGATTGACAAAGCGAATCGTAAAGCATTTGGTACCTCGAGTGACTCGCAGCGTCCTTTGCAGGCGTGAATGGTGAGCGTGTCCCAGCACTGCCTGCCATTACTGTCGGTTCTCGTCGGCATATAAGTGTAGCGAGACACCTGTAAGCGCATGAACACGGAACCCAGAATATCGAAATTTGTTTGCTGAACTTGTTGTGCTCTTCCACCATCTCATTGTATGCATTGTGTTTCAATCTAGTCTGCTAGCAAAAGCACTTTTTTTTATAGAAAACAAAGAAGAAAAAATAACAATTGGTTTACATTGTCGTCAATAATTGTAACGGGCAGTATTACCCGTAATAAGTATTGATGATTTTTTCATATAACAGCACAGTGGAAACAGTTCAAAGTTAGGTGATTTTTAACACCAGACATAATGAGATTTGTTCTTATCATTGTCTGGTAAGAGATTGAAATATGCCACAAGCTCGTCTCTGCCTTTTAGAAAATTCATGGCGTGCTCATGCTGGATTGATTTGGGCTTTCATTAGGATAAGAATGTATCGGCAGGACAATGATATAGTGGCAAACAAATAATGATGATGACGGTGATGATAAACAGCAATCAAGAAATAAGAAAGAATTGTACTCGAGCAGGATTTAATAGTTTACGCACGGCAACGCCCCTTTGTTAGAAAGGTGCGCTAGTAGCCCAAGCCAAAACTGGTTCGGCGATAGTTACCACTAGACTATATATATATATATATATATATATATATATAGTACCTACTATATATATATATATATAACACAACTACTATTGGTTAGGGTATTTGTACGTTAAAATTGGATGCACATGTGAATTAATAATTAGCGTTTTGTTAACTAAAATGACAAACACATGTTAAGGAGCGCGAGGTACATTGGCTCATATAGTCGTTCCAAACTGCAAAATGCTCCACCCTCTGCATACAAATCTGACGTTATGAAGCTGATATGAGCTCACAATTAGTTTAAGCTTGTGCTGTTCTAACTTTAAATATAGGTAGGAGTCCCTTTCCTCCTGGGAGACTCACAGCCCTTCTGTTACATTTAAACGTCGTCTTATATATTATGACTTCAATAATCTCAAATTGGCTCACGTCAAAATCGGCTGTGCATACATTGTAACTTATCAACGACCTTATCTACCTACTTCCCCGCGTTCAACTGAGTTTTTGTCCAAGACATTAGTCGAGGCGTTTGTGTGTACTATAACGCCTTCAAGATAATTTTAGCAAAACGGACTTTTGTATCTAGCAGGTTGCTTTGGCTGAAGCCTAAGTGTTCGTTCGCGCTTATTAATTAAATAGTAGCTAGACAACTTGCATTAGTAAGCATTTTGTCGCTCAACAACACAACATCAACAACGAAGGCATCGAACTGTGATGGGATCTTCATTGGCCAATGCATGCCTATATATTCCTAGCCAGGTTTGAATAACAATATACTAAATAAAATTTTTGCTCGCTTCTGAATCTGCCAGTCATACGATTCGACAGCGCAAAGCAAGTCAAGTACTTGAAAATATGAGCCATAAATTAATGATAAATGTTCTACGGTAGTTTAGCAGTTTTTAATGTTGCAACAGCAACATACGTTCAAGCAAATTTGAGCGGTAAGTGTCCGGCTCAAATTGGCTTTTTTTTTAATGTAGATTTAATTAGTCAGGAATGGAAATTTGACACTGCTTCACGCTGTAGTTAAGAAAAAATAAGAATTTATTTACTAGAACAAATTTACATACAAGACCCTAGTTGGATCTGTAATAAACACACATATATATATATATATATATATATATATGGACTTTTAATCAAAGTATACCGGGACGAAATGTTGTTTGTCAGACGAATTAGGAGCGCTTTCTTAGGCGCGTGTCCTGGTTATTTTTTTGATTGTTGAATGATAAATCCCCGCCCTTATATCATCAGCCCCGTCTCTCACTATTCATATATTGTGCATAGGATGTGGGTTGCAATAACATCTCAGGCTAAGTTTTAGGTTTCCCCAAGAAAATGTATGTGATTGAGTTGAGACAGCGGCGCCTAGCGTCACCCGCCTATTTGAAAAGTAATGCTGGTTGATAGATACCGTATATTTCTGCACACAATGCTTACGGCTTGTGCAAAGGTGTAGCTTGTGTGTTTGTAGGTATAGACTGAGACTTACGCTGCGATTTGTACTCATAACAACCTATACTGACATAGAGTACCAGCAGCTATTGTATAATTTTTACTACAGCAGAATTTAAAGCTATCAGAAGCGTATGTGATACAAGATGTAAAACGTAACATTTTAAGCCGACCTCTGCTTTGGGGCAAAGTACAATCAGAAGCCTTCTGTGACGTGCGATTGTTGGGGCCAGTTCCTCGGGGCATATTATGCATCGAGTATGGGTTCTAATACCATATCAGACTAAATTATGGGTCTCCCTTAAGGAAATGTATGTGTTTCCGTTAAGACGGCATTTAAAGTTCGCCTGTAAGTAAGCTGAGCCAGCGGTGGTTAACGCGTTGGAAGCTGCGGTTTCTCCATTAACTAATATAGTAGGTAGGCAGTGCTTGGCGCTTTTTTGTTTGGCTCGAATACAACACGTAACGACGGTTTTGGTAGAGAAGCCATTAACTGTTATACGATGCACTCTTTGTCCAATAGATCAAAACCTCTAAGGCTATACTTGATCCGTGCCGCTAGACAAAAAGTAGCCTCAGAGGTCTTGCCGAAACACCACCATTTCCGCTGCATCTCGAAGCTCCCCCTTCTAAAAACTTGAAGTCAAGAGCAAAACCGCCATGTATGAACGCAAATCCAGGGAGCTCGAGGCCACGTTTGCAAACGATGTTGTAATCTAAAAGTACTCTGTGCAAGGACCCTGGTCGATGCTTCACCAAGGAATCGCCTGCATCGAGCTAATTTCCACCTTAAAATTAAGAAGCTTTGACGAAATCCCCGTAGTTCGTATACGCATCTAACCCGCGCTAAACTTCCTCATCCGCAACTGTGAAGATCTCCCGCTCGAACACGCCTCATCCAAGTGTCAAACGCTTAATGAAGACCTGAGAGAGTTTATATCAAGACGTAAGAGGTGGCAGGCGTCGCTATATGCTAGTTCTACGTGGTTGAAGAACATAAAAATAGTCCTTCAAGTCTAATTGTGCAAGTGGTTCCTCACTAGACGGTTAAGGCGTCGTGGGAGTCCAACTTTACTATAAGTGTGGACGTCTTCCGTGACATGGACTGCAGTTCTGTACCGCCTGGCCTACTAGACGGTACTTTGGCCCTCTGGGCTGTACTTTGGGCCTCTGGGGGTCTAGGCTACTAGACGAGCTCAGTAAAAAGACTAGGATTTGGGCAGTAATATATTTGAGATGCGTAACTTAAAACCATAAGCAACAGTGAAAGTCAATCCTGCTTGTTCGGGGTTCAAGGGCATTTTTCATCTAAATGCATAACGACGTAATTTCTAGTGACAGTCGAGTTAGTCTCTAAAAGTCATCTTTGGTAATTTTGCAAAGACGCGCCTTATGGCGTCTACCCTGAAAGCCCGGCGGGAATAAAGAGTGCATCCTGGTGCGGGAGGGTTCTATCGTACCCGTGCGTATTTTCCAATTTACTCTTTTTTCACTGATTGAGAAGCGTAAGTGCTTCTACGGTTAATCGAAACGAGAATGGCTTCTTTTGTTATTTAAAATGACTGACATTCTATGCACGAAAGTCATGTTGTTGCTAGTTATGGTAAAGAGCGGTAATACTGAATTATTGTTGCTCAATAGGACATGTTGCAATTTTGTTCATTTAATTTATTTTAGAACTTCGTTGCATTTAATGACGCCCTACAAGAGGCTTGCGTTTTTCCTACGTTCAGAACTAGAGTAGGGATCGGCGGGGCGTCTAACAGTTCCTTGCGTTATACTTAGCGCAAACCTACCAGCAAAACCGGCATCGTCACTGATCACATGGCTGGTAAAACTCGGAAGTGGAAGACACAATGTGATGGTAGCCATTACGATATATCTTGTCTATACGTGACGACTGGAGCATGCGGCTCCCTGTGGGTTTCCCCAAAAGCTACGAGAGATATAGATATCAAGGTGCCCAATCCTGGCAGAGAGTTCGACAGCCTTTCCCTGCCAGTCCTGCAAAAAATCTAGAATCGTTGTGCTTATGTTTCTTGTAAATATTCATGTTAATCTGCAATTTGTTCAAGTCGTCAATTTGTTTGTATTTGAATGTATCTGCTGCGCGTTCGTAGGAAAGCTTTATCCTGGTAGTTAAACTAATACAATTCGCAAAAAAAATATTTGTGGAGAAAGTATTTGCCAAATATTGCTTTTTCTTCACCAAGCCATGAATGCTCTAAAAACCCTACATCAAGCAAGCCCTGTAATTAATCTCTTTTGGTAAACAGGAATCATCTTTGCGGGTGCATAATCGCTACTCGTGCGACACGTGGAGGAAGTAGCGAAGACATTGTTTAGAAGAAATATCCGGCTACATTACTGGCCAACATTGAGTCTTGTTATAAGTGTACTCATTAGCAATATTAAAATAACACGCGGGCCGTATACGGACAGTAGCCTTTTGGCATATATGAGTTATGTTTATCGTATGAAAACGTTTGTCATTAAAGCGCATATATATATACACTACTCACCAGATACAGTTGATATATTGTTGAGCTTTGTGCTGTATACACTATAAGACGGTCACCAGACATAAAAATGACAACTAGTCACACTTTAAACACGATTTATTACATTTTTTATAAGTAGTTTGTTTTATAACAGGGCTGCTGCACTACGGATCACACTCGAAGAGGCCGCGCCAATTATATTGCAGAACAAATTTTTTTCCATTTCTTTACATCAATGCAAACTATGTACTCAAGAGCACAGTAATCCGCAAGAATATGAATAATTATAGTTTTATAAATTATGCATTAGTTTGCAACACAGCAAACAAAACTTGCTAATTGTTAGCATTGTTTCATTACGTTTTGTTTATTTGTCACTTGCTCTTTACAGTTACTTCACGTTCTTATTTCCCCATTGTTTCCTGCTGCTCATCAAAGCTTTCGCAAAACCTCGTTGTGTGTCCGAAAAGAGCCCTTCGAGAGCTCTGTTGCTGTTCGTTGCCCGAAACTTCTTCGCCCCACTCCTTCAAGAAGGAAATGAGGCGTCAATTGTTTGCTCTACTTTAAGTAGTTGATTTCCTTGCACAAGAAAATAAGACCGCCGTATGGTTTGCTTAAAGTCTTGTCGGTTTGTGCGTACTGGTCTAGTTACTCTTGATTTCCCGCACTTGATAGGCCTATATGTGTACTTTGCTGTCCAACATTGAGAAACATGAACTGTCACGAATTCAAGGCGCACAGCTAACATGAACTACATTTAATGCTAACAACGCCCAACGTTATGGTAATGCTGTAGGCATGAGGTCAGTTTGCTCAACTTAGCCTTCTCCGCCATATGTAAGTAGTATATTTTATATCGGAATCTTGTTTCGAGGTTCCTTATTAAATAGAAAGCTATCAAACGTAACTAAGTGATAGGCCTGTAGAAGCAGCGTCTTAGCTTCTAAGGATGCCTTGAACTTTAAAAGCTCACAGCGATGACCTAACTAAAAATAATCCATTTTGAGGTTGCTGGACGAACATCTTCTCGCTTCGTTTACCGTTATGTTCTAAAGCATGCTGAGAGCAGCTGACAACTCTAAGTGTCTAAGCGCCAGTGCTATGCGCATACCCTATAGAGAAAGGTTCTATTTATTAAGAATACTGATGGAGCTACAATTGTCTCCTGAGAACGCATACCCTATATGTGTGTTCGAAAGTTGTGCTTAATGTCTTCTGGAAGCATGGGAACTCACAACATTTCAGGGTCCTCCAGGCCTAAGAGACAACATCCGAAATTGTGTTGTCAACAAGCTCGAGGACCTAAATCATCACTCAGCAAGATAAGCTCTGGTCATCATCACTCATTATACCTAAACTACCCTCACTGCATATATACTAGAAAAATTTTAATAAAAAAAAGCGTTAAAAGCACTCCTATTTTTGCACATACACGCATGTGTGTGTGTATGCAAAGTCATATGTGCCTCTGTGTGTCCTTTGTGCAAACCTTGCAAGTAGAAAGCTGTCCGAATTGATACGAGGCCGACATCTCCGCGCAGACGACTGCCAGTAGGAGTACAAGGGCCGCGCCATCGGACCGCGCCATGAGGGCTGCCTTCTCAATACGCATCACGGCTGGCCACACGGTTCTTCACAACAACTTCACTTGCTGACACCTCCAGCTGTCACTGCTGCGTCCATAGTCAGGACAACAGATGACGACACGATGATGCAGTTGATTCACCGAAAACAATGCCGACACAAGGCAAATCCGATTAATAATGTAGTTAACCATATTTGAGATTGTATTGTTGTTGGTTGTTTTTCTCTGGTACTTTCTCTCCTGCCCCCCCCCCCCCTCTGTATTTTTCTAGACCTATTTGACCTTTTACTCCATCATTCTCCTATAGAAACAAACAAGTGGGTCGCAGCTCTTCTACCTGGCAGCTAGGACCATGGAGGAGACGACGCAGACTTAAATAATGCCATCGTAATTGTGTTTGTGTAGATCTCTTTGATCACACCGGATAGGTGGGCGTTGCTGACTGTCCAGTATGATCGTTTCGATCCCTTCAGACGCAATCGTGAATGAAGTTAAAGGGGCCGAAATGCGTCTTTGACTTCTGTCTAAAACTCTTGGCGATACAACGAAACCAGCGTGTTGCATTGGCTTTGCCGGACGGCCTAATTGTTCCGCTTGCGAATTAACGATTAGGCCCGATATCCTGCTGATTCGGTAAGTCCAAGCAAACAAGCTTGGCATAAAGCAGCATTTCTAGTAGTTTGAACCCGTGTACTATACATTATCTACAAATATGTGTTTGCCGTTTTCGCTCCACTCGCATGGCAGCAAGTTAAGCTTTCAATTTGAAAAGCACGAAAATATACGAGCCACGTATGCGCTCGTAACAAGAAGCCTGGCATGTTGTTTATTTGAAACCTTAGGTAGGTTTATAGTCCATATCATAATATATATATATATATATATATATATATATATATATATATATATACATTTACGTAACGTAACAGAATAGTAGACACTTAGAGGATCAAAATGTACTTATCCCAAAATCATAGAAAAATAGAATGTTATACCTGAAAGTAGCTTTGAGTAGCTATATTGTAAAAAAATACTTGTTCTCATAGATGATCGATATATAATAGCGTTATGACGTTGCGTATCTAAACTCGATCGAATCTGCGATCCGTTTGAACTGCTCGTGACGTTAATTTGGTACTTAATAAACCGCATCGCTTAGCGTCTAAACGTGCTCGTGAGTCCTAGTAAGATGCTTTGTAACAACGGCAACAAAATCCGCCACACGATCACGGTATGACGCCAGTCTCAAGCAGTTACCCAGTTCGAATGCCGTTGACGAACTTGTGTATCTCACCAACGCTCGCCCGAGCATTGGACTAGAGCCAAACTAGACTCACAAAGTGCTGTACTCATCATTCTGGATTCGGCCACGAGCTCTTTACATTACAACCTTTGCTTCTCTACATCGGCCTATTCCAGTGGGATGGTGCGCTAAAGCAAAATCCGCATCTAAAAAAACGCGCCTGACAAGAATTGCTGACGTCGCATAGAGACGACATGCATATACTCACTCGTATATACATATATTCACTCGTTGTAGCTCACCGCGCCCAACGCCACTAGATCGTGATACTTTCTTTCTTAGCAAGCAGGTAACCGTTACGGCGATAACCTCAACGGACTGGCAGGAAATCCACCCCAAGTAGTACAAGCAGATCACGCATCTTCAGTTCAAATGTGTGCGTTGTATTACTGAGTGATGAGTAAACGACCATGAACTTCTGATACGTAGGTGAGACAACTCTACAAGTCAAGATATATAGCATCGTTTGAAGTGTGATTTGCTCGTCAGTATCTGAAAATAGGTTTGAAGAATAGAGAAACGGCGCATTTTACATGATTCGGTGAGCTTGGATTGTTCAGGGCGTCCTAATGATTCACGAATAAATTGTGGTCGGTCAGCGCGAAGTCGTCTGAGTATGGTGGGTACATACACCAAGACATACCGAAGAGTAGATTTCAAAAACGTATACTGAACAGTATTAATGCTGGTCCATCAAATACCTAAAATAAACTTTTTACCTCAAGCACAAAACAGCTGGATTTGTACCCATAAGCGATTTAGATCTCAAATTGAAGCGGTGGATCAAACAAACAGTGTCTACATTGAAAAAATACGTCTGTTAGAAATATCCTGATCAGCACCTGCAAAAAAATCTTCAGATCATTTTTCAGGTGTATTCAGCATTTGAACCAAGCAACATTTGTTTTTATATATATATATATATATATATATATATATATGACAGTTGTTTTTCACATAGCGCAGATAACATATGAAACGCTAAGTCCGAATAACTACAAAATTTGTCTCAGATTAGGTTATCACTAGTTACAACAACACGATTTTTTTACATACGCAGTTTTGAAAAGCACCTATCTCACCACGCATGCATAACACTTACGCTAATATTATGTTTAGCTTCTTATTTCCTACATACATTTGCTATTCTGCCGATTACTTCTGAGGCAGTACACACAATAAACTCGTACTTATTAAATGGCCAGAGTACGAACATAATAACTATGAGGCGATCAAGACAAACCCTTATACATTTAATCGGTTAGACTTGGCAATCAAGATTTGTTTCTAAAAAAACTAAAGTGTCGTCATGAGTAGAATCGAATCCTACTCCGGTAGAATGATTTCCGCTTCCTTGATTGTTAATTCAAGTTGAAATCTGATTACCGTGCGGCAATATTTTGCTGCCTATAGGGACAAATACGTATCAGGAAGTAAACTAAAAGTACCCAAATAGGCAACGATGAGATTATGACTTATAGAAGTCTCGTACACGCCACCATTCCAAATGAACGGTTCGATTACCCTGCCCAAAGCGTCCTTTGGCAAACCTTAAAAAGATAATAGCCTACAGAGATGCACCAAGGGGGGTTACATATCGGGGGCTTGCGCTGAGAGGCTTCAGCCCGATGAAAATTTAGTCGAAAGACTACTGAAGGGTAGGCATGTGATAGGTCTATGTACAAACACAACTTTCTAGAAGTACAGCTCTGTGAAGGTGGGCTCATCCAGACCAAATAGCATCGCTGTTCCTTTGACGTTCCCACACAAGCTCGCGGATAAAACATATACGTACATGTATCAGAAACGCAGATGCACGAGAGACAACCGAAAAATTACTGAATTATGCTTTCAGTATAATTTTGACCGTATATTTTTTTATTAATTTTTCAGTATAATTACTAGCACCACGCAAGATTGCGACGAAAAAACCTTAAAAAAAACCTTTTACAGCGGACATTAAAAATTCGATTATTTTTATTGTGGTTAACCCAACACTCTGGTGCGCCATGTTTCCGACATAATTATCGCTAAAATACCATCTGAATACCAAAACGGCAAACTGTTTTGTTATTCAGATGATTACTTGGGCTTCATGAACTAAACTGAAAAAACATTCAGTCAAATTAACTGGGGTGAAATAAGTCCCTGGATTTAAATGCAATTTTACGCACGAAAACGGTGCATCAGACGTTAAATAAATGACCCTGCTAGACAAAGCATTATTCTTTACACAAATGGGTCCCACATTCGAGCACACTAAACCGTACAATCAAAAAAACATAATGTCTTAAACAATAAATAATATTCCCTTCGTACTCGTGGCCTCGAAATTTCCAAACCATATCTAGAATTGCACACCAGATGCTCTATCCAAGCTAAATACTAAAATCAGATTGTTACAATATATCTTCATGTAAAAGTTGGTAAAGAGCGACGTTCTGCTAAATACGCTACTTGTTAAAATGTAAGAAAAAAAACACGGATTGAACGCAAAAACTAAAATGAATAAAAATGTAATCCTCAACCTCCCTCGTACTGCTGGAAGGCGTATGCAAAATTATTTCACACAGAACATTCAAGGAATCATATTATATCAGCATAAAGAGAGCTATAAAATATTTGCGATACCAATATTTAGGACGCATGCCGCAAAATGTGTCGCACAAAAAGTAAAACAAAATGCCATCTATTGCGGGGTAACTGGTAAGATCTGCTCATACTGATATATAAAAACACCATTATTGAATAAAAAGCCGCGCGTGGGTAAGAATGTTTGATATACTCTTCAGTATATGTATCCTAAGAGAAGGTATCGGGCGTGCCAGACCGTCTCTCCCTTATGGTACCTGAATGAAGGCATTAAGAAATAAAAAGCGCATAAACACGCGTAGTTCAAAGCTCGAAAAGCTTCGCGCATCAGTATTATGCAGGTAAAAGTACAAAATCAATAATTTCTGATTATAATGATCCCTATTAGCATATCGTATAGAGACTACGTCCTTACCTCACAATTACCCTCGCTGGTTTCGCAGGCTATGAAAAAAATGTAAACGTATAATGAGATACACATTACACCCTTTTCTCGTTTTCGCGAGTATACGAGCTACACAACGGACCTCCCTCGAATTTGGACTCACGTACTTTGAAATAGTTTAAATTTTGTTTTTTCTTTAGTACAGGTGACGGAGGATTCTTGAAACAAATAGTTTACATGGTTAACTGAACATGCATGTACTTCTGCGTGATAAGAGTATATATTGTCGTTGTTCCTGTGTCTGTGTAATCGCTCCCCCAGCATTGGGCGGCAAGTAGTTGCTTCAATGGTTTAGAGAAAATTCAAGACAAATTTGAGACGCTAATAGAATACGATTCTTACCCTCTGAGCTCGATCCTATAGGTATCGAAACAACATTAATAAACACTACTATGAGTCAATACACCAGTGGTTAAAAGTGTACAAACAAAATAAACAGCGTAGGGACAATACTGACTGCTGACCGAAGAACAATATGGATTAATATATAGATGTAGACACCACGTAGAAACAAATATATTCGATGCTGGCTCGCAGCGATCTGGCTGTTCAAAAGCACAGAATAGCGGCACGTCGAGATGAGTTAGCTTTATTTTTCGTAGCTCGTGTCTAGTTAACGGTTTATCGGTGTACTGGCGCACGCCTGCAAAATTTTAATATTTTCTTAATAATAATATTTTCTTCTTGACACATGCAGAAGCATTATAAAGCCGGTCTTCTGCAAGTATCTTGGCGTTAGGTTTTTTGGGTTAGAGAACCCGTAACTACACGTTAACGCGGAGTTGTTGTTCACTCCAAAATGCTAGCATAAAAAAAGTTATCTAATAAATTATTCTTGTAGTATCTTGGCTGCGATGCCTTTTGTTGCAATTTATGTTGTCGTTATAATTAGCGTCGCTTTTGCTATTATATATGCCATCGATTACGCCGTATTGATGTGTTGAAACGCGGCTGTCGGAATCGCTATTAAGAGGCAGCCTGAATCTCCAACTCTACCACTTTGCACCCCGTAGCATACGTTCAACCGTCTGATAATTTTTCGAAGCGCAGTTGATTCATCTGAGGTGAAAATTTGTATTAAGGTGAACAACGACGCGCTGAACACCCAAGAAGTTGGCTCGAAGACAAAACATGTAGAAAAAGACGAAAAAGTGTTGCCTTCAATGGACATCGCTGCAGATCTTGTACAAGGTTTCCTAGACAATGTCGTTCCTTATACCATAAAAGCGTTAAAACAGCGGTAACCAGTGTATTTAAAAAGTTGTTGGGCAAAAACATACTACAAAAAATATGACTACGTAGTCCTGACTGAAACCACTATCAACGTCATTGCAATATATTCTAGTCCTTTGGAAGTTATGTCAGCACTGCTAGAGAAATTAGCACTCTGCCCCGACATGGTAGACTTACACAAAGTGGCTGTACTATGTAGTGATCTTAACTGTCGGCTTAACAAACTAAGCTGTTTAAGCACGGATTCACTGCTTAACGTCTTGTTATCTCAGTAGGTGGCAGTATGTGGGTCATATCCATAGCTGAAGATGCGTTTGATTGACATATTCGTCGCAAACGCTAACCCAGGTAATGTCAGGTATAAGGGAGTGCAGGAGAAGACTCTGGCGTTTGGTGCAAGGTGGCACCTACCCGTTACAATGGAAATATCAATTCAACCGCAATCTACATACCGCGGGCGGCCTCGTCTGAGTCGCAGTCTGAATCTCAGCCTTCTGAATGTTACTTCGCCAGCCCTGTCGCGGCCTTGAAGCCCGTCAAGCCCTGTCGTGGCATTTTAGCAATTTTGAAGTTAACGACTCAATAATGAAAGCACCGTCCGGCAAGATCCCGGGGCCCGATTTGATCACAAATGAGTGTCTCAGACAAGCGATTCACCTTGCGCCCTAATTCACTCAAAATTCAAAATTCTGTACAACGGGCACTTCGAACTAAAGGGGCTTATCCCTTTGCTGTATTCGTAGACTCTAAAGCGGCATTTGATACGGCCGCATAAACAATTATACTTGACAAGCTAGCTTTTTGCGGGGTTTCTTTAAATATATCGGAACTCACTAGAGGCATTTTACAAGAAAAACAAGCTACCATAAATATTGGAGCCGCTAAACACATGGCGATCTTACTGGTGTTGCTCAAGGTGATAATCTTAGCCCCCTGCCCGATCCTCCTGAAGAGATACAGGGTCGGCACTCACAGGTGGACGTCCTTATGTATGCGGATAACATAGCGCTATACTCTCGCAGCCGATTTCATTTGCAACAATCCCTTGCGACCTTGCAGCATTACGTCCACGGAACAAGTTGGAGATAAATATAGATAAAAATGCAATAAAGTTTTGACGTGGGGGAAAATTGGCTGGAATCGACAAACTTCGCTAAGGTTCAAAATGTATTACTCTCTTTAACCTGAAGATTTTCCCCACTGCTTCTTACGGTATACAGGTGATATGGCCTTACCTATCGAAATTAAACTTTAACGCGTTTTTTTTAGAATCTACCGAAAACGGCAGCTTTTAACGAGTGTCTGCTCTTTTATGAAACCTAGGCAATGACGTGTAGTTCCTGGAAGCGCTGCAGTTATAAGAATAAACACCTCAACGTACGATTTGCTGTATATGGGTAGATAAGTACCATTAAATTTCCTTGTTATGCTTGTGCAAACTCTGCGGGGGACAGTGTGACTTGTATCACCTCCAACAATGCCATACAGCAGTTTCGTTGACTCGACTTTTGGAACCGTGATGATTGTACATATGTGTAAATGTATGCGTTCTTTGTACGCTATACAATAATGTAAACCAACAATCGGTTAATAAAGCTGAATGTAATTATATATGCAACTATTATTATAGTTGTTATTGTCGTTGAGGTGAAAGTCCATCTAGCCATTTTGACCCTGACTTCTATTGTCCTTATCAATCTCAGATGAACGACGAATTCCGCGCAGAGAACAGATTCATCAATATATGACATAGCGTATGTTTGTCAATGGCATATCCCCGTATCAAAGATGCACTCGTTGCGCTTCCGATGGGTTCGGACAGCTATACGCTCTCAGGATACCGACGAGTTCCAATTGCTTAAATCTAAACAGCAATCCAACGTGTAATGTTCCAGATAAATTGCCCTATTGTAGAGCACTTTTCTCTGTTGTTGAAACACAGAGTCTACTATAACTAACGTTATCACCAGTGGGGCCACAAAACTAAACAGGCGACTCCCAGTGAGCAAGTAAAGTTTTCGGGCTGACCCTCAGCCAAGATTTAACGTCCACGGAACTGTTTTTCACATTGCTTTATAGACGGACCCCCATAAATACAAATGTGCAACGGTGGGGCTCGAACCCGCGCACCTATGTGTCTCCTCCGGTTGCGAGGCACAGACTTAACCCACCACGCCACCGGGCTCGACCCCAGTGAGCAAGTAGACTGGGTTATATTGTCAGTAAGTAAGCTGAGACGTCGGAATATGTACATATGTTTATTCCAAGATGTACCTGACGAAATTACTAGGATACTAAAAGTTTTCCATTTAGGTACGCGGTCACCTCTGATGAGGTCAACACTATAGCGGCATATTTCGTTCCATTAGTCTAGACCGCCGGAGGCCATAGCATGAACAAGGGATTAGGCGATAAAGCGACCCAGCAGTTTACCGAGACCTAACGTGCTACAACTAAACTAGGTAAAGCTACAAACAGGACGAATCAAGTCATTTAGGTCATGACCACTGTTATTGTTGTGAGGGCACATGCATTACTCAAACGACGTCGTCCGTAATAGTCTTATAAGTATATCTGGGTGAGTAAAGTAAGTAGATAAACCTAAACTACACGTGTTACAGGGCGACAAAACCCGGCTCAATAACCCACGCATTATTTATATATACATATATAGTAATTTGGGCAGTTTGCGACAGCGGCTAGAATGGTAAATTTATCTTGCCTGACAGTGTTTTTCTTTGCGCTCCACTCAGTACCGCAATATTATTTTCCATTACAAGGACATAGAGCTATAGGAGATCCATTTGTATGAAGTGGTGGGCATGAACTTTGTACTGCGCACCCGAGCGCTAATTCTTCACAACAAATTTGCTAAGAAGCTGCCGTTCTTTTTTCTACTTGTTGAAGCCCGTCATTTTCTAGCCTGGGCGAGAGTCATTATGGCAAAGGACACACAAGGTACCTTTGTAGGGTATGCCAGTTAAGTCCTTTTCTAATAAAAAAAGTAATTAATGCCTCCCTGCACAACAGCTCGACACGATCGAGCCGTCAATCCTCATATCAAATCCTACGAGTGTATATGCTTGACGATTACGGTTTTAGCTGCTGTCATGTTTTCTATTAAACACGGCTAATAGCATGTGGCAGAACGTAGAATCGTGGCCTCATTGATAACAGAAATTTAGACGAAAAAGAACAATTTACAAGCTTAGATCGGTTGGTTTATGTTTGCTAGAGATTAGAGTTGTCAGCAAAGTTCCAGTTAAGTTCACAGAAGGCATGCAACGTTGTGTTTCCAAATGCGTTTTTAGGGCATGTGTCACATATCATTTCTTATGAATGACTGATAACCATTAGGATGTCTGCTACTAGATTATACTTGTTCTATAGTATATAAATACATGATAGCAGATCGGCAAGTTATCGTACTCTATATTTTGAAAATTGAACCGAAACGACCAAGGTCTTTCGGTTCAAAGCAGTAAAGAAAACGAGGTTCAGCGAGCGTTTTTAAGGAGCCAAAAATGGAGAAGCATGAAGTTTTAAACATGTTGAATCTACAGCAAATGAACACCCTTCGGCAATTGTCAAGACCTCCAGGCGGTAGCGGAAGACTCTTGAGTGCTTTAGGGAGTGATTACAGGAGACGAGTTATGGCCATATGATAACGACGTCGAGACCACAGTCCTCATTCAGAGAAAGAAAGGATTCTAGGGGAAACCAACCCTAGATGTATCAACATGTCCGTCCCTTGATGCACTAGAGATACTATAAATCACGGCGATTTTAAGCCCGTTCGGGGACGCATGATAGTCTTGAATTAAAAACAACTTACTTACGGCATGCTTTTAATTCCAGCAGTAAAGCCAGTGACCAACCGTACCAATGTACAACCACCAGCGTATGGGTTAACGATTTTTTTGACAGGTGTTTTTAACTACAAGGGAATCATCTTTCACGAATTATAGCCATTTGGTTCTACGGCCATTAAGGAATATTACCACGAAGTTTAAAAATATTACGCCAGCACGTTTGGCATATAGCCTGAACTCTGGGCAAACCTTTGGATCCTTCATTCGAGGAGACAACGTTTCGAGACTGTAGAGGAGATGAAGAAAAATTCACAGGAGCAACCTAACTTGCCTCTAAAAAAACGCGTATAAATTTGTTTCGAAGATTAAATAAATATATTTTTTTAATATGTATCGTAACTTTTCGATCCTCATATATATATATATATATATATATAAGCGGGTAAAAATGTCTAATACAAATTTATAAAAAAAAATTAATTATTCCTTTAAAGGTTTTGGTTCCTTCTTCTATCTATATTGACACATAGAGTGAAAATCTTACCTAACGCACACTGTCATGTGGGCTTTCCGCCGTTATTGAGCGGATACACAATTGTACTGTATTCCAGTAGCGTACATGTACAATTGTGTATCTAGCGCCGAAGAAGCGACGCACGGTGTTGCTCTACTATACCGTCGCCTACCTCGCCGCCACGTTTGGCGAAAGTTTACAGTTTTCAGTGCAGGTAATATCCCACGTATCTTGTAGAAGCTGCCGCCGCTGCCGTGAAGACACGCAGACGCTCAGGAATTCACAGCTAGCCAAATCAATGATAGCAAACTTTGCCATTGAGTTTCCGTTTTGGAAAACTACTAACTAGCCTGCCAGCACTCACTGCACAGCCAAGTCACGCTTTCACAGTCGAAAGGCGCCGCCTCGTCTTTGCACGCCACGCCGATACACCAGAATACCAATAGCACACAAACCCACAGCAACCTAACAGCTATACATCTTATATATAGGAACTGACTGCTGTAGTTGCTGTCATTGTTGTTATTATTGTTGTTGATATTGTTGTTGTTGTTGCTGCTGTTAGTGTTGTTATTGTTTATGTTGTTGTTTCAGTGTTTTTCAAGCTGAAGATAATAGGAACGAGGATTTAGGCAGTATGGGGCGGGATGGGGCACAACACCCCCGCTCTTTGCCTCCAGTCTTATACTGCCTGAAGGCCACAGCCACTGAGCTTGCAATGTTTGACGCCATTTCCCCGCATGAACGACCGACTCGACTTCTAGCTATGGTACGAGTAGCTAGAGTGTCATAGTGTTATTAACAGTAGTAGTTTCAGATAATGTCCAAAGAGACGGCCTCTGGGGTGGGCCGGGAGTGGGCTGGTGCGCTGGGTCATAGTTTTTGTCATCTATCGGGATGTTGCCGGTATGACGAATCAAGTGTTGTTGGTCAAGTTTAGTTTCCGCGATACTCATTCAGAGGAAGAGAGATGTTACAGCATGTCACTGAGAGCCATGCTGCTGCTGCTGCTGCTGCCACCACACGGACTCTAGGGGAAACCAACCCTAGATATTTCAACATTTCCACTACTGGATGCATTGGAGGAAGTATAAGTCACGGCGGATTTTATGCGGCCCGTTGGAGACGCATGATAGTCTTGAATTAAAAACAGCCTACTCACGATATGCTTTTAAATCCAGCTGTAAAGCCAGTGACTAACCGTACAAATGATGTACCACCACTAGCGTATGAGTTTACGAATCAAGGTGGCCACTGTACAGTTGTTTCGTATCGTAGAAGCATCACTGATGCATATTGAGGAGCGCAGCGACACAAATCCACGACAATAGGCACAACAGCAGTAACAGCCGCACCAGCACCAACAATAACAGCAACAGCACCGACAAATATGCAACAACAGAAGCTATAACAATGCCAGTAACAGCCGCGCCAGCAACAACAATAACAACAACAGCAACAAATAAGTCGACAACAAAAGTTATAACAATGCCAGTAACATGAGACAGCAACAACAGCAGCCACCGGCGCAATTATAAGAACGATCAAAGCACTTATGTTCTTGTTGAGGGCGGGGGGGGGGGAAGGGAGAAGGTATCTCTATCTACCAATCTCTACCTATGTACGTACGAATCAACGTGCGCTCACACACGAACTTACGTGAGACGAGAGATCGTAACGGTCACAGAAAACAGTCGCAGTACAGTCGTAAGTTGTAGCCGCAAGAGCCGAATTTGCACCGGCGGCAGCGGCAGAGGCAGCCGCGAGGTAGAGCCGTCGTGGTTCTGGTAGCCTGGGCTCGTTCGCTCTGGTCGCGTTAACCTGACTGGTCTGTTCGTTCGGCCTGAATCTATCGAAACGTCGCAGGACGTCGACGACACCGGTTCTCGGACTCCTTGGCTTCGTTGGTCGGCTTATCGCTTGGTCGGTCCGTCTCGCAGTTAGAGGTCGTCTCCGCTTCGTCGTGCTGCACGCGTGTCCTGGTGCGCCTGTCGAACCGCTACGCCTGTCCTAGCGCCTGCTAGCTAGCTGCAGGACAGTCGGCTGAAACGGCACGGCGCGACACGGCAGCCGTAGCTCTGTGACTCTGTACGTCCCTGTGTGTGTGTGTGTGGGTGTGTGTGCGTGTGGACGCTCGAGGTGGACGCATGCGCGCCACCAGAGCCGACAAGCACCGCCCAGACAAACGCTCTGTCCCCTTCGCCGTCCTCCACGCCGGGGGGTGTTTGTGCCCTCCGCTTTGGCCCCCGATTTCGACAGGCGAGGGCCGATGTCAATGGTGATGGTGATGCTGACACTGATGATCATGCTGACGACGACGACAAAGAAAGAGAGAGAGATAGAGACCAGAAAATACTTCAGGAAGGAGAGGATTGGTGCCGGATAGCTAACCAACATGTGTACGTTGTCGACCCAAGAACTCCTCTGGCTCCTTCTGTCTGCAGAAGAGAGATTCGGGCTCAGAGGCTTCTAGCATCGCGGCGGCAGTACCTTCATCAGGACCATCATCACAGCCTTAGTAGCATCGTCATCGTCGTCATCCTCATCATTTCCAGTCTAGTCCGCCCCATACAAGATAGTGTGCGTGTGTGAATATATGTATGTGCGTAGGCATGTCTCTGTATGGCTCACGATAAGTGCGCACGGTGTGGAAATAGGCGAAAAAGATTCCACACTTGTCACTCTGTCTTGTGTGCAGACGCTCACACACGACCACACACATAAACACACTAGTGCGGACATGCATGCATCCATACATACATCTGTGTGCATGCTTGGCTTGCTGTGTCTGTGTAAATAAGTGGGGCTACTATAAATGTAAACAACGTCATAGGCCGCCGCGTACGCCGAGCACTAGAACTCTAGGCGGTGGCGGCAGCGGCCGCAGCACCGGCACCGGCGACCGTCGCATCTGTTCGACGTCTCTAAGGGCCCTTTTTCTGCCCAATGTTTCGTTTGCTTCGTGCGTAGGCGGTAGGAAAACAGGCAGAGAGAGAGACAGGCGGGCGGGCGGGCGTAACAAGTGGCCGCAGGGACACAGAAGTTCCAGATGTGGTTATTGCCGTTGTAGTAAAAGTAGAGGCAGCAGCAGTGTAGCGAACAGAGTTCAGAACAAGTGGGTTCGATTTTGCCGAAAATTTGATCAGACGGGCAGACAACTTACGAAGTTTGTGGGGCATGATCAGGCGTCTTTCCAGAGCATAACCATCATCATCATTGTCGTCTTTTCGTTGGACTTGCTCGTGTTCGTGTGGATAAGTGGGACAGATGACAGCGCGGTTCAGGTAAGGAGGCAGGTAAGTTAGTTAAAGTTAACTTAAGGGCAACACGCGTACGTGCGTTGATTTTAGTGATGATAATGGTGATAAACATGCACAGAAGCAAAACACATCCAATCATACTCATAACAGCACACAATATATATATATATATATATATATAGCAAACGCATAGTGTGTAAGCTGTATATATATATATATATATATATATAGTAACAAAGAATACATGAAAAACCATGTATGTATTAGGATTAACATTTGGTGTGAGACATGGCCGCACCGAGCGGTATATATATATATAAAATATAATATAATATTTACGTCGTCGGCGGCAGGAATACCCAAGGCCGGTTTATTGATTGCTGATTTCATCACGATGGAGCCAGCGACGGCGATTTAAGACGACAGCGGCGGCTGTGTTTTCCTTTTAGTAGATGATGAACACAAAACTGAATGATCAGCTAACGCCGCCGGCCCGCTGGAAGAATTCATCGTGCGGTCTCGTAAGGATGAACGCTCAATGAACGTAACCGGCCATCTGCGTACAGCAGCGCACGTAGAGAAAGGAAATTTGAAGATTGAATGCAAAGGAGTGAGAGAAGGGCAATAGAAAGAATGAGAGAGAGAGGGGAAGAGCGAGAGAGAAAGACAACAACTGCTGCATTTAAGTCTTAGTCTGGGGATCTGAGCACCAGTAGCGATAACGAGTTAGCAGAGGCGTTGCGTCATTTTGATATATATATATATATATATATATATATATATTATATATACATATATCGGGATAGAGGCGTCGTCATATTTGTCTTTAATTGGGGTAAATAAGGAAATGGCGAACGTAGGATCTACAAGTTGTACATACTAGATGGCCAGTTAGCCAGATGAACAAGTGGCCGAGTAACCACCTCTAACTAATTTCTTCTCTCTCTGTCTCTTAGAGGAACGAACATCCTGGGCGCTCAGATTAAGACAACAGCAGACGGCAAATCGAATATTGAGCAAACGGTGCCAACGAACGAACGGAGCGGAAGGGAAGCGGATTCGTGGACCACCAGGGCGGGCGTACGCTATTTTGAGGAACATTCTGTGAATGGACGGATGGATTATTTATCCTCTATCCGTCGCTCTACGTCGCAGCAATGGCTTCGTTTCTGTTTTTTGTTGCGGCGCCTCTTAACGCGGCCAGCCCGTGCGTGCCTTTTAGGCTGTTTACACGCATCCAGAGTTTCTTTCTGGACATGCTACGTTTGAACGCTGTCCGCAACCCCCTCCCCTGCCCCGCCCCCACACACTGTCGGCGTACCATACACAGCCTGGTGCGTCCCCTTTAACATTGCCCGTGCCCTTTAAAGCTACCCAAGCGCTCTGCGTCGCGCGGGCCCCTCCTCACCTCCTTCGCCCTCACTGGCCACGCCTCCTTACACATAAAACACAGCCATCCATCCACACACACCCACACACACACTCACGGGCACAATGCGACGCAACCACGTGCACGTACACACAGACACACACAAACACAGTGACGTAGACTGCGCCCTCTTGGGCGCGCCGACAACGACGACAAGAACGAAACATCCACGACGAGGAACGGTCGAAGTTTGACGTGTCGTCGTCCGCGTCGTCGTCGTCAGCCTCATCATAGTAGTAGTAGTAGTAGTTGCAGTTAAGGTAGTGGTGGTAACCTAGAGAATGACGTAAAACGGCCGAGTCTGATTCTGGCCCCGCTGGTCTGCGTGGCTTGATCACTTGATTGACTACTAGGTTCGCCCTCCGCCCCTATGCTGCTGCTCTTGCTGCTATTGGAGCGGCAGCCAACCAGCCTGCCGCCGCCGCTGCCGCCGCAGCTGCTGCTGCTGCTTTGCTGCTCCCAAGTACAGCGAGCGGGAGCATTGTTCCAAAAATAGTACTACGTTGTGGTCCACATTTCCATTGACGCATACCGCAGATAGTCGCACCGAATCGTTCACACACGCCTGGTGGCCGTTGGTGCGTCAGTAACAATCATGTCGCCACGACGACGACCTACAACGACGATTAACGGCCGCGGCGATGATGATAGTGATCTGGGCTATGACAGTCGTGGTACGTACGGGCAGTGGGGGTAATGGTCACGGTAGGGAGGAGTTGATGGCGGCGGTGCTAGTGGTGGTGGTGTACGGATGCGTAGAGACCAAGATTATTGGTGGTCTGCAGCGGTGGTCGCGACGTCACACGAAGTCCGGACGCACACCCGATCGACGCCACCATGCTTCCATGCATTCACTCGTTCATTTATCGATTTGCGGCCAAGCCAGCTGAACTGAATATCAGAGCATCGAGTCGCCTCGTGTTTTCGCTCTCTACAGTAAGTGAACGCTTCGAGCGTCCGACCCCTCGTCGTCGCCGGCGTCGTTTATTCAAATCCAATATGTGTATCGTTATATATCGACGTAGGTCAGCGGGAAAGAAAGTGTTTTGTAATTCTTTAGTGCATGTTTTTACAGAAATTGACCGGTAAAATAAAGATGCATTTGCGGACATTGTTGCTCAGAAAATCCAGGGTAGTGTTCGCTAATAATTATCCCACTTAGATTACGTTGTCTTATTTGCTCCTTGGTCGCAGTATCGACAGCTTAAGACTACTTCATCTGCCATATTAACTTGCGACACATAGATTCAGAAAAATCTTCATGCGCATCTTTTGGAGCTTTTGGTGGTTCGATTCAGCATCTTTTGGAGCTTTTAGTGGTTCGATTCAGCATATCATTACTATATAATTAGCTTACACTAATATTTAATTCACACAATTCTCATTGCCAGATATTCCAGACAAAAAATTCGCTCGACGATGTGATTCCAGCACAATAGAGCACTAGCACATAAGGACGCTGCGATACGGATTCGTCTAAACGCTACCGTCGGCAATCGGTGGATTGGACTGATCCTCAGTCGAAGCAAAAACGTACACGACATACATCTGGTCGTCTAGGCATTTTACAGAACGCGTTCACTTTATTACAAAATGTGTGTGCATTTGATGAGCGTAATGGTATTATAATGAACGTGTCCATCGGTACTCCACGGCGTTCTTTTGTTGAGTGACTGTTCCTTTCGTTTTGGAAACCTGATAATTCGTCAATCAACGCGCTCCTTTCAGATATGTAAAATAGTGAGAACCTTGCCAGATTATCCCACAGAACAGCGTTTGATTTGTTTATATAGCCTTTTTTGTTATTTAGGTGTGGAAAACGCTGGTTCCTCTGTATAGTTATGCATTACAAAGTTGGCGTTTCTTTCTTCTTAAACTCTAGGTTTTGCTCCTGGAAATCCAAAATCAACTGTATGATATATAAGATTTGTTTCTAGGTAGGCCAAGCACACGCCGTACAAAGCAATTCTTAACTCGGTCGATGTTGTTGAGATCTGTCAGCTTAAGATGAGGCGCAATCACATGTAGGCTATATCGGACGACTGACGCAACCTTTATCTTAAATAAGTTGACGCCAATAGTTAGATCCGTGTCACGAAGTTCTCTAAGTAGCATTATAGCTGCCGTTGCTAAATAATAATATGGATGCGATTATGGTCCAGAATGTCATGTATGAGGTTACACATCGGACCCGTATAACTGCTGTAATAACTTTCAAAGAGCGATCTCTAAGTATGCAGTCGACGGCGGTTTTAAAGCCAGTAAATGATGCGTAGGTCATTTCTCTTTTAGCGTGTCGTTTTTCTACGTAATCCAATACAAACGTCACAGCGTCCGCGGTTGAGCCTTTTTGGAAGAAATCCGTATTGTTCGGTCGGCGGTTAAGTGAGCATTTCATATATCACACTTATTAAGATAATGCCTTGGTATGCTTTTGGGTCCGTAGCATCCCCTATACCCTTATATAAAGGCTGTACGTAGTCCTTTCTCCACTAATTTGGCATTTTACCTTTGCGTGAGCATATATTGTAGAGCATCGTTCGGGGAGCATAACTTCCTTATGTTGCCCTTCAAGTGCTCGTTTTGGTTTGGCCTGACTTTGTCTTCCGTAAAAGGGATTAAAGAGGATAAAAACTCAGACTCGGCGTCTCCCCTTGGGAGGGCCGTCTCACCGCCGAGAAGATTTGTGAAGTGTGTCGTTCATTCTATGTCATTAATTCATGGATTACCTGTGACCTGGTGTGTCGCGAGAAGAAGCCACGTCCTATAGAAGCACAAAATGCACAGACTGTATACGCTGTCTGACACAAGACGCATTCTTTGTTTTTTTTCTTATTGGAATTTGTTTAAGTGCTTTTCTTTGATAGAGATAACTGTCGCAGACCCCTCTCGTTTATGTTACCATGATTACATATTATATGTTTCACGTACTTGGATTCATAAGCAAACCAGAAGTTATGTAACTGCGGTTTTCAGTCCTTTCTGGGCCTGGCTGCTTAAGAAACTGCCCATCTGAGATCACTTTCTGCGTTGTTGATGGCGCACGTGCATTGCAGTGACTCAAGGGCCTGTTCTAGTGCGTTTCGGTTCAATGTTCGGCTGAGCTGTTGTTGATCTTCGGCTGCATTGTGGGGTTTGGGTTGTCATAAGTAGAATGTTTCTTAGCAAAGCAAAATACCTAACATTGCGTATTATTGCTCTTAGATGGTGGCTTTGACATCATACAACATCCACTGCAGTTTTGCCGTTCCAACAAATAAAGGCGAATCAGACAATCACCACTATATTGAATTATATCTACATTCTTATTGTGGGTGGGCTAGATATGCACTCTAAATAATAGTCACAAAGTTCTACGACGCCCTAGCGGGCGGTGCAGACGCTCTAGCATCCGAAAATGCGATATTTCTATGGGGCACGTTGCCGTTTCCATCGCCAATCGTTGGACTTCAAAAAGCTGCGGGCCGAACTTGAGGATAAGGAGCGCATGGTGCGGGAGGCAAAAACAATGTTCGGCTTTTGGTCAGCTCCCGCCAGGTTCCCTTCGCCAGCCCTTTAAAGAAGTCTTTCCTTTATGCGGCAGTATCCCGGATGCTATGCAGCTTCTTGGAAAACTTCGAAAAAATAAGGGCTTCAGTTCTCCCATTAAGCAGAGTCGCCTTTTGCACTCGGAAGAACCCTAATGTGTCATAGTCTGCGTAAAAATATTAAACGCAATGAGCATATCAAAGCAGCCGGATTTACGGCACCGCTATGGACTTCCTTACTTAACGAGTGCCTACGCACAGGCGATGTTCCTGAGGGAAGGCTAGAGTGCATACTGAAGGTGATCCCCAAGCGCACGGATGTTCCGATGAACCCATCGTCCCAGGGATTGCAAAGAAGAGCTGCCTTTAGAAGACGTTTTCGAGTCTTCTAGCGGGCGTCTCTTCATTTCTTCTTAAAACGTAGGTTGTTATGCCGCTGTCTTAGAATGTGTCTAACACTCACGCCTAGCGGCACCTTCTTTGCGGTTCACATCTCTCGCTAGTCAGCAGTAACATAGCCACTATGACATCCATCGCATGTGCTTAAAAGCTCTCCGTGAAGGCGAGCCACAATTTCTTCAACATGAAGGTGGCACCGGTGGTCTCATATGGCAGTACGCTCATATGGGAATATCTGTCGGCCACTTATCTGTGCAGCTTGGACGAACATTCCTTTCTACTGTAGTATTAGGGATACAAAACGACTATTTAACAGTGTTCTGCTCTTGGTAGTTTCGTATCATCGCAGAGTGCTCATACTCTCGGAAAAGTTAGCTGTTCTTTCTAAATACAAGCGGACCCCCTGGAAAAAGTACACTAACAGGCTCGTTATCAACTCAGCTTCGCGTTACGCTATTGCTAGACTGCCATCACTGGGTAAACAATTTTGGCTGATTTGTGTATCTATATGTCCTACTTCCCTTCGAGAAGTGGCCTATAATGATGAAGGACTATAATGTTATGTCATTAGATCATCTATTCGATTCAACTAACTGTGATTCGTCTGCTAACATTCCAATGGTAGCAGACGAATATTGGGGTTAATTCGCAACGTATATGTAGACTAAGCTAAATATGAACTAACTGCTGTTTATGAGGCAATTTTTTGGAACCTCCAACAAATAGTCCCCAAACCCGGAAACGCATCACGTAGGGGACAAAATAGGCTCACTTTAATTTTAGCGTCAAACATGTTGCGGAGTTGAGACCACAATTCGTGTTCGTCCAGACCCGGATATCGTTTGGGCCAGCAGCGCAAACGTATTAATAACGTAATTATTAATGACAATTGATTAGCGCTTTTAATGCAGTCTACCGCCAAAGTATTTTGTGTTGTATATAATCGCGGTAATACGACTCATATTATTTGGAAGATAACTTTGCTATATACATTAAATATACCTACCCATCGCAGACGCACGCTTTGTATACTACTCTCTTGCGTAGGCAAACGAAGTCCTCCATCAGCAACCATCAAGTCGAATCGTCTGGCGTCACTGTGATTGTTCGTTCGTCCGTCACGAGACTAAGAGCTTGTAATGTCGGGAGCAAGCGTTTAACCGTTCTTGTATCGGTAGCTGGCACAATGGTGTTTCTGGAGGCACTGTGCCGTGTCGTCGGGTATTGTTTGCCGTAGTGCACGTGAACCTCAGTCCGACAGTGAGGTACATCCTGACTTCTACACACGCGAGCTGGGTCTTGCTTTGGAATAATCGTGCTGCGTGTAGCGTTGCACCTGTGTTACAAAAATGGTCTGCTTCTCTCGCCTACTAAAAATTGCGCGATAGGCTTAAAGCTTTCTCGTTGTGTCGTAGCGATGGTCTCAGTTTGAATTGTGTCGCCTAGACCTCGCATAAAAGCTCTCACAAGTTCGCGCGCTCGACGTTCTGACACGTCTAGGCACGCTGTTAGCAGTTCTTTAGGTCGCTCGTCATCGTGTGATTGATTGATCTGTATGTGCCCGAGAAGCCATCACGGTTGACGCACCCTCGAAAGCTTAATTGTACATTGTCTCATGTCCAGTCTAGCCATCTGCTAGGGAGGTGGCGCTGTGGTCGACAGATGGCGCGTGCGCGTTTAGGTGTCTAGTGATGTTAGAAAGTGACACATGTTAGAAAGGACTAGTTAGAAAGCGCGCAACCTTAGGTCACCTGTTGTTGTTGTTGTTGTTGTTGGTATCGTTAAGAATGTTAACGTTGTAACTTGTCTCAACACTCTGTGCGCTTCGACGTAGCATTGCTTACCTGTGACCTGACCTATCTAACCAAACCTTGTTTCTGCTTCTGTTTGTGCTTCTGACAGGGGTCTTCCGAAGTCGCAAGAGACAGTGGCGGCGGCGGCGGTGAAGGTGGTGGTGGTGGTGGTGGTGGTGGTGGCAGTGGCAGTAGCAGCGCAATACGAAAGATAACAGGTGACGATAGCCATCACGAAAAGAAGTCGGATCCTCGCAAAACTCAAGCGAAGGATAACGACGATGCACCGCCGCCGCTGCCGCCAGAGGGTCCGAATTCGAAGGATATTGATAAATCGATGGAACTTAATCCAATCAGCGCGAACGATGTCACAACGCCTAGCGACAGCGCAGCTCAGGCCAGCGTACGTTCGAGGTCGCGGTGGTTCGGTGACATTTTATGCTCTTATTATCTAGTTTGGCCGCGTCAGACGCACTCAGCTCAGTCTTGTAGTCGCGAGCAGATAACCGTCGCAAACAAGCGTCGCGTACGGATTGACGGCAAAATGGCAAAACAGCGATTCGCGATACACTTAGAACAGACACTCTAACCGCAGCCGGATCGGTTTAGCCTCACAGCGTTATGTCTGTCGTTCGATCAGCTCGTGTTGCTTCTTATTTATTACAGCCTTCTCCTTATTCATACGTGGCACATCGACGTGTTCGTATGCATGTACATATACATTCCTCTCGCATTCCTCTAACAACAAAGCGCCCACAACGTTCGCTCGTTGGGGTCTCCAACGCCTCAATATATCTCTGTCAACGTTTTCTAAGCGACTCGAGCAGAAGTCCGTTTTCGCTGAGTTAGACCCCGGTCGAGCTTTTTCGGCCAAGGTCAAACTCGTGTACACAGGGTTGCGTATGCTGAATATGACATATATTTATATATATATATATATATATATATATATATATATATATATATATATATATATATATATATATATTTATATTACTTTAAAGCAACTGGCATCGACGTGCGATCGGATTATTGCTTGATTATCACCAAAAATGGGCCAATGCGTCTACGTCGACCTTCAAGTTTAGTTACGTCAGCTAAGGTACTGCGCATTTGTGGCCATCGCTTGGTGGGCCTCAAATCGATTTACTAATATGCCGGCGTACCTTCTGGCATTGTGTGACAGCGAGATCTTGTGTGTTTGGCAATTCGGCTTTAGAATACTATGTACAATAATCGTTAGTTAACTGACGTAATTGGTAAAACGGCCACACAGTGTGCTATGTAGATAATTCGTATAGAGAAAGTTTTGGGGTAGTTTAACTCTCGTACATTTAGGTTTCGCGGAGTCGACTTGATTTAAAGCTTGCTAACTTAAAAGCGAATTGCTCGTGTAGCTCTCGGCGATTTGTATTAAGGTCCGTCGGACATTCTGCAATGAAGGATTAACATAAAAAGCAATATCAATAGATACAGAATAAGCGTTAGGGTAGAGATAACGTGCCAAACATACGCGAGGAGCCCCTTTATAGAGGAGGATCTCCGACTACGAAAATTCCGCGTGTCGGCAAGAATCAGAACAAAATAAAAGTAGTGGTAGCAAATTCATATGACAATACGGGCCTACCTGCGGAGCGTACATTGAAAAGAAACACGTCCAAGCCACCACAGGATGATATGCTGAGGAAGGTGCGTGTTGTTTCAGTGAATATCCAGTTAAGTGCTGCTGAGAGAAGTGATCCCAATCCGATTGGGACCACTTATCTTCACTGGTGAGAAGTCCTGTCTGAACAAACACGTAGTGAGAGACAGTTTTAGACAGTCTTTTGGTGACACAGTCAATTCGGTTTCGAAATCGGATTTGGCACGTAGTTTGGAACGCAATTAGCTGAATGCCAAAGCGCCTAAATTGTACGAGAAAGTAAAAGCGCCTGATATAAAAAGGTGATATAAAGGGGGAATAGATCAATAAAAAAAAACACCCATCCGTCGCACTTCATACACTCACACACGCTTTCACATAGGTAACATAAAGAGTAACATTAATAGTTTTGTTTGTTAAACACATTTGCGATGACACTCGTTGTATGCAGCAACTGATTTATCACCGAGGCGCTCGAACATACCCATAGTAAGGTGTTCGACATTAAACGTGTGGCCGCATGGTCTAGGGAACTAACGCGCTCGTCATCGCTGCCATCAACTGAAGTGTCCCCGGTGTTAATCGAATTCTCTTTGAGCAATGTTTATTGAGAACAAATGATAAACCATACATGCTGAGAGCCAGCGGCCGTGCTGCCCCGAAGAATGTCTAGGTTGTACTTCTTCTACTAAACAAAAAACTGAGGTGTTCCTTCTCGAATCGGGTTACAGAATGCGTCGGCCAAACGTGAGCAGAGTGTCGTTGATGAGGCGCACCCAAAGGACGGCAACAAAAACCGAGAGGCAATCTGCGAAACGATTCTTCTTGCCAGCGCCGTCATTTTCTCGCTGTCTTTGCTGTTGCTGGTGATGTGTTTACTTGCGTTTAGGTTTGTACATACTTTTTTATATATATATATATATATATATATATATATATATATATATACGCTTGATAAGTGTGTGCACACATTTCACTATTTTATGTCAGAAGGTTTCGTGACAGCCTCTGCTTCGCAGTTCCGACCTATTTCATGTAGCATCCTTGCCTAATACTAAGGTCTCTCCTAATTCCTAATCGCTCCCAATTGTTCACACTCCCGAACCAGATGGTCTACCGATTCCTCTTTTTTCGTGCACATCCAACTAATCGATGTTTCTATTTTCTCAAGAATTCTGCAAAATCTGTGATGTGCATCTCTCGATATCGGAGGCTGCAATCTTCGCTGCTTTGTAGATTTTCGGGGGCTTTGAAGCAATCAGGGTGAGAACTTAAGAAGAAATATCGTATCGACTTTGGCACAAGTTATTCTTAGAATCGTAGGTGGAGATTTTGAAGACCGTCCGGTACTCCGAATAAATCTATATGACTACCCCTGTTGGTAGCGGCGCAGGGCCCGACGAGCCGTGACCGGTTAAGCGCCAAATCCTCAGGTTCGGCTTGGAGCGTGTAGGCGATTGTTTGCACCCGGCAGTCCATCAAGTTATAGGACACCGCCGTACTCCTCGTTCCAAATAACTGGGCAGAGCAGGGAGCCCTGCGGGACCCTCGCCGTAATTAGATGTGTTTTACTTTGCGTCAAAAATGTGCGATTCTTTGAGGTACGATCACAGTGTTCGCCGTAGGTACAAGAAAAATGTTTCTTCTTTTGCTCAAGTGCGCCTTCTAGCGTCGACCATGTGGTGCTATTGAACGCACTGCGGACGCCCTGCAGTATCAATATTGCGTGTTGTCTTGGCCTGGCCGCAGCTGCTTGGCGCAGGTCATCCGTATGACTTATAGCATTTAGGGTGGAGGGCTTCTGTGGAATCCATATTGGTTGCTTGAAAAAACACCCCTTGCCTCGAGTTCATCATTCAGGCGCTGAACGAGTTGGTTTTCGAGTTGCTAAAAGCGTCGAGTAGGCATATGGACGATGCGCTGATGACAAACGGGGCGTTTAGTTTCTGTATCAGTTTTAGATGGGCACGTGTAGGAAAGCGCCTTTCTCAAAGAAAGCGTGCCGTTATCTCCGCAAGAGGCGTAAGATTGTGCCCGCAGTCTCGCCTCGTCTGGAGGCACCTCCGGGCCCGGGGCTTTCCCGGGTGCTAACAGCTTGGCCGCATTTGTAATTTCCTCCGCTGTTGCTTCCAGGACCTGTTCGGCGTCAGCTTAAATGCTGGTGTGAGTGTGGGCAGGCTGCTGAAAAAATAGGTTGAGAGCTACTTGGCAAGTTTCTTCTGCTCGAAGATGCAGTAGGGCTGTGCAGAGCCTATTATAACCCGATCGAGAAGACATCATCATTGTGTCTCTGCCGTAGCAGTCTCGCGGTTTACATGTATGCAGTCTGCGCAAGTTGCCTAGATATCCGAGCTCCTATCCGAGTTTGACAGGTCGCCGCTTCTTGCCTTTATCTCTGGCTGAACCCCTGGCCCTAGATTGTAGCCAGAACTCTTGCGCCTAGCAAAGAATCCGCGCAGCCAGCAAACCGGTTTTTAAGAGTTGATTCTAAAGCAGTTTTGCTGATGCACCGCCCGGATCGCGCCGCCGTGTTCCATGGCGACGCGAAGTTGACGAGAAATACATATATCTCATCAGGACCACTACTCTTCTTCTTGGGCAACCCGCTCAAGATTGGTACCACTTCTTTCCTCGTAAACGGCAACTTAATGTAATGCTGCTCCAGAGTGATTGCGGTAGCTCAATAACTGGGTTAGGCGCGGGGGCGTTTGCATCGAGCAGAAGGGCAGTAAAGTGCTGTCGTCACTGCTCCTTTGTCATGCTGTGCAAGCCTTTGCTCAGCCGGCGAATTTAGACACAATTATGTACAATTTTTAAATGAAAAATTGTTGTGAAGTAAACAGTATGCATGTATGTATGTAATGCTCTTAGAAGGGCGACAGTCTAAGCATGCATACGTAAATTTGAATGACAATTGTTATAGGGGACGATCATTTATATGAAGAAAGGAAAGTACGGAAGAAGGATGAAATAAAGAGAAACTTAGGAAAAGTGTAGGGCTGTCTGGCAGTTTAATATTTGTTTAATAACAAAAACAATATGAAATTTGCAAATGCCGCTATGGCCGAAGCGCAGGGTTTTCAAGCAGTGAGAGAGACAAAGAGAAGTCATACGATTTGCATTGGATTGCCGAGATGTCAAAATGTAAACAAAAAAAGTATTAAGTAAATTAGTGTTAATTAAGCTTAGGCATGACGCAAATGCAAGATGGGTTAAACAGATTCAGGTGGCGACGACGACTCTAAGATGAAAACGAGGTGAGATTGCAGAGTAGAATTCGCAGCTGGAAAGGTTAGGTATAATAGTCAGCAATAAGCAAGAGCGAATGCACCAGAGGAAATAGTGAAATATAGGTTAAACAGACACATACGGACGAATGAACATTTGCGGTGGGGGCAGGTCGAGATAAGCTTGAAACAGTCAAGCAGAAAATGAACGAGGTAGATTGATTAAACGATAATTCCAGAAGGAGTGGGCTATTAGTGTAGAACGTCTACACTTCAATAGTTATAGCTACTTCCCAGAAGTAACAAAATCACTGAGCGCTGAGAGATAACAGTGGGCTCGATGTTGCGTAGGTAGAGTGTAACATTACTAGAACGTAGAATGTACAATAACCACCTATCGTATCCGGATGGGACGTACAACTATATAATGCACGACTAATATACGTTACAAGTACAATAAGCAAATGTTGGCGTTCGAGACTATGGGAGCTGCCCCCTTACGCTCAAGCTGATTCAGCGGGTCGGTAAAAGCCTTAATCTTTCGACAGGAGACTCGAGGGCATCAGAATTCTTGCGTCAGAGGCTGTCTGACGATTGACATTCAACGAGGAAACGCAGCGTCTGTTTGGGGCACATTGTTGAACTGGGCTAACCCTGGGTTAGAGAACCCGTGATCACACGTTCGCGCGGAGACAATTGTTCACTCCAAAGTGCTAACGTAGTGGAATTATATAAATAAAAATTCAGTTTCATAAGCAAATGTTGTGTGTGTCTGTGTGTCTGTATGGCCGCGCGCAGGACGTCAACGCAACGGCAGCATTCGACCATACGCACGGAAGACCCGAACGCAGCCTGGCTCGAATACTATCGCCTGCGTGGGATTGTGGCCGACAACATGTGCCAGAAATTTCCGGGTGACCGCAACACTTTGGAACGCCACATCAGGTCGCCGTACCAGGTGAGGACGCTCACTGGCAGGTTGTTCTGTTGCTTTATGTATATCGTCGTATGCCCGTTATGACCTCGCTCTATTTTGCCTCGCGACGGCGCGCTCGCCGGAGACGCCTTGGCGTGGTTCAGGGAGATACAGTCCATGTAAAGTAGCGTTCTCTGCACCATAGCCGCCCTCGCGGCCTAGCGCACAGGCTCCAGACAGATGTCCACAAGAGTAGCCCGGCTTCGACCACCGTGGCCAACATGCTCGAGTCGGCAACGGACTGGCACGCTGGGATCCTATGGCTAGACGGGCTTATGCGCAAACAAATCGCCAGAAGGATTGCCGTAGGTCGCGATTGAACACTAGGCCTCTAGTGTCCACTCCCGGGCAGGACCCACTTCCTGCTCGGGACATACTCGTAGACTAAGGAGAAGGTCGCAGCATGGGACTCTCCTTTCCTGGTTTCGAGGTAATGGTTCACAATTCCGAACCAGGATAGGGTAGGACAGGTGGTTTTTGGTGGGTAGCACGCGCGGATAGAATCAAGCGTTATACTCTTCCCCGGCGTTTAGTCTCAACCACCCTCCACTGACATCGGAGGGTGTGCGTAAAGCATTTTCCGAATTCAAGATTCAAGGAGCGCCAAATCCTCACAACATGATTGAAATACGTTTAAATAAGAATGGCTAAGATCACGTTCACCTGTGTTTCCTACACCTATGTGTGAAATAGGAATTCGTATGACATCTCAAATTGCTGTTTATGCATATATTGCGCCGAGACCCTGATATCAGGGAACGCTCCATCTGATGCTTGGTCAAGCGTTGTGGTCCACACGAAATAAGTCTGCCACTACGACGAGGATAAGTGAGGTCAAATGCATGAAAGCGTATCACAGTCCGTTTTGGACTTACACGCACTAGTTAAGGCTATTCAAAAGCAGTTGACGAACCAGGCGAGTAACATAAAGGAGCAGGAGGCACGACTGAGATGCGCAATCGACCCAATGAGCGGCAAATGACATTAGGCCCCCTCGCCGCAGCTGGGGATGATGGTGGATAATATTCTGTCCTTGTCATCCGCAGGCGAACAGAAATAGCGCAGATATGGCATTTGGCTCTGAGCCGATCTATACTAGTCGTGTCGTATGCTCTTCATACCGGTCGGGAGAGGTCTGTTGCATTGCATTGTAGAAAATCGCAAACAAGCTTAATATCGCGAACTAAAACCAAGCTTCATCTTCCCACCTCCCTTAAACATGAACGCCTGATAAGCCTGTGTGTCATTCCTGATACCTTGCATGTATATATATATATATATGCAAACCCAAATGTTGTTTTTGCTAAGAGGAAATGTTGTGCAAATATTTAAGGTTATTGGCGATGCTTGCGAAAATTACTATGAAATGGTCTGCACCGGCACCTGCGAGTTTATACCCTACGGACTTTGCTTCGCGGACGTGATGAAGAAGTACCAACGCGACTGCATCGACATGTTTACTCCAATCACCAACAACCTGTGGCGAGAGATCAACACTATTTTTGACTATCAGAGCACTCCGGTAAATACTTATGCTTCTTTTCCTCCATTTCCCCACTCTTTCTCTTTGCACCTTCTGCACTCTGTCCTACTTATTTTCATTCATATATTTCTTATGTGTAGTTCTTGGTCTTTCTGCAACTAGTTAATTCGCTATCAGTTGTTCCTATATCAGCCGTGTGAGAGGCTCTAGGGTCACTTGATTCAAGTCGCTTAGGCAAATCATGCAAATTATGTTGTAGTCATGTATGCTCGATAATCGTCATAGAAATCGTCATAGATGCCCCCAACGGAGTGTTTGATTGATCTGCCAAACGTAGAAAAGTCCTCTGGCAATAAAACGCACCGTGGCTACACAAAATGTCACTTGATTCGGGTCGCTTAGGCAAATCATGCAAATGATGTTGTAGTCATGTATGCTCGATAATCGTCATAGAAATCGTCATAGATGCCCCCAACGGAGTGTTTGATTGATCTGCCAAACGTAGAAAAGTGCTCTGGCAATAAAACGCACCGTGGCTACACAAAATGCGTATACGTAGCCAAACAAGACACCAAAGGCCATGACAATTATGCCTGTTTTATTTGTAAGCTGCTTGTCAGTTGCATCTTTTGTCGAATTACACCACTACACAATGTGCACCATGGCCTTTACGAGCATTTTTTAAAATAAAAAATGTGTTTATACAGTGACTATACGAGTAACACAAGTGATTTATTTGACAAAACAAGTCAAAATGCTAGCTTTATTCTAGAATATCCTTTTTTAATTACTTTGCAACCACAAATCGTACCACCACCAAAATTCTGCTACCAAAATGACTCTAATAGAATTCGCGATTTGTGTGTTCTCTGAGCGTAGATATAAGAACATACTAATGACATACCACAAAGACGCGTCATTACCTACTTTCTCAATAAACTAAAAAATAATCCAATCTCGATTTTTGCAAACTTATTTTAACGCAACTGCTTCGCATTCCCTACTCAGCGCTAGATATACTGCAGATGAAGAGGACGTTTGTCAATTTATTAATTCACTATCTTGCAATCGCACATCTTGCAAGGTAATATTCAGATGTCACATCCGTATAACAGAAGTTGTCTGCCTTTTCCCTTTGCGGGCAGGGTAAAAATTAGAAACCATGCTTGAATATTATGCAGTCTGCTACATGATACGTTACTGTATACTGTACCTCTAGCAGTAAATCGTACCGACACATTTTAATCCATGGAGCTTATTGCTGCCATTAGTCCTGAATTATCCAGGACTTTGTATAAGCGCATGGAGCTTTTACGGCCATTATTGGCAGTGCTGACTTTAATTGAAAAAGTACTATAGTTTCAATGGATCATATTCGTAAAGCGACCTATCTTTCTCGGGTCGGTTATTCGCCCGCAATCATACTGTTGATGTCAGTAGATCGGCGTGCCTGGTGTGCACCATAATGCTAACTTCAAGCAAGCCATCCCACTATTTGGCGGCTAAATTTTCAGCTTTCCCTCGTCCAGGAACTGAGACTTTTCACTGGGCTCTCTGACCTGAGATCTTCAATATAAAATAAGGCATGTCCCTTAGTGCCGGGGACGCAAGTGCTTGACACTTCTTCGCACTTTTGAGGAAGTTATGTTCAACTCAGAAGGTGAAAGGTTCAGAGTTGTTGTTCGACAGGCGTTTTTTTAAACATATACATTTAATTCAAAATTACATACTGGCCCTGGGCTCCAATTACCGGGCCTCCCACTTTGAACAGAGCCTTCTCTCTCTCTTTCTCAACAAACAAAGACTCCTCACCATAAAATATTTCTCCAGATGTTTAGTTGCTAGTTTGTACTTTATACTGGGCTTTCTGTCAGCATCTATAAATCGTTCGGCTCAACGTTTTCTTAGTGCCCTGGCAAAATTCATCGACGTCTTTTGGCTCAACGTTTCCCTGGCACCCTGGCAAAATTCATCGACGTCTTTCGGCTCAACGTTTTCCTGGTGCCCTGGCAAAATTAGGCATAGATGTCTTTCGGCTCAGCCTGATATTATGCCTGTTGTATTAGGCGCCACCAGGTTGTTTATTGCCTTAATTAAGGAAGAAGATGACTTTTTCTTTATTCTATCACCTACCTATCATCTGCCTTCCTTGGAGAGAGGTGACACAAAAAAAAACACAAAAACGGCATGGCTGACCTACAATACTTAATCTCAATACGTGTTTAGCCTAAAACAGCCTGATGATGATCATGCTGCTATATATGGTTTATCTGAAGGCCATCTGGCAAGCCTGGCTTTCGTGTGTACGTGCGGTTTTATCCACGTGTGTTGGCTTTTGTGTGTTTATCTGTGTGTATGTACCGATAGATAGCACCGGAATCGACGTGTCGGACAGCATTGCTGGAGCACTTCCGCGAACAACTATCAGTTATCCACGGAGGAAATACGACGCTGCGACTCTACCTGCTCGACCGCATTTTGCACATGATCAACTACGTCAAGTTCGTTTGATACAGTTTAATTGAGATCTACCAATACATATATATATATATATATATATATATAATCTGCAATATATCTTTCTTGTTTCTGTAGTATTTGATACAGTTTAATTGAGATCTACCAATACATACATATATATATATATATATATATATATATATATATAATCTGCAATATATCTTTCTTGTTTCTGTAGTATGGCCTAAATAAGCGTAAGTTGCTAGTACATTCCTGCGAATTGCTACAGCCGTATCACAGCTGAGGCGTGCATTTAAATCGGTTGCTAATCCGTCCTTTAAATCAAACTCGGACATCAAGTCAGCTTGTATAGTCTGTCCCGGTTGCCGACGATCATCACCTTATGATGCAACTACTTATTTATTATCTGTGTATGTGTATTTGCAAAAATTGTCCGTGTCTAGCGCAATTTTAATTGCGCAAAATTCTACAGGACTATTTCTTATTATGGGGCCCTTGACCCCCCGCTACAATTTCAAGCAGGCGTGTAAATTAAATCTTAAGCGAGCGAGCGACTAGATGCAGCCCTCAACGGAAAATAACAGCTACATGTATGCGAATTTCCAAGAACGCATCCCTGAACTGAAAGAAGTTATTGATGATTGATGCTTCGATGTGTAATGTCTTGTAGAATTCAGAGCGGTATTAGATTTATTACCGCACTATGTTCTACAACGAAGATGCCTACGGCTAGTTATTTTGAACAATTAAAGAAAAACACGTTGGGAAGTGTAAGTATTCCACATTTCGTGGATTTAGCAAAAAGAAACGCACATGAACTATTCTACGGACAAGACATATGATATATATATATATATATATATATAGCGGCAGTGCCAAACAATTGTCTCCCCAAACTCATGTACTTTACGCCAGTGGGTTATAACCGCACCTCCCAATTAGAAGGTTATTACAATTATATAGCAGTGTCAGTTAACAGCTTTCCATTAGTAGTTCACAAATGTCTGGCACTATATCAGAAAGTACGCTAGACGCTGACCGAAGTGCTTGTCTCCGCTAAATGGCCAAGCTAAATTAAGAAGAAAAACAAATAGATATCGAGATGTGGCACTTATTTAGCATGTAGTCGACGGAAGCATGTTAGAACGAACAACATGTGTCCGTTGTTGCTAATTTTTTATTTTGGGCTGACCCTCAGCCAAGATTTAACATCCGCGGGGCAGCTTTTCGCATTGCTTAATAGACGGACCCCATACATACAAATATGCAACGTTGGGGCTCGAACCCGCGCAATTATGTGTCTCCTCCGGTTGCAAGGCGCAGACGAATGCACCCACCACCGCATATGTGATCTAGATCTTATATATATATATATATATATATATATATATATATATATGTATATATATATATATATATATATATATATATATATATATATATATATATATATGTATATATATGCGCGTTGAGCTCGGTGGCGTAGTACCTTCGCGACCGGAGAAGAAAGACACATAGGTGCACGGGTTCGATTCCCACCGTTGCACATTTGCATTTATGAGGCTCGTTTTACGAAGCAATACGAAAGCAGACCAGTGAACGTTAAATGTTGGCTGAGAGTCAGTTTATGTATATATATATATATAGATAGATATATACCAGCTCAGTGTATTTAAAGCACCAATTTGGTATAGTGTGGAAGTGTCGTGGCTCGCTTCTAGCAACCCGCATCTACCGTCGATACCAAAAGACACCTTTAAAAACGAGCGCATTGATAACAAGATATATATAAAAAAATGCTTACTGGTTGTTGCTAACGTCTAAGATTGTTTTCGTTGCGTTGGCGTTGTTTTGCGGGTTTTCATGAAATAGCTCGATGGAGCTCTGCGTGGAGAGGCGGCTCAAGTTTTATGAAATCTTCTGTCTCTCGCTATGCTGTAATTTGGCTGTGGGAGAGTATCAGGTAAATATATATATATATATATATATATGCTTTTTTCTACATCAATGCCATGCACACGATACTGTTTGTTAAGCATAAGTTGAAATATGAACAATATCAGCAACTATTGCGCTTAAAATTAGCTTCTAATTAGCGTTGCAACGTAGTGAGGTTGTTAGTGCTTATGTTGCTATTTTGACACGAAGAACAGTGATACATAACATGCAGTCGTAAACACAATTAGTCGTCGGGTTATAAAATAAAACAGAATAAAGCAAATACACAAGAAAAACGCCTTTATCCTGAGAGTGCCGCGGAACAGCCTTATAATAATCGGGTGGATAAGAAATTCGCTGCATCGTCTGTCTACAAAGAGCTTATGCCGACGGCAGCACCGAAAAAAAACATTCTTCGAAAGCAACCAAAATGAATATTATGTGAATTGGTTTTAAGCTGCGTTTGTAATTTGGTCGCACAACTGTAAGATGTCAAACGCTCCAGTGACAACGGAGCAGAACGAGTGGCGTCCTGTAAACTCATCTGTTCTTTCTTAAATGCAATGAAAAATTCAAGCAAAATCAGGCGCAGTTTAACTGACTAATGCACCGGCGTACAGTAGTACCTTTACCAAATTGACTGACTCGTTTGAGAGAGACAGTATCGGCCGGTGCCCATACTGTCTCGCTCAGGTTGCACTACGTTATGGACAGCCAGGAACAGCTTTGGATGAGAAGACTGTGCTTTAACTTTCTTGAAACTCGTGATGACTGACCAGCGAATGAAGCTGCGCGAAAGAGCGGAAGAAACCGATAGTAGCAATGATTTGGTGTGGAGAGCTTCCGTATTTTTGTCGACTGGCGCTAGCATATTCTGGGAGCTTACCAATCTAGCTGCACCGGACATATCACCTTCAACTGGAAATTCACCCGTCTGCGAAGAAGGTCGTCGTCAACGTGGGATATCACCTAGGATATTGATCCTTCGTGCGTCAGGTTCCTGGGCCTTAATCCCATCGCGAAAATTTGCGTTGGCTCTCTCTAATCAGAACAGGCAGGGACCGAACGTCCTTTTTGGCTCGAAGAAGCGCAACACGACCGGCTGGCGAACGAGCACAAAGAGTTCCAGGCGTGGAAGTCGTTGGCTTTGGCGACGTTTAAAAGAGACATTGGTACGGTGTTTTGCAACAGTAGATCGCACAGATTAGAGCAAACTGCGTAATAGTTTAGTATGACGCATGTTTGCCTGAGTATCGACAGGTAGAGTGTTTATATCATTTTATTCTCTTGAGACCCGGTGAGATATGGACTGGGTTTCAACCGGTCCATATCTAACCGGGTCGACGTGTTGACGGCGTCTCATGCATGACATACGATACATGCCTGGCAAGACCTTCTCGTGAAGACACCTTTACATGCAGGACATGTAGCCATGTGAAATCACCTGAAACTAGAGACGCGTGTGCGACATACTGGAGAGAGAGCCAAGAGAAGTTTCAGAGCCTCCGCAATCATCTTCAAGGTTGCTGCCACACCAGGACTGACACCCTCTAATATCCGAGCGACGTCTGTTAAGGCGCCTCCAACATCTCTGCGCAAAATATTTGTAGGATAGCAGTGTCCGTTAAGCAGCGCGGCCATAGACAGCGTCGGTTGGCGGCAATGCCGAAGCAAGCTAAATTCATGGCGCCAAATTAAAGATGCCGCCACCATACTAGCGAAGACGCGGGCAGTCACTAAATGCGCGGCAATCTGTGAGTATATAAGGAGGCATGAGAGAGTCGGTAGTCGTTGGTGCGAGCCAGGCAGAGGACGTGTGTTGCTTGAGCGAGAGAATGGCGAACTCGTAACGGTCGCCGGCCAGCCATGGAGGTGGTGGACACTACAATATTGTTACGGATGTTCCTCTATGTAGTGAGTTTAGAATCGTGTAAGAAACCCGGTGGCGTAGTGCATTAGCGTGCGTCTCGCGACCGGAGGGGGTACATAGGTGCACGGGCTCGAGCCCCACCGTTGCACATATTTTGGGGTATTTATAGGGTCGATTTTACGAAGCAATGCGAAAGCAGTCTCGTAGACGGTAAATGTTAGCTGAGGTCAAAACATTTTTAAGAAGCGTCCTGCGACCGAGATGTGCTATTTGTTGACAATTGTAGCATAAAATCGGTTGATCGGGCTCCCGGACGACGTAGTAGGTTTTTTTGCCAGGTAGACTAAAACGGACGGTTGGCGGCCAAAGATCAGTATTGCGACATCGACACCTTGGATTCTCGCCTTGAATGAAGTTAGAGCTGCTGGACGGGGCACCGTGGCATTAGAACAACCTTCTTAATAAAAAATGTTTTAATTCTAGGTCACCGTCATGGGTCGTCGTTCCAAATTGCAGAAAGCTGCAACAGTTTTCTGACCGCATCTTCTGTACTGATCTATACAAAACTACGGCTTTACTGCTTGAAAGAGAATAATTGAAGACAACTACTTGTTGTTAGACAGAGTAGTACACCAATCAAACACTTTATTTACACTTTTACCATTCACCACGACGAAAATCATGTCAGCGGTTCCCAACAGCGAGTCGAAAACGAACTCAAATCTGCAACAATTTATTTTTGTTTTCGTTATGTTTTTATGAGAAAGCTCATTGCTCTGCATTCCCTGGATATATAAATATATATATATATAAAAAAAATTATATGTACTAATAGTTGCATAACAGCTGTGCTGTTTATATTATCACTGCGTTATAACGTTAATCTACGTTTGTCTTTCATTGTGTGCACACTACTTACTGGCGCCATATGCTTTGCTGTCGGCTATTTCTCTCGTGCGCTTTGTCTTTTGTATAATTGGGGACTCATTCATTGTCCTGCGGACTGCCGGCCGCTCGGTTGCGCACACGGCAGCTGGAGCTTGGTCGCGTAATTTGTCAGACCGTAGTCGGATGGAGAGATGACTTCACAACGTACTTTCGTTGCCCACAGAACCGTAAGCTCATCACAACGTGCGTGCACTCTACTCCCGAACCTCCAGGCTGTATCTTCGCAGCGCCGCCTTTCCTTTCCCCGACTCAGCATCGTAATCGTGGGCCTGCGAAGAAGCATCATTGATGATGTCCACGTTTTTATACTTCTACCTTGTGTGGTAATGACGTCTTGAAATCGGGCCGTTGCTGACAGAAAAGCGGCCGGCCATCGTCCTTCCGTGCATGCCGAGTGTTGCTGTCTGCGTTTGAAAATAGACTTACTGCGTACTGCTGTGTATTAAATAAACGTTTTTTTGTATAGTAATTACCAGAAATAAACACAGAACTCCATATAGGCCACCTTGTGCTGTGTTTACTCACTTTAAACTATGTTTATTCTTGCTTGTAGTTGCGATCCGATTTTTTTGTTTGCAAGCAAATATGACGAACTTGGACCACCTCCAAGCCTCGGATAGAAAAATGCAGAACGCCGTTTGTGTATGTAAGAGAGTAGTGCAGATGGAACGTAAACGACGTTGAAAAGTTAAGTGGATTGGGGAAACAATAACTTGATCTCTATATTTTGTTGCACTGCGTAGATATATAACAGGTGAACATATGTTTACAGAATAAAGGTGATACTAGAAGTGAGGGAGGTTAAAGCTTAAACAACGTGCAAATGCGGCTTCAATTTCAACATATGGGGCGCCGCGTCACAGCCACGCCAAGCAATTAATAAATGCACAAATCACAGTACGTTAACCTTCGACTCAATTCAAGTTTGTACAAAAACATCCTATGTTGCAAAATCCGGAAAAATATCTTCTAGGGAAATACCGATAGTGGTTGTCCACCCATGATGAAAAGCCGTCCACGCTGATCTGAACCGACTTGGCGATCATCTAGTTACAAAAAAAAATACTTTTCGGGCTGAGCCTCAGCCATAGTGCTGATCTCTCGCCACTTGTTGTTGGTGATTGGATGAAACGCGTCGGTGCATTCGCGTTGATATTTCTTCATCACGTCCGTGAAGCAAAATCCGTAGGATATGAACTCGCAGGTGCCGGAGCAGATCATTTCTTAGTAATGCTGGTAAGCATCGCCAATGACCTTAAATGTATTAACATAAAGTCCGATTAAACAACAATAATGCTTGCGTGTTTATATAAAACAGATATTTATCATATGCAAGGTGTCAGGAACGACGGACAGATTTGGGGAAGTGCCAGGGGAACATCGTTTTTTTTTAATGTGCGATTGTGGGAAAATAATTTGATCTAAAGAGAAGCTGCCGGCGTATTTCGCAGAAAATGCCGCTCATGCAAGGCATCTAACGGTGGTTATCAAAATAAAAACAATCGTAATAAGGAAAATTCGCCACAGTCTTGTGATGTTTTATTTTGAGCGTTCACGTTCAATAACTTGAAAAATTGCAATATATATGACAACGGCAAATATCACAATAACAAAATACGGATGGCACTAAACGGGTATTGAATAGCGCGGCGCCAACTTGATAAGTGCTTTGAGCCTTTTTCACAAAATAATAAAGTATTGCCAGTAAAAATATCGAAAGTGGGTGAACTCGTACGGCCAAGCCTTTGTTTTGATTTATCAAACGTATCGCACCAATTCCTAAAGTTAACGTTAATTGGAGTTTGTGCCGCAGCGCCGATGTGTTACGGCTTCAGCGAGTCCTTTCTAGAATGTGCAGTAAGCGTTTTGGTAATGTTTTTCTAACAAACGTGTGACGTGCGTCTCTTATAGTCTTTTAAGGGAACTAAGCACCTATAAGGTAGTTTTGTTCATAAGACAATCTTAGTTGCAGTGGTGGCTTAAGCCGCTACGCACCGTTCTGACAAATTGGCGTTAATATGTAAAATTGAATCCTGTTGCTCGGGTTCAATTCTGCTTCACTCTTTGATGGTGAATCTACTTTAGTATTATTTTCCTGCTGCTCTATTCCTTCCGGGGAGAAAAGTCAGGCAAGTCTAATGAACCCGGCATGGCTGGGCTAAAGGCAAAAAAATAAAGTCCTGCCTAGATGAGTCACACAAGTGCATGGGCTGACATCAGCCCATGATGGGTTTCAACACGGTCCAAAGGCTCATCACTAAGCCAGCCCAAACATTAATAATAATTGTCCGACGCCGTACAGGTAACGGTAAATTTCAGTTACTACGCAGCCAAAAATCGAGTCACTAACACAACACCCCCACAAAGTGCCCTTTCTTCTGAACGTGAACCTTGTTTTACTACCGCAAGTTCCCACAGCGACTCTGGTGCCAGATCCGCGAGAAAAATCCTTGTGATTTTTCCATTGGGTCCAATGTATTGAAGGTGACCGGCTGAGTGATGAAGTTTTGTTCCAGTTGGCGATATTTACCTAGCTTGCGGTTTTCTACAAGGCGAACGGCTGCTCTAATCAACCTCCCGCCTGGTATGACGAGCATACGATACGGCCAGCAAACAAGACGCGGTGACATCGTATGTGAGACAGCGGCCTTCACGTCATGGTACTAGAGTCGAGCCATCCGGTCACAGTTACAGCCAACCGGAACCGGCTCTTCAACTGCAGGCATGTGAGTTGACTACATGGGCCGGTGCACGATCACGAAACCGCAGGAAAGCAGAGTGCCTTGAACCTACCCGCGCTCCTTCTGCTCGCCCGTGGACGTCAGCAGTGCGTTGCTTAAGCGCAATTATATGCAATACCGATTGATTTGCCCAAACGCAGATCGGAGACTATGTGATGAGTGGTTTTGTCCAACATCATCCCCAGCTGCGAAGAGGGTGTCTTACCTGTTCCTTCGTGTCACTTGCCTGATTCATCGAGTGCTCCGGAGTATTACTTATAAGTCCGAAACCTACGGATACGCTTTCATCACTTATCCTTGTAGTAGAAACGAGCTTTTCCATCTAGACGATAAAGCTTGGGAAAGCATCAGGTGGATAAATCCTTAACACCAGTGTCTTGATGTTTTTAAGATGCCCAAGATATACAGAAACAACAATTTGATGCTATACATATTCCTATTCCTCTTTAGGGCAGAAGGAACACCAGCGAACGAGGTCATAAGCATTTATTGTTGAAAATATGCCGAGGAAGTCGTCATGAGTCACGCGCCCCTAAAATATTGAATTGGTTGTTCAGGAATTAAACTGATAGCTGGTAGAAACTTGCGTACCACTTGAGGCACAGACCCACAAGCACAGATGAGGGTTTTCTAGAAGAGAAAGAAAATCTCGCACTTGGCGTCCTTTAACATACTTTTTAAAGTAGCTTCGAGCCCACTTACGTATCTCTCTGAACCGCCAGGGCGTCTTCGGCGACGGTGCCGTCGTCCGAGAACCACGGTCGAAGTTCAGAAGAAAAATATGATTAAAGCTGGTAGGTCGCGACGCAAAATAGAACGAGGCCACAAGCGATATACAAATATACGCTGTACCCTTGTTTCCAATATACCGGCCCTTATATCTGCTAATAGCCGCTTCTTCTTGAATTATATATATATATATATATATCCTCATTGCTGGCCTGCTGACTATTGTACCCAATATTTCTAGCGGCGAAATCTGCTTTGCGATCCTACTTCTTATTTGCCCTTAGCGCCACCTTCGCCACCTAAACCTGTTTAATACATGTAGCATTTGTCACATCTTGATTAACATAAATTTATTTTAAACTTTTTTTTGTATTCATTTTAACATCTCCGCTTCCCCCGCCCCCAAGAAACTCTCTGGAGCAATTAAAACGGTAATTTAATGCTAATATTTTCACTTCTATTTGTACTCCTTCTTGCTTAATTTAAACCCTTTGTAGACGTATATTTATTGTCATGATATCTTTATTAAACCCCCAGGTATCCTTTGCCCCCCCTACCTTCGTTGTCGAGAGATACAGCGAAATGATTATTTGGATACTACTCGAATGTTGTTGCACAAACTTAGACTGTCGCTCTTCCAGACTTGCTGAACCTCCGATTGAGTCGGATAGGGCCGGCACTTTTATAGTAGTACCCTTGCGTCGTCGGAAAACTGACAAAAGGTGAGCAGCGTCTCCCAAAACAAGTAATGATCAAGATGAGATCCAGGTGAACCTCAATCGGTGCTGGGCGGTTCACGACATACTGGATACATGCACCGCACAACACCAGTTGGCCTTATGCCTCATATTTGAACCCAGATGTTCATCTCTTATTCTAAACCAAAAATGTACACTTGTGAACAAAGTGAAGGCTGACTTAGCAGACAAAAGTGGAATTCCGAGAGGCCTTAGTAGACCTGGTAAACTTATGAATGCCAGAGCATTACCTGGAACTGGCATAACAAAAACCGATACCCTGTGTATAACTAGCGCCGCAGGGGAACAAGGCAGATATCTGTGGAGTTCGGCACGCGCTCACGCCGTTTCGCCACGCCAAGTATCCAGGATGACCCTGCACACAGGACTCATTGACCTACCACACATCAGACACGTTACGCAAAAGGTGGCAAGAGTGTCGGGCAACCTGGGCGCGTCGAATGCCAAGCGGCGCCTACTAGCCACTGTTGCAGAAGCAATCGTACTCTATGATGCATCTGTGTGTGTAAACTTGGCGCTCAGAACGGTCACGGCCAGCGGGGCGGCCCTGTGCCGCTCCCAACGGTGGGTGGTAATGCGGGTTAGCCGGGCGTACCAGACGGTCTCCGCAGACGTCCTGCTTGTTTTCGCATGCTTCCTTCCACGACACATGCCGGCAGCTGAGAAGAGTACGCGGTGACTAGACCGGGAGATACCGTCGACTGAGCCGCCTGCCGGAGACGACTGAGAGGCGCCCATATCCAGGACTTGCGCAAGTGGTATATGGCACAAGGAGCAATGATATACTACGCGGCCCAGGCACTGAGTAGGCACCTTCAGGCGTACATGTTGAGAATCGCCCAGTGCAACGGCCGACATATGCGTTTTCTCTCGATTTACGTTAAAAAGACCCGGCAAGGGAATCATTCGGGCGTGATGCGTCGCCCGGTCCCCCCTTGATACAACCCGGCAGGACCTACTCCTTGCTCAGCACGCACCCACAGCTTAAGGAAAGGGTTGCACCATGAAGCTCCCCTCTCCTGGTCCGAGCCATACTCTTTCTCCCGAGTTTAGTCCTACACTACCCACTATAATATCGGCGGGTGTGCGTAAATATATTTTCCGCCCCCTGAAAAAGATTTTCTATATGTGACTCCTTTAGCAACCATGAACTCGGTAGATTATTATTCTGCTCTTATTATTCGTAGCGGGTTGTCCCTATATATATATATATATATATATATATATATAGTCAGCACGGACTTAGTTTTTAGCTTGAATACGTTTTCTCTGCAGTGATCACAGTGATTACACTGCACCATGATATACTAGTTTAGATTTGTCAAATAATGCCAACGAATAACGCCCATTACGCTAGATCGGTGTCAAATAGCATACATTTAGCGGGTATAGCGGTGGTGGCGTGGTCTGGGGCTTGGTGCTCCACTTCAGGGCTGTCATCTACTATCGCTCAGGTTTTGATTCTTGCTGTTTTTCGAAAACTGTTTTTTAGCGGGTGTGGCGCAATATTCACTTAAACGGATTTTCAGAAACCTGAAAAGTCCAACATTAACAACAACAAACCTGAAAAGTGTATTTATGATCTACGAAACAATTATTTTTAAAATAACCTGAGTTGCAGCCCTCCGGGCCTGTGTACGCATCATCGATATGAGAAAAGTTAAACAATGCATGTATGTGTACCTTTAGTTTCAGTGTAAAGTAATTAATGTAACTGAGTCGTGAAATAAATAGGATGTGTGAGTAAATTAATCATTATTTTTCGTTCAAACCACTGCATCCACGCTAAATAAACATTAGTGATGCATGATGACTTTGAAATCTACGTGGAAGATATGAGTATGGGCTTCTGAATATCACATCCTGATAAGAAGCAAAGCTGAAGAGTGGCTGTGCCGTCATTCTATCAATCTAGTTTCACGCAAAGTTAAGACGGAGGCTTATAATCGAATATGTTAATAACAAGGAAAAGCATTTTTTGTATTGCTATGCCGCAAACATTACTTTATGCAAGAACTCGCAAAAACAATTTCGGCATACTTGCGTGGGACACTGTGCAAACTCACAGAAATTGCTCATTACATGTCCCTATAAAATGCCACATTTACAAAAACCGAACACGGTTAAAAGGGCACTCCTTACAGTGGGTGACAATGCATTAGACTCTAGCATAGAGGAAAATCATTATAACTAGAAATAAATAGAGAAAGACACGCTTCGGGAGAGTACTTAGATTCTGTGCTTGATTAATATCACGCTATTAGAAGAAATTGTTGTTGAAATGAACCATAAATAATTTGTTTTTAAAAATCCGGAGCCTTTTTAAAAGAGTCAAACATTGGATGCAAAAATGCATCGAACCCTGGAACAGGCATCAGGGCAGATATTGTGAACGTCTTTGGCCACAGTGCAGTGCAGAAATCATATCAGCTCAACCGAAAATCGTGCAATTTATGTATAAAAAGTTAAATTAGCCATTTATTGCACGAAGGTCCTAATTGTCCCAAGTCCCGCACAGGCGCCACAATTTGCGTATAGGCAGCTTTACCTTACGGCTATGCTCATCTACCACTTTGACCACGTCTTACCACCAGCTCCTAGAATATCTTTGCTAAGCAAGTTCGCAGTTACATAAACTGGTGGAGTCAGCGTCGAAAAACTTCACGTTGATTTATGGACTTCAAACGATACAACACAGTTATCACTATGTGTGTCAATAATGAGTACAAGAGGATCGTGACACGTTAAATAGGTTAGGGATTTTATTGATTAGCTGTGATGTTATTCGGCTGTGATCATCACTATCCCTACAACTGCACTTACATGATTATTTTGGATTCTAATCAATATATTATTTTTATTATTCTTATTGTCATAAGAATATATGAATTAGATTGTCATCGTGTATTACATTGCATTTTGCCTGGTTTCGATACCATAGGACATACACGCACAAGTATCCACCTGCACCTCCGCACACCCCACTTAGCAGCCACAGACAGCTAACCACGCGAGGATGCTGCTCATAGTGTGTCTTTACTACTGCAAGAGACCGAGACTGCAAGCCGGTTAACCTGTGGGGTGACCTCGGAGTGCTTCACGAAGGAGGGCGAAGCGAAGTGGTCTATAAATATGTACAGAAGAATGTGTCACAACACTTCTCCGATGGGGACGTGAAGGCATCAAGCGTCTCAGCTCAGCCGCGACAATCCTTGCATGTATCCCTGCAAGGGTGCCGACGACCTTGACGAGACACAAAGTTAACATAAATTAGGGACACTAACCATAATTAGGCAGAATAGCAACAGCAGCAGCAGCAACAATACCAACAATAACAGCGGCAAGCAGCAGCAATAACAACAACAACAGCAGTAGCAGCAGCAACAGCAACAACGAGATTCACAACCACAGTTACTGCCGCCAAGACGTGCACACCCATGCTGCGCTTTGCTTCCGACAATACTACGCTAGCGTTTTACGTTCGACGGTCAGCCGAAGGACGTTTGTCGTTGCGCAATGAGTGATCGATTTTATCGAGTCAACGTGACGTAAATCAATTTCGTCAACATTTCAATCAGCAGTTGCCTCTGCATGGCAAATTGCAGGTGCAAAATGATGATCTAATACATGTGGTATCATGAATGGCATGCTCACGGCCGGGTGGGCGTCAAGAGGCAACAACGGTATACTACAAGAAAGCGGTGTGTTTTTTTTGGATGGTAATGACAAGCCGGAGCCAGCCAGCCAGCCAGGCTGTCTTGTAGGAGGCCTTATCTCCACACAAGTGCGTACGTCACACATTCACATCTACATCGTGAATTTAAATTGCTCCAGTGCTGCATTGCTCCCAGTTTGTCTGGTCGGTAACGAAGCGCGAGCAAGACCGAACTCTGCCAGCAAGAACTGCACACATTGCTAAATAGATGATTGCTACCTATCATTACGAATTGTTGAATTGTCCGTCTTGATTCTACCGCTATTCCAAATATCGCTGCTGTCACTGACGTTTTTACTATATAATATAGTAAAAAAGTATACTATATAGTAAAAATAAAACTGCTACTACTACTACTACTGCTACTGCCATTACATTGTTAAGCAGTCTGTGCGAGCATTTGATCGGCAGTGAATTGCTGTGCTTTCCAGCGATAAACAGGTGTTTGGGCGTCATCTTAGCGGGACGCCGCTGTCGTTGTCATCATGTTCATCATCTTAATTCGTCAGGTGCGGGGTCGGTCGTCAACCGTCTGATCTTGGCGCGGCAAAACCTCTGCAGCCTGCTATGCTGTTCGGTCAGTTGTTGATCGGTGCTGTTGTCTCAGCTAGACGAGGCCTTTCGGGAGAAAATCGATCCGAGTCGGTTGCCGACATTGCGAAAACTATTGCCCCACCCGCCGATCCACGAGCTTTGCGGTGCTGACGACAAAGAGGCGCCTTGTAACCCCTCCTGGTGATGAAAGCCTCCTGCCGCCGCTGGAGACACCACGACCGTGGTTGCGGGGCCAGCGGGGCTGCCGGGGCCAGCGGACGCCGAATGACCTCCGGCTTCCGTGGCGTAGTGCAAGTACGCCGTCGAGGGCGCTCCGTACAGTCTCTGGTGGCCGCTCGGGGGCGCTAAGGGCCGCGTGTGATGAGGCACCGGCAGATGATGCGGCAGATGATGCGTATTTTGAAGAAGATGATGATGGTGGTGGTGGAGAACGTGACCGCCGCCGTCCGACTTGGTGACGTCGGTGTAGAACTTCGCCGGGAAGTACTTTTTCGGTGGGCCACTGCCCGTGGCCTGGCTCAGCAGGCCGTCGATCGGGGGCAACTGGAAGCCGCCACTTTTCACGTTCTGTAAACGACATCGGGAGAAAAAACACGACGGGATGGTCTAAGTATTGCGGAGAGACGAATGCACGCACTCGAACGACACACACACACGCCGCGAGAGCGCTGAAATTGCTGAAACGCCAAAGGTTGTGCAGTAACAGCGGCAAGGCTTTCCTTACGTCAGCTTTCTAGCAGGATCATGTCTGAGCGCTATCTGTGACCAAAAAAAAACTTACTGCGCCCCATATAGATGAGGTGTGCGTCGTGCTTAATTAGAATTATCAATAATTTACAAATAATCACATGGAGATACTTAGTTATGAATAGATACAAAATTAAAAGCAAGCGTAGGCGCCAATGCACACTCATACAGACGTGGTACTTCATAGTGGTAACGGCCGCGCACATCTAAAGCGAGTTGCTGCCTGTAGCTGAGTTGTTTCATAGGATCATCTACCGACCTAGTCGATAACAGTCTTAAGCTTGCACCTTCAGATTACCGTCGGCTCCGTTCACTTTCTAATTCTATGAGAAGTGGAAACTTCGACAGTTTGGAGGGTATTTTTAGTCGAAGGTTATAAAAAGAGGTAGGTTAGCCGTGAGCTGAACGTAATGTCAATAATGTCGATATTAGTATGCTATGTTATTCCAGTGCAGATGAACGTACGGCATATTTTATTGTGCCTCAAAGATGTTAGGCATAATGTTTGTAATTCGAACTTGGTCCATGGGTTATATATAAAGTGTCTAAGTCCTTACGCTTTCATGAAGAGGCACGAGAACTTCGGATACTTTGCCATCGGGACCCTTAATTCGAACGTTGACTGCCGGCCGGGGCGGCAGTTGGCTGATCGGGATATGCACGTTTAGCGGCTCGTTGAGGTTTACCTGAGTTGGCGGCAATTCCTTGTATGTCGTCTTTACGCCACCTGTAAGATTGGTCTTTCTTAGTAAGTAGTTGGGCTATGTTTAACTATAAGCGAATTTGTATTAAGTGGTTTATCGTGTGGATTATCGATTCACTAGCACTAGGTTAGTTAGTCAGCAGAAGCCGCTCCAGTCTTTATCGTTCGGTACCGGCATTAGAAGGAGACTGCATATGCATATTTAGCAAGACTAAACGACACCACAAGTGATCCCCCTATGACGACTGCATACAACGCGTAGTTGAGCAGCCAACAACAGCCACCACTCTCGCGTTAAGGAATATAAGAGAGTCTGGGACGCACTTACCGTTGTGAGGCAGAACTACGCCGGAGAGCGACACCTGGGTCTTTTCGTCGACTTGGAATTTCGATGGCGCCGGGAACCCGTGTGGGATGCCTTTGGTGAAGGGCGTCTTGGACACGTCAACAGGAATCGGTGGTCCATAGACTGTCGGCGAGGTGTGATAACTATTCGTGTTCGGCCGAACGTAGGGCCGGTTTGAGACTTCGTCAAGCACAACAACACCTTGGCCATTGGAGAGATGGCCGACTACAGAGGCAGCGCTTTGACCAATGCTGGCCTGCTTGTGCACGCCGGCTGCGACATTTTTCACGCCTAGAGCCTTTAGCATCTCTGCAGGGAGTTCGATTTGTTCGCTGGGGTGAACATTTTGAGGCACCTGGACGAGCAGAGCCTGTGGTTGCTGGAAGCTGTGTTGTCGCTGCTGCTGCTGTTGTTGCTGTTGCTGCTGCTGTTGTTGTTGTTGTTGTTGTTGTTGATGTTGTTGGTGGTGTTGTTGAACAGCATGATTTTGCACGCTGCTAAGCTGGAACTGTAGCTCTTGTTGCTGCGGAACCCGCTGGAACTGCTGCGAAGTTGTATGCTGGATGTGCTGCTGCTGCTTGCTGTTGTTGCTGTTGATGGTGCGAAGGAGCGTGTTGCACGTGTTGGCTGTTCGCTTGATGAGGCTGGACTGGATGCGTAAACTGGTGGTGCACTCCTATCTGGTAGGAGTGCTGCTGCTGCAGTTGTTGTTGAAGCTGCTGCGAATCTTCCACCTGCTGGTAGGCCGGCTGTGTCTGCACGTGCTCGTCCTGTTGTGACGGCAGCTGTTGCTGGTGGTAATGCTGAGCATGCACGTTTTGGTTGTAATGTTGTTGATGCTTTTGCTGCTGCTGCTGGTGCTGATACTGATGCTGCTGATGTTGGTGATGATGATCTTGTTGTGGTTGTTGATGTTGTTGTTGTTGTTGTTGCTGTTGGTGATGATGATCTTGTTGTTGTTGTTGTTGCGGTTGTTGTTGCTGTTGGTGTTGCTGCTGCTGTTGCTGCTGTGGTCGATGATGGTGGTGATGGTGGTGGTGCTGCACCTGGGTGTGTTGTTGTGGCGTTTGCTGCTGCTGCTGTTGATAGCCGAAAAGGAACTGAGGATGGTGAGCTGCCGGCGGCGGCGGCGTGTAGTTGGGCGCGTGGTGTTGCGGTCGCTGCGTCTCAAGCTGTGGTGGTTGGTAACCCGTCGTCTGGTAGGACGTCGTCTGGTAAGCCGTCGTCTGCGGTGCGGCCTTCGTCGTCGACACCGGAAGATGAGGTGACGAAGTATACGAAGTCTGCGGAACAGCCACGGTCGTCTTTACAGGTTGAGCAGTCTCCGCGGGCCGTCGCGACTCATCGTAATTGGGTGGAGGAATCGGGACAGCAGGCGGGATGGGGTAGTCCTCCTGTTGCGGAGTCGGGGGCGGAGGCTGGGGCGCAGGTGATGAGGCATGCTGGACTAGATGCTTTTTCGACGTCTTGGACGGCAGGGTTGGTTGGGGAGACTTTGTAGACTTTGTAGGGACTTTCGTCTGCTTAACTTGGGGATCCTTAAAGGCTAATTGGTCAGCTGTGGCCTGGTAGTGGTGGTTGGCAATGGGAAAATGCTGTTGCTGTTGTTGTTGTTGTTGTTGTTGGTGGTGCGTGCGGTGCACATGACGCGGCCGTTGCGGCTGAGTAGGGGAAACAGCAGCTAGTGCCAAGGGCAGCGGTGTGGGCACACCTTCGGGTGATTTGGGGACCTCTTCTCTTTTGCCAAACGAGAAGTAGGACAAAAATGACGACTTCTCCGTGACGCCCGTATGTTTTGGAATGGTGGGGGGAGGCAAGGTGACGGGAGAGGACCTTTTCAGCCGGCGGACCTAGAGGACGGCCGCCTTGCGCATATTTCGAGGGCGATTCGGGACCACGATGCTGCTTTTTGGCCTTAGGAGGTTTGTTGCTCTTTTAATAGGCACGGCGGGTAGCGGTACAGGCTCGTGATAGGCAGGCGTTGCGGTGACTGGTAGCGGCGGTGCGTGAGGGAGGTGTACGGGCGGCCTATTGGAGTGCGGAGCCAACGAATGGGTGGGAAGCGGGCCGTACGGATCTCTGTGATGGGAAGTCGCTGCCGGCTGAGTGAAAGCAGGGCGCGGACGTGAAGCAGGAGAAGGTGGTGGTGGAGGAGGTATAGTAGGAGCAGCAGGACGGGGAACAGGCAGAGCGTGGTGCGGCTGTGGCAGGAATTGCGGAGGCCGGGGTCTAACTTGAGGTTGGTGACCAAGCTGAGACTCCGCCGGTAGGCGAGATTTGGCAACGTTATTTAGCGTAGGGGGGGGCGTTTAGAGCTGCTGGGGGCTCTGGAAATGGACGTGCAGGCACGGCGGGCTTTGACGGAGGGCTAGGAGACGAAGAAGTGTGCTGCGGCTGCTGCTGATACTTTATTGACTGATGCACTTCTGACTGTTGCGGCTTGTTTGCTTCCTTTGGGTGCAGTTGGGGTGGGACAGGTTGCTGTGTTGGAAGGCGGGATTGGGAGGGCCTTCTGGCTTCGTGGTGACTACGAGGTGGCGGAGTTTGATAGTGGGACGGTTGTTGGGCGGGACCAGATTGGGGTTGCTGGCGGTGCAGCTCTACGTGCTGAGGAAGCGAATGGCGTACCTGTTGGCCATCGTGCTGTTGTTGCCGAACGAACTGCTGGTAGTGCCGTACCTGAGAGTGCTTCACATCGGGATCTGATTTGTGGCCTCGGCGGGGCACAAGATTCGCTTGAAACTGTCCTTGCGCAGATCCAGAAACCCCGAACTGGGCAGTTTGGCCCTCCGGCGGTGGACGACGATACCCAGCAGGCCTTTTTCTCTTACGACGTGGGGCTTCTTTTGGTGGGGCTTCGGTAGTTGGTATCGATGCGGTCGTCACGTCAAAAGTAGTGGTTTCCGCTTGATTGGGGGCGACAGTCGGCGAGGCTGCAACAGGTACACAGCAAAACACACACGGTTGTTAGTAACGCACGTAGTAGAAACGCGGAAACGGACACTTACATATGAGATACGGGATAACACTTAGCAGTGAATTTAATGAGTGGCAGTTAGCCTAACTTACATTTTTGACGAACCCGGAACCTTGGTAGTTCCGTTGTCGAGCCGAGGGCGTTAATTGTGACAGTGTGTCCACCTTTGAAGAGATTTGACGAATCGTCTTGAGGGACGCTTTTTGTCGCGGCCACCTTTTTCACACACGAATAACATTAAACGTACATGGCATGTTATTATACACGGGTCGGAATATTGGTCAACATATAATATGGCTAATCTCAAACAGTTATTGATAGCGTAATCTTAGTGACAGTTCCGTCCACTCTAATTTTAAATTGATACTTTGCTTGCAAAGCACCAAGTAAACACACTACTATAAATAATTTACTGTCAAAATTTATTTTTTTTCTATGTGGAATGCTACCCGTTCCACTAAAGAAGGTAACATGTAGCTTGTAAGAATACGTATGAAAGCAGTCGGGACTGAGGGTTGCATTCCTGTTGATAGTTCTACGTGTTACGCCTCTTCAGTTCAAATAGGACCAGTCGCAACCTTGGGTACGTGTTTGAATGAGGCAATATCAAGGAATTTCCGTCACGTTTAAATACATTTTATACTATATAGCGCAATAGGTCAATTTGTTAGGCACGTCGAGAATATATAAATACCCCTAATGTGTTCAAAATTGAATATATAGAAAAGGTTAATGCCAATGAGTATATATGTGTATATATGAATATATATATATACACATACATTTGGATGTGTATACATGTGCATTTGTAGAATTGATCTGACACATATTGGGCTAATCAGAAAGTTTTGTTCGCAAACGAGCGTTACTTTATTATGCAGATTCCTATGGAGACAAGTGTGTTGTCAACAGGCGTACTTGACTATTGTTGCATTACGTTGTTAGCGAAAAGGGTGACGTATTGACTGAAGTGATATAGTATATATGAAATACGTGTTTGAGTTTGCCTTAAAAAGCCTATAGAGCTTACTGACTGGTCCCAAAAAACGCCCGGCGAACGTATAGCTGTTAACGTACAGAATCAAGTGGAGGTCGTCTAATTCAACTTATGTATCTCGCCTGCATAAGACGTAATGTTAATACTATAACACGAGTAGTTTGTTTAGTTTGTTTCTGTTTGTACAAACCAATACAGCACATTGTACTAGCTGTTACGCCTACAGGTGCACAGAAACGTTATATGTGTTGCGACTGCAAGGTAATCGTTATCATCATCGTCATCATCATTACGAAAATGCATCATTACCGTTACTTTGCTATTCGCGTTGTCATTGTTCTTGTCGTTGTTGTTTTTGTTGTTGTTGTTGTTGCTGCTGTTGTTGTTGGCGTTGTTCTTCTTATTGTTGTTGTTGTCGCCTCCGCCGCTACTGCTGCTGCTGGTGTGACTGTTTCCCGAAACGGCCTTGTCTTTGTCAACCACCTGGTTAATGATTGACTCGCGTGGCACGTGGTCCTCCGATGTGGAGACCCGAACGGAGACTGAAGTCGAGGTGACCACCTCGACACCCTCAGGCAGGCCAGAACCACCGTCGGCTTGCGTCACATTCACCAATGCAGCTGCCGCGACCAATGGCAGCAACAACGCCATCTGAAACGCAATCATCATGGATTTATTCCTCTGGATTCGCATTATCGATATAGGCTCACAAAAGCTCACAAAACTTATTGAAACCATTTTGTTATTCCCCTTCTTGCTCAGACTAGTAGATATGATCGATCTATGTGACATTTTTCGAATGCCACATAAACTTTTCCAGGTGTATGTAGTTCGAAGAAAAAGAGTGGTAAATTGCGCTGTTTTTTGCAGTTCAAGCGGTCGTTGCCTATGTCGTTGTTGCTGCTGTTGTTGTTAATGACGATGATAATGTCGAGGCTGTTGTTATTGCTGTTATCGTCATGGGTTGTCCGCCATCATCAATATCTGTTAAGTAAGGCGTATTAACAGCTGTTCTGCGCGTCCAATGATGAACGGACAAATGGCCGTTCTCGTTCTTCAAGGCGTTGTTATGACGAATCTTGCCTTACTCCGCTTTGAGTGCAACCCCGCCTACCGTGTGAGAGATCGACGTATAGCCCGCCGCGTAAGTGCTCCGAATGGTCACGTCCCATATTTACAGTTTCCCCCTGGCCCAGGGGTTAGATGCCGTCTCGTGTAATGTTTTCATATTCACACAGATGTGTCGGCTCGACAAACGCGTCAAAACCAGCCTGTCTGAAGGCTCTAACAAATACACCGTTTGCGGTGCTGTGGCGTGCCTGCCTCACGAATGCTGCCTCCTTAAATTTCAGCTTATAGTGACCCTTTGCATCAGCTATGTTTATGCCATAAAGACAAAAATGAGCGAAAACATCAAGACCTGGGAAGAAGGTGCACACGTCTAGGGCGGACGTTCAGCCAAAGACTGTTGTGCGGTCTTAATGTGAAGGCGTAACGGGCCGAGGCCTTTAGGCGTGAGACTATGGAGCCTTCAAAACGGGACTTGGCTTGCGTCAGGAAACTTTTGTTCCACGCCGATTGCTTGCCCCCATGTTCCTTTTCTGGTTCTGAGTCGCCGAACGTAAGCTGCTACCATTGAATGACTTTATATTGGTGACGTATCCGAAAAGGACTCGAACAATTTCCTGACAGGCAAACGTTAACAAGACAACTTAAACAAATACATGTGCTAAGAATTATTGGGGAATCAAGTATGCGTAACACTAATAACAATATTATTATTGTCGGGTGATTTTAGTGCACTATATCTATTCTATTTAGCTTGGAAACACTAGAGAGCTAGAATTTTGCTGGCTTCAAAGCGCAGCTCCAGATAAGGCCCTGCTCGTTCACTGTTTTTTTGTGAAGTTTTACGCACGTGAAGCAAAGCAATTCAGCTTACAATTTTGTTCTGCTGGAACAGACAAGCAGAGGCCCGATTCCACAAAATACACGTGCACAAGTTTAGCTGCAAAATGACTTACGTTGTAGCGATACAGTTAGCTTTGCAATAGCTTGCACAACTTAATATATAGGCGTACAGTTTGTGGCACAAACGGGTGTAATAGTATACAGAGAGTGTGGTCGAGCGGTTCGGCTATTTAAGTCGACGACGAGAATTTTGGCTCTACGTTCACATATTTGTTATGCCACGTTACAACCCTGGATGTGGACGAGATACCTGTTGCTCATCTCAACTCCTTTAGAACGAGTTTCGAATTCGAATTCACCACCCATCTACCCGTCATCCCAGAGTATTGAGTAGCGAGCGCACTTGACAACGACGGCCATCCGGGAGCTTATATGGGAGATACCCTAATGCGGTGGAGTACTAGCTAGGTCTATCTTTGTACCTTGTGTTGGTGGCAGTATCGCAGAATACGGCAATTTATGATGAGACCGCCGCCTAATGCGTGCGTTGACTTTGCGTGTCCGACGTCTGCAAACGAAACGTCTCAGGCGGCGAATCCCTCCACGCCGCCGGTGGTACCTACAGGTTTTTTTCGCATCGTTTCAAGCGATAGTGCCACGCTAATCTCGTTCTATACCTGTCTTGTCTTTCCCTCTATTTGTTCAATATATATATATATATATATATATATATATATATACCTTGTTAACGCGTTTCACCTTTGTGCTCGCCACCAGTCTCTTCTCTCCCTCTGCCTTCCATCAGCGCGCTCTGTACCATTCTTCACAAAATTAACAAGCAGCAAGGGCACTGCCATTATAATCGAGCTATTGTGGACTAACTCACGTACGCCAGATGGATTTGGCGACCGTCTTGCTGGTGTTGTTGTTGTTGTTGCTGCAGTTGTTGTTGTTGTTTGTTTCTTCTTTGTTGTTATAGATTGTTGTTGTTACTGCGGTTAATGTAAGTCTCGTAAAACGGCTCGCCAAGCTTAACCTCCCGCCGTATCCTGTCCTGTCCCCCCTTCTGCCGAACAACTGTCGAAAACAGAAGTTCCGTATCATTGCGGTATGACGGTATTGCGGTTAGCTAGATAACGCTGGCTGGCTGAGAAGAAGCTGCAAGAAGCCAGCAAGTGTACGAGCGCTGTAAACCACACTGGCCTTTTGGTCGGGTCACCGAAATTCGTCGTCTCCCTTCATCTGTCTACTCTCCTTCGCCTTCGCCATCGTTCGCGTTGTGCTTAGCGAAAATAGCCAAACTCACACGACTTGAGACATGATCAGGTTGTTGACTAACGATAACCAACGAACGCGGCGTGATGTGGCTAATGTTGTTGCTGCTGCTGCTGCTGCTGCTGTTCCTGTTGTTGCTATTTATCCTGCCCTGTTATGGTTGCTGACGTTTCTAAACCATCAGAAACCATACCAGACGGGTCACATAGGAACGGTGGAGCCGGCCGGTGCGGATATCCGATTACCCACGGCCCCACTGCAGGTACTATGGCTGTTATCAACGCAGCAACAACAGCAATAGCAACAACAACGACAACAGCGGCAGCAACAACAACGACAACAGCGGCAGCAACAACAACAACAACATTAACCGTCGCAGCAGACCAAGTGTCGACAGCAACAACATGTCTTGCTTAGTAGCGTGAGGCTATGCTATACGTCGAGGTACCGAGTCTGTATTTGCGTTGTCATACCGTCGTACGGCGTGCCGCCTATAATAGATACCGCACGTCAGTGCTAACGAAGCGGTGAAGTCGCTCGCTCGCACGCACACACACACACACTCGCGCGGAAACATCAACAACGATTCGAAGTTTTCGAATCGAACGCTTGCCTAGTGATTTATATCGAAGCTGACTGTGAAGGCATGAAACGAACGAACGAATGAATGAGTGAAGTCGATGATGAGCGGCGGATCGATCATAGGATCCCTCAACAGTCGAGTGCTATCAGCGATGGCGGCCGTTCGAGCCGTCGCCACACCACCACCAACCACCACGGTACTACTACTACTACTGAAGGACTTAGCACAACTGGAGCCACAACTGTATCAGGCCTCTACGAGGTCCCAGGTCGTTAGGCCCCGACATGGACGACAGATTAGCGTGTTTCGCCTGCTGCTGACAGCGAAGTCGGATGATGACGGCACACATATCTATCGCAGTGAACACAGTAAATAAACCTCTACCGATACGGCGGCAAAACCAACACAACAATACAGCAACAACAGCAGGCAATAACAGCAGCAACACAACAACAACAACAACAAACAACAACAACAACAACAACAACAACAACAAAACAAACAACAACACAACAGCAAGCAGCAGCAGCAAGAAATACCGGCGGCGATGGCCGCAAGTTGTACTAACTGATTTTAAGCTGTCGTTCTCTCGGATGAGTACCATACTTATCGGTGAGGAATGTCTACAAGTTCACAAAACACTTAACCTGGTGGCGAGAGGTCGTTGACCTGCTTGATTGCCAAGCGTTGCGGCTCTCATCGACTGGTCCACTCGCACAAATCGATGTTTCCCCACTGAACGCGCTCATCTTCGCCATCTGCTATTATATACACAGCACGTTGTCGTATATAGAACACGGCACAGTACGAACCGTCGTAGCAAGAATACTAATAATAATAATATGAAATTTTATAAAAGGTAGGGAAGCTTAAAAACTGTGCTTTTGTCGAGGCTGTTGTTGTCGTTGTTGGCAATGTCGTTGTCGTTGTCGTCGCCGCCGTTGTGGTTTTTGTTGGCTTTTCAACGGGCGGTCAACGTCATTTGTTACAGAAGTTTGAAACATTGCCGGCGCTGCGGTTAACGAGGTTCTCATTAGTGACGTTAGAGCTGCCTTTACTATTAATTATTAAGTCAATTGAAAGACAACTGTGTAGTAATAGTTGTAGTTGTTGTTTTTTTAGTTGTCGTTGTTGTTGCTGCTCTTGCCGTTCTGTTATTGTTGATGGCGGCGGCACTGTTATTGCTGTTCGCTGTTGCTGCTTCGTGCAGTT
>QVRM01001075.1:0-46116 GCA_003439945.1 Dermanyssus gallinae
TTTTGCGCCAAGACTTTCTATTGACGTCCAGCGGGGGCAACGCGGTGTCAATTTTGGGACGCTTGCCGATGGTGCAAACCAGGGCTGTTATAGGCTGAAAGCTAACACGTTCACTTACACAGGATTGTACTATAATTGATAAATAAATCTCACATTTGTTTATAATAGTTTCGCCCTATAATCCTTCAACTCTGAGTTTGGTGCTTGCTCGATCTTCGGAGAAGGCATCTCTTTGCCACGCATGTATAGTCGCCCGCGTCGGCAGATCTCGCCGCGCCAATCGTCAGAAACGAACTCACTGGATTGTTATGTATACGAAATCGGCCTTCACTGTGGATGAGATGACCGTCTCGCGTCCAGAAACTCGACGAACTCACCCTTCACCAGAGTGCAGACTATGTTCACGACCCGATTCGAGCGGGTCGTCATCTGTTCAGTAGCTTTTCCAGCTGAAGAGGCTCTAGGGACGATACCACCACCACCGTCCGCGATCTCGTTATCTCTCGCTTGCGATTGTGATTATATCGTCTATCTCGGATACTTTCCTAGCCCCCAGTCTGCCATCACATCACTATTTGAGGGCTCCATCCCGTTTACACCTTGCACCCTCTGCGTTGTTTCGCATAACTGTCAGGCCTTCTTCTTAACTCAGTCTAAGAGTGTTAATATGTTTCATAGTTGAGGGTCACAAAACAGTTTTAGGATCTGATTTGCTGACTTACCGCTAGTAGCTGTAACATCGTGTATCCGTATAAACAGGTGAGCATAGTAACAACAGCACGAAATATGTCCGCGTCATGTCGGTAGCAGTTTCAATGGACCTTTTCGGTTTCTTCTGATGCACATGCCGACAAATAAAGGCCTCACGGATATAGCCTCGCTCCCATACGTCGAGGAGCATCTCTGACGAGATTAGAGCGCCACTTTAACTTCCAAACGCAAAGTATAAACGGGTCAACGCCGTTGGAGTACAAATCCTTTTGAGCAATAATTTGTATATATGTTTAGTCAAAGAATTCCTAATACAGGAACGCTCTCGTGTTAAAAAAATATATAATATATATATATATATATATATATATATATATATTCCCCCACAAATACCAACAAATAAGCAGATAATTTGCCAATTCATTACATAGCTCTATTAATTGCATTTTAAAATCCGCGCCGTGTGCATTCAAACAATTAATTAGTTGGGCATCGAGTACATCGTAATTCCTTGATATTTTTCTGCGCACTTTTTTCATGTTAGTGGCCGCGTATTATAAGTCGTATTTGCTAACTTTTTAAAGTAATTGTTGTCAGTATGTAAGCGAAACAGGTAGTAAAAACGAATAATTATACTAATAAAGTGTACAATATGTACAGGCCGCGTGCATTTTTGCAATACCTAGATTGTAAAGCACAAATCGTAACTATATAATATTTAGAAAAAAATTATATATATATATAATATTGAATACGTTTTACTTCGTCAGACATAGCGTCTAAATGAGAAGTAGCTTTTACGCCAATGCTTACACATGTAGCACAGCGCCGTGATTATAGAGCGCACTAAATTTGATATGCAACGCACGTAAATTTGATTTACGTGTCGATTTTGTAGAATATATTTACATAAATGTTTTAATTTTTATAATAATAATAATAATAATATAATAATATATAATAATAATAATGGCACACCTTGCACGGTTAGCATCCCGCTTACGCGATCTTCGGAGCGTGAATTCTTTGCTATGCACGTGTAGACTCCGGCATCGCTTTGGCTGACATTCCGAATGTTCAGTATCGAACTTTCAGGATTTAGATTGATTCGATACTTGACGTTGTCGTCTTTGATTAGGTGGCCTGCCTTCGTCCAGAGGAAGTCCTTGACGTCTCCCACAACAACAACTACAGACGAAGTGAACTGCTCGGCCGGTCATGGCCGTCGCATGCTGTAGCTTTTCGAGCTGAATCGGCTCTAGAAACAATTTTGCCGTAAACCTTCAATCTCTCACGTTTGCTGCACCTCTAACTTGGCACACGTCAAACAAGGCTTCTGTGTAAAACAACGTAGAGGTGTGCGCATGCATAGCAAGAAATGCACAACAAAGTCATTAATGCGACCGACAATAAATGACCGCGTCGGAGTCAGACTACGAAGTGTACTTTGAATAATATGTAGCAGTGTTATCCTACAGAAGCCGTTCACAGAAGAAGCTGCTTGGTTCCATATACAAGTACGCTTGAGACGCTATTGACAATTCTAGGCGAAACAAAAAAGTGGGAGCTCTAATAGCTCTAATATCTTAATGCAATGCCACATTTCGTCGTTTTAACATCACATATGCACGCACACATGTACACAGATGTGTAGGCCTTTGTGGCCCTTGTGCGTAGAACATCACGAAAGAAGTTACGTGTCCCACGAAAGGCTTACCATTGGCCATCGACGGACTGAAGTGCTGGGCGAATCGCGGTGATGAATAATGCTACTCTTGCTCGTATGAACATATTCAACGGTACGATGTTGCACACCATGAACATACATACATGCACACGCATTCAAGGGTAGCAAGTTTTAATACGCTAGTTTTCATAGGCTATTCGTATTCAGCATCAACACTGACTGCGACCACCGGGCTTTGACCATCGACTCGTCGAAAGACGATCGAAATCAGGCTGAAATCGGGCCGAATGCAATGGGTCGGGCCTCGCCGACAGAGATCGCGTGGCCATATCTCGTTCTCGGCGCGCGGCAGTTCGTGCAACGAGACTATGGCGCCAACATTCAACACTACTGTAGCATTAACTGCTGACAAGCGTTCCGTTGATGCTAACTAAGTCCGTGACGCTTCTGCTGTCAACAGTGTTAACCGTAGTGATCTGATATCAACCGATTAATATCAATGGCGAGGACTAAAAGCCCACATAGCAAACAATAGATTAACAGAGATTGATTTGTTAATATGTGAACACGTATTCGTGGGGGGACTTGTGGACAATGTGCGAATTCAAGATTCTTAGTCTTCGGCCGAGATCGACAAAACGAACCAGCGTAACATCTCACTGCTGAACCACCTAAATTCGTGTTAGAATTTGCGGTAAGATGACTGTTACACATAGACAATGATGCAAAGCCCATAGCGATACGCAAGTCGTCAGTTAAAGCCGCCATATAGCGAAAATTACTCCTGTCCTAAAAATCAATAAATTTTTAATCGTTTGGCCTTTTAATACTGGTCAATAAGAATGCCGATAACTCTTGCTTAGTCTCTTAACGAAAAAAAAAACGGAAAGTGAATTGCTTTGAACACCATAGACAGTCTCGATGGGCCTTGCACGCACAATCGACGCGTTATTAATAAAGATCCGCTGATAACCCTCATAGATTGCATACATCAATGCAAAACTCTTATAGGCTCTAGACTGCGTCTTATAAATTTCAATATTGAGTATTTTTTCAACAGCAAAAATCAACCGTTTGTGCCTTAGTAAAAATATATTCAATCATTTGTGTCTTATTAAGAGGATAATGTTGCTACCAATACCAGAAATCGAAACCACAAGAAACCAAATAGTTTGACGAGCTTCGCTCCACTCACGTGTTGTTCAGAATGAAGACGTGCTAGAATTAAAACATACAGTGCATGGAGTAACCTTGAAAAGATCCCAACTGTGCTAACTGTCCAACGGTTGTACTTGCCATTAACCAGACCACTTTCAATACGTTTTCCATCAATCGGGCCAGTGGGTTAAGTTTTGAGCACGCCGCTCAGCGCGTTCAAATTACATATGAATCAATTATGATTACATGTCCCTAGTATACTCGCATATGACCGCGATCGCAATATGTTAGAACGCACGTTTTCCTCAGCGTCATTATACAGATGTTTACGTATGTTTTATATTTGGATCTGGACGATCAACGCAGCGGTGAGGTGGAGAAAACCATCGCTCACGTAATAATCGAATATTCGTACGCAACTTTTCTCAAGTGCGTTTCACACAGTATTTGTTTTTCTCACACAGTGTGTAAGTATAGGATGTGCGGTTGTCGATTAAAGATTGTTTCAAGCGCACGCTCTACCCGAAACCATCAGTGTAGTAATTAATTTCGAAAGCATACACCAAACACAATATATACATATATCTAATTATTTTTCGCCTACCACCGACCTTCAACGGTTAAACCGGTCGTTGTTCGAGCCTCGGACACGGCATTACTGGCAATGCACGTGTAGTTCGCGCGGTCGCTGCCATCCACAGTGCTAATCTTCAGTATCGACGATTCGCCATCGTTCAGAATCCTAACACGACCGCCGTCTCTGAGCAAGTGTCCATTTTTTGTCCAGGAAAATTCGACGTCTCCGCCCCGGGCGACTTCGCAGACGAATGTCGCCATTCGACCCTTGCTGAGGACCTTCGGGTCTCATCTCAACAAGGCGAATATTTCGGCTGCCAATACTGAGACATATTGATATACATAGACATACACAGGCCGCCCACAGAGACGTAAGCGTTTGCGCAAAACAAGCGTTTGTTGCTATGCGCAGTGCCTCAATAGGAAATGCTAAGAGCGAGCCCAAACAATTAGAACGAAAAGCGCTACGCTTACAAACTAAGCAGCTAGTTGGTCATCTGTGTTAATCAAGATGTATGCATCAGCACTGTAATTAGTTACCAGACCCTAGTAGAAAGCCTTTCGCTTTTCGTTTCTGCCCTTTTGTTGGTCAGCTCGGCAGCCGTCCCTAGCAACAACGGCCACCGGAAAAAGAGGCGGGACCGACTTCTTCCGAGTCTGTTCTACTAGTCTAACGGAATCGGCCGGACTAGATACAAATGTGCAGATTTAGCCGATGACTGCCAGCTTACCTTGGCCTGCAGCGTAACAGCACCACAGCGCTGAGATGACAAACGCGTTGCTGATGTTCACAGAAAAACACTTCAATAAAGCGGGTACCCGACTGTATCGGCGGTGACGATGCGTTTCCATTGCAGCCACCGAAAAACATGCATAGTCCAACAGAGAGAGATCTATCTCGGCAAGTCAGCCGACCGTTTTGCAGAAACGAAGCCCAAGCGTGTGGGCGGATGTACCAGCGCCACTAGGGCACCTAGCCTCGCTCCCAGAGTTGGCTCGCAGGTGAAACCAGACTATGGCGCCAATTCTCAAATGGGCCGTCATAAAGACAACTAATACAACTATTGCTACAGAGATAACTATGCTGTGCATATGGATAAAGAGGAAGCACGTGGGATAACGGGGAGCCACATTGGATTGGAGAGTACACTCCAGACGTTTTACTCGATTGCAGGTAAGTTTTTGACAGACGCAAGTGAGGCGCTATAATCAGATCGATGAAGCAAAAAAAGCCTACCGTCAATGGTTAGGCAAGGCGTAAAAAGCTCTATGCCACTTAGAAAGTGGACGTTAATTTAGCAGCGATATCACTTAGTAAGTTGCGTTTTTACTGACAGTACCCCAATATGGTTATGATGATTTAAATAATGAGCAAGAAAGTCGCAGTACATATATATAAATATGTAAGTTCTCAACAAATAATTGGTTGTAATGCGCGACACTGTGGCTACGTATGTATGCATTAATGATTGAGCTTCGCCAAAATTACTTGTATGTGTGTTATGAAATTATATTTTTATAAACAATAAAATAAATACATTCAATTTCGTTTGCATATGTGGATATGGTATATGATTCGTAAGATTAGTAACAAATACAATGATACGTACATAATACATAATATACGTATATGCCCTTTGCAAAATGCATTTGTTAAAGGAACTAAACACTATTTGCATTGGTAAAAAAATGTATAGAAAAAAAATGCGTAATAGCAAGAGGTCATATAATAATGCGTTCGAGTAAGCTTTAATTCTAGAGCCTTATCTATTCTAGAGCACTATTATATATATATATATATATATATATATATATATATATATATATATATATATATATATATATAAATATACATATATATGTTGGTTTCAATTTTCTCAAAGCTTTCATAAGCTTTTCACAAAAATTGCACTCAGTCAGCACCAAGAGTAGCTCAGTTTAGCAATACGGGTAATATTGCAATAGAACGTGAGTATATACACGTGAGTAATATTAATTCTTACAATATCTACAACGTGTCAAATATATATATATATATATATATATATATATATATATATATATAGAGAGAGAGAGAGAGAGAGTTATTTTGAATAGTGTCAACGCTTGCACCAGCGCCGTAGGATAATCTGTGTTAATTTCTGATATTAAAAATACTCGCCCTTCTGCTATAGAAACAAACAATTACCATACATCTTACACAATAAGGATACGTGGTGACGACTAATAATCACAGCCGGGCGTGTGAGATCTGCCTGAGAGAGCAGAGACAACAACAAAAACAAATATGACTTGGTCTTGGTTTTGTTTTGGCTCCTAATTTGGCTTTACTCGACCTTCTACTCGAAGCCGAGTTGACACTCTCGCTTCGGATCGGCCATTTTTCGCCACGCACGTGTATGTTCCGGAATCACTATGACCGGCGTTGGGAATTTTCAAGATGGAAGACTCCTCCGAGCTGATAATTTTGATCCGACTTCCGCTTCTGAGCAGTTGTCCCCTGACGGACCATGAAAACTCCACATCCGATCCACCGCCGCCCCCATCGGCGATTTCACAAACAAACGTCGCTACTCTGCCCGACTTTAGGTTCTTCGGTGGAATATCGACAAGCTTGATCACATCTGGAAGTTGTCAAGCTGTTTTAGGCGACTATCGCAAAGCGCGATCGTGACACGTTTGTAAAAAGCCGTGCTAGACACAAAATTCAATCCAATAGCCAAACGCGTCAAAAAGCAGCGGTCATCCAATACAACACCGTTCAAATAAAGTTGCCCGTGAACCACCACCCCTTTGTGCGCGGCAGCTCGAAATTCACTGAAAGCGCAGGGCATATTCACATGTACATAAATAAACCTTTATAATCGTTCGGTTACGAAAGTAGCTGCTTACCGTTTGACGCAAAACACCGCCACTGATTGAAAAACGTGAACAAAAACTATACCCACGTAGGGTCCACAAGTCATCGTTAAGACGAAAGGCACAGCACCAGTAAATATCTGCCACTATAAAGAAGTCCTACGAACAGGCAGCGGGCCTGAAGTGAGGTTCAGTCCTCGGGTTATAGAGCTTCTCCCGTGCTAATCTCGCTCCCAGGAGGTCGAAGCGCTAACGACCTGGCTACGGCGCGCGACTTTTAAAACGGGCTATCCCCGCTTACAACGTCGCGAACAGCTTATAATAGCAAAAAAGCAACAAAATAATACCATACTTTTTAAAAACAATTTTGTTTTCGATTTTTCCCTCCCGTATTTCTGGGGTAAACACTTGGAAAACACGTAAGCTTGCTCATGCATACCGTGTTCATGTTTTACTGGCAAATAAATGGATAGACTACGGATAATATCTACTTTGGATCTTGATGTAATAGCTTGAGGTGATGGATGCTCAACAGGTAAGTAAATCTATACACCAAATAACCCATTGCATATGAAGGTCGAGCCCGGTGACGTGGTGCATTCGCGTGCGTCTTGCGACCAGAAGGGGCAAGTGGGTGCAAAGGTTCGATCCCCACAGTTGCACATTTGTATATATTGGGGTCCGTCTTATGAAACAGTCGGTTCAATCCCTGTTGTTGATCGAATTTTCTTTGGGCGATGCTCATTGAGAATACGTGATAAACCATACCGCTGAGTTACTTTTGGGGGAACCCTATATATCTCAAATGTCCGGCCTTCGGTGCCTTGAATATATGCCTCAGGATAAATTCCAAGCCCGTAGGATATGGATGATGGACTAGAGTTTAAAACAACCTGTGCAACAAACTCTTTAATTAAATTTTTATTTTAATTCTAGGAAGGGGCTAACAGCTTTAATATTATGCCGAATGCAATTTATTGTCCAGATACATATATATATATATATATATATATATATATATAAAGTCCTAATAACTATACAGCGACATGAAATATTAAATAGTAAATAAATTATATATACACATATATATGTCTGAGCGTACAGCGTAGGTTGTATGCACCGCGTACAGTACGTCAAAAAAGATACGTCAAGGCTACAAAAGATGTCATATCAGGGTGATATTTTGCATCAAATGATCTGCACGTTTAAATATATATATATATATATATATATATATATACGCGAGCATGTGTTTACGCACACATTACTGACCCTTAACCCGAAGTTCCGCCGAAACTCTTGCTTCGGACTGAACGTTTTTTGCCAGACAGGTATAGTTTCCGGCGTCACTGTGGTCAACGTTGGATATCTTCAGAATCGAGGAGTCTTCAGTACTGAAGATATCAATTCGATTGCTGCCTGCTCCCTTGAACAGAAGCTGGCCGTTTTTGATCCACGAAAACTCGACACCGTCGTTAGGATCGTTTTGATCAATCTCAAGCACCATCTCGCACACGAACGTGGCGAGTCTACCGCTTGTTACGATTTTCGATGACATCTCAACCAGTTTGACCACCCTGTCTGTAATGTGCATCATCAGAGCTACTAGCTAAAGGCTCATCAAGTTTCAGTTCTAAAATGTACGTACACGCACGAACGCACATATATATATATATATATATATATATAATATGCACATGCACATGAGGTTACACTTCTAATTTATCGACAACACTTGCACATACATGTGATACATGTGATTTGTCTCGCTCGTTCAGCGTCAGATCAATAAATGCGCACTCCATCGCGTAAATTCTGTACGCCGGAGTGAGCCGGCTCACTAGTGAGCAGCAGGGAGAAGAAATGCGGAGAAAAAATTGGTCAACCCACAGACTCATCCCAATCCTCGAATGGATTCGCTGAAATTAGTTACATTATTAATGTTTAGCTGATCTACGCAATCTATCGTAGCGGGGAAGCCATCAAGTAAAGTCATGTTGAGCTAGATCTTAGCTAATACGACCTCTCTGTTCATCAAAGAGGGACTAGGAATACAGACAGGGTGGAGATTGCTTTGGCCTGCAATTGCTAGCCAGCCGTCGCAGCTGTACTATAGGAGTGCGCTTACCTCTCGAACCTCTACCGACTCCGGTAGCGGTGGCTTCCATTCTGCAGAGGTTTAACAGAAGATCGAATGCGACCATTATCACGCACGCTCGTATGCACCTGCCTGGCTTCATTGCAGATTTGCAACATCACCCTCACAATCGCTAGTATAAAGTCAACTGACGTTGTTGTTGTTGTTACACGTAGTGTTCTTAACACCATTTAATAACTTAAATGTACAAGCACCACTGCGGCAATTGCCATTTGGATAACCGGCCACCAAAAACAGCAACCACAACACAGACAGAAGCAACAACAACAGCAGCAGCCGCCTGTGACTAGCTTGATCTGACCACCAAAGAAACTGTCTAACCTCCTACCTACTCAGATATGGTAGGAAAGCTCGCACACATCGTTGGTGCACTAATCGTAAGTCCAGCAAGCTTACCTACAAATAGCCTTGTTCCCAGAGCTCAGCTAATGCGGTAGCCGAGATAGAGCGCCAATTTCAATTGGCTTTTGGTCGAACATTGCCTACGATTTTTGTTGTTGCCGTTTTTGATATTAAGCAAGTACAGGCGGGTATGATGGAAATGATGAAAATTCGTGTGCTAATAATGTCGCCAATACAACTTATGCTGTTAGTGTCGTCTGCATTGCATTTGTCGGCTTAACAACGTGAAACGCTTTGCACATAACAGTATATAAACGCCTGGTTCCATAAATTACATCCATGAATATATATGTATGTATATATAAAACAATTAGATAGAATACTTTTTAATTAATACACTGTTGATATACATTAGCCTCCTGCAGCACTTAACAGGTGAAATTGCAAATAATATATATGTATATATTACTGCGATCCTTCAAATGGCGATGTTAGGAGTTTTGGTAATAAAACTTTAGTACACTGCCGGAGGGGTAGTTCAGTGGAGATGACCTGCGACTCTGATGTCATGAAAATTGGATTCAATAACGACACAATAACTTTAAATACATTAAAATGCGGTTTTGCGTTGGATATTTTTTAGGTTTTACCTCCGATTTTCAAATAATAGCAAACGCTTGTAGTACATACGCCAGCATACACTCCGAGCGGCTTAGTTGCAGCCCGAATTACCTATTTAAGCCATACCTATACGCTATCAGCTGATCAATGGATATGGCCGATTGCGCACCGTTCACTTTACGATTTGGCATGCTACAAGAAAGTTTGCCTCCTATACCAATCAAGAAGATACATAGTAATACCTTTATGACCGTGAGAAATAGAAACGTATAACGCGTTGTACGTATACCGCATATATATATATATATATATATATATATATATATATATATATATATATATATATAATTTCCGCTTTCGATGATTAAAAGATTCTGAAGTTTTACATAAGAGTTTCAAGTAATAGTACACGCCCGTAGTAAACACGCCAGTTGCAGATCGTGTACTTTACGTTCGTGTGTTGTGGCTGAATTGCAGCCTGAGTTGCCTATCTAATACTTCATCATACAATATTTTACGAGCTCATCAGTGAGTATTGGGCAGCGCTGACTCTGCTCGCCATCATTCCCATTAAAACAAAAATGACGTGTCCAAGTACCTTCCACTGTGAGCGCAACACCAACTCGATCCTCCGAGTAGTCATTTTTTGCTACGCAAGCGTATGTACCGGCATCGTTTTGATCCACATTTCGAATAGTTAGTAGGGAATTTTCTGGATTGACGTTGATGCGAACCTTCCCGCCCACTTCGGCGATTAGCAACTGGCCGTTCTTCGACCAGAGAAATTCGGTCGCTTCACCCGCTGACACCGCACAAACGAAGCTGGCACTCTTGCCTGTGCGCACCGTCTTTGGCGGAATTTGCTCCAGCTGAACTGGCTCTGGGATAGCGGTGGGAGCAGATACATGTCCCGAAAAACGTTGGGCATCACACGTTACTATACAGGTATGTGTATATTTATATATAGTATCTTTGCATGTAATAGATACTGTGCGTGCTATACTCTAACACAATTATAGACTCAAATCCCGTTAAAATAAAATCGTTTTATTAGGTAAGTAGTGGACGCCTGTAGTAAATAGGCCCACAACGAGCCTGCTACCAGTCGGTCGACCACGACATTGGCTGTCAGATAGAAAGGCTACTATGTCTTGTTACTATTGCGACAGTGCTTAACCATCTAGGTTCCAATACCACTCAAATCGTATCAGGATGTTTATTTCCGCAGGACTGATTCTGACATCGAATCTACTAAAGAGAAAACAGCTGCAGTCTTAAATTGAGCCAAGCACAAGATATTAGCCCATGTTTTTTCTCAATCTCCTCGTCGAACCCAGCTACCACAGCTTGTCTGCATTCCATCGCAGATCGTTATTGTGTTTTGAGATGCTATGCATGACTTACGGAGACACTAGTGTTTGCTTTTCGGTTAGTTTGCGGATGGCTAGTACTTCACCGTCTGTCAACACTTACAGGTCATGTCATCATTCCCACAGCTCGGCAACTCACCATTATCCGCCTGAACAGATGTGTTGACGAGGTGACACAAAAACGCCAAGAACATAACCTGAACTGACACCTTATCACGTAACGGTCGCGCAACAACCCTAGTTCTCCGAGGTAGTGTCATCATCTTGCACGGGGTTACCTAGACAGGAGTCGTGGCTCCAGCACGCATGTTATCTGATCAACTAGCGTCAACCGATACTGAATAGGGCGACTTTGCCTTGAATGTTTCCCGAGGCCGGGATAGTCTCGCTATCAGCACATAGTGTGCACCCGACGAGGCTATAGGCGGCAATCTTCAAATCGTCTCTCCATGCGCTGCACTTAGTTTGCCTAGATCATGTAAATTAAATAGCTATTTTTTTAAATTAAATACCGATAAATAAACCCACAATAAGTATATACATAAATAATTCTCCAGGTAATACCATTAAAACTCAAGTCCACAACTACAGCTTTTTATCGCACCAAATAAGAATGTGTGGTGAAAGAGGCTTGCAATTGAAAACAGTTGCTCGCACGGATAAAATAAATGGTATGATTGCATGGCAAACGACTTCGTAGAGACAGAGTATCCAGCTATAATAGATCAACGGCCAACGTGGAGAATCAGTGTTTCACTGTAGTCCTATACGATCATATAAGATTCAAAGTGCATGTAAATGAAGTTCCTCATTAAAAATACTTTTAGCAATGCTGCGTGAGGATAGATGATAAACCATACTGCTGACATGTAGTCAAGCAAAGATAAGTTCAGCCATCCATAGACGTCACGTCGCGCATAGTAAGTTTATTATAAAGCTTGATGAGATTAACTTTATAGCTTTTCGAAAATGCATAAGCCACATTATCATTCGTCAAGTGGCAGCCACTTCCACTAAAACAATTTTCGCTTTACTACGCTGAGATTCCATATGCGGCACCTAATTAGGTTTAAATATAATTATTACAATTCCGTATATTATCAGTGCTTCAAACGTAAGTTGTGTATTCATGTCGTTATTATTTGTCCGAAAATTGCAGAACATTTGTTATATCATATACGTACTTAATTTCATTGAACCTATTAAGGGGGAGTGTGAAAAACGGTTAGTCCGTATAGCAACAACGACATCTCGTAGTACGTGCAAACGCATATTTAAACAAATAGCAATATTGCGTCCACCCTGTGTTTGAGAAGCCTACTTTGAGTCTGCTTGCTTATTGATGGCTAATGAAAGTTTTGTTTCTAAGAACGTGTGTGTTGCTTTTACACGTTTACTCAAGCATATATATATATATATATATATAACCGCATTTAACAACGGCCTTTGCAGCTCACGGATTTCATTACGTTCTATGCAACACGGAGGGCTTCCATGAACCACAAGACGAACGCCGATGCAAATTCTCCGGCGGTTCGGTCCATAGCAGAACTGGCAAAACGCTAGATTGATTGTTATGTCGAAAAACTGTGATGTAACATAAACACACTTACCCAGCCCGGGTGTTAATAAATAAATAATAATATATAGACATGCACACACTATGTGCAGAGCATGAACACATTCGTCAGCATAAGAGAACATGGAGTCATCAAGTACAAAGATTCAGTTCAATCAGCATTACCTTTAACTTCTAACCGGGCAACGACTCTAGCCTCCGACGAGGCGGTTTTGGCCACACATGTGTAGTTTCCTCTGTCACTCAACTGGACATTGGAAATTTTCAAAAGTGAAGTCTCCTCATCTGCGAGTATCTTCAGTCGACCACCGCTGCGCAGGAGCTGTCCATTGCGAGCCCACGAAAACTCCACGTTTCCACCGTTGATCAGTTCACAGGCGAACGAGGCCAAATTGCCAACCTGAACGCTTCTAGGCGAGATCTCAGACAGCCGAATAGCAGTGTCTAAACAGAAATTTCATGGTGTCGTCAAAAATCGCCAAAACACACCTAACCCGATGATAGACGGGTAAACATTCAACGGAGAAAGGAAAGCAACGCTTCCAGCATAATATCCAATCGCGTTGATGTTTTAGATTCGCCACCATTTCAGATGCGGACACACCAAAGCGTGGAAATGTTGCGCACGGACAGAATTCAAGTACGGTTAGCAGTAGCGACACGTTACAGCAGACAATTATATCTGATAAAAAACTGCCCTTTATATTGCCGACTTGATTAACCTTTCTAAGGGCGAGAAAAACTAATACTGTGGTTAAGATTCGTACCTTTTCGGGCCCACGATATCGCCACAAGATGTAAGAGCACACAAATGATGCCCTGAAAGCACATAGTTGATACTGCGCCAGGCTCAATAGGTGACACTACGCTTAATGATGGACCACACGCCGGAGTTCTGTGCAGAGCTAATGCCAATAACGTTTAAAGTCAAAATAGCCTCGTCCCCAGTGTGATAGTCGCCGTGCACGGAGCTGGCGCGGTAGCATTCAAAGGACCACCTCCAACTGCATGCCGGCACGTCTGTTAGCTACATGCATTATGGTACAAATCCTTTGTGCGAGGCAACTGGTTATGTACATTATATATAAAACGAACGATTAAAAAGATATTGGGAAATTGTAAATGTACTTATAAACAAATATATTTTGTTTGCAGTTTGCAGACACGGGCGATAGCATTTTCTGAAAAATGCCCTGAATGGTTACAATTGTTTGAATTGTGTCATTATGGACATTTCAAGCTCTATGAGGAATTACTGAATTTAAATGAATTTGCCGTTCAGAGAAGACGGTCCCATAAAAAAAAAGTATATATATATATATATATATATATATATATATATATATATATATAATATTTTATAAATTGTAATCGTTTCCGTGTTTTTTATATTGCAACGTAAGATCGAAATCTTTGCTGCAAAGTAACCGGCTAAATATACTAAAACTATAAAACGTTAATTGCAGCATATATATATATATATATAGCTTAGGATAAGCAGTGCAAAAATGAGATCAATTCGACTTCCAAACAAACTAAATCTATAGAACTGCACTTGACTGCCATAATATTTTAAAGTTATTTCAACGACAATCTTCCAAGTCCCAGTTTGAGCTTATGACCTTTTTTGTCTGCTCAGATACCCAAAAAGTTCTACGGTAATTAATACAAATTCGCTATGAATAATCGAATATCATATAAGATAATTAGATATAGTTTGTATAGCTATCTGGCTGTTCGAATTTTCTCCGAACGGAGTTCGACATAGGTATCCGAAAGTATGCTATGCACTAAAATCAATTGCAGATGCCTTTGACACGAACTCGTGTCTACTCTAATTTAACGACAAAAACTGTCTGCTCTAATTTAACGACAAAAACTGTCTGCTCTAATTTAAAGAGAAAACGTCTAAACACATCACAAATACAATAGCAGCAACGCCAAAGTCTGTATAATTTTAAAGCATGGTGCAGGTGTCTATGATACAACAACTCGGGTATGCATACTTTACATGTATGCATACTTACACATGAAAACATGCATATACTGAGCACGAACGATGGCACATTATTCAGCATAAGCGAACATGGTTGCCTCACGTATTCAGTTCAATCGGTTTGAGTACCTTTAACTTCTAACCGGGCAACGACTCTAGCCTCCGAGGAGGCGGTTTTGGCCACACATGTGTAGTTCCCTTTGTCACTCAACTGGACATTGGAAATTTTCAAAACTGAAGTCTCCTCATCTGCGAAAATCTTCAGTCGACCACCGCTACGCAGAAGCTGTCCATTGCGAGCCCACGAAAATTCGACGTTTCCACCGTTGGTCAGTTCACAAGCGAACGAGGCCAAATTGCCAACCTGGACACTTCTTGGCGAGATCTCAGACAGCCGAATAGCAGTGTCTAAGGACAGATTTTGTGATTGATATGTAGTCAAAAATCGCAAAAACACACCTCACCCAATTATATATGTAAACTTTCAACGAAGAAACGGAACGACGCTTCTGGCATAATATCCAACTGCGTTGGCGTTTTAGATTCCATTCCACCATTTCACATGCAGACACACCAGAGAGTCGGAATATAGTGTACGGACAATATTCAGGTACCTTTAGCAGTAACGACGCGTTACTACAAACGAGAGTATCTGATAAACAACTACCTTTATGTTACTGACTATATTAAGCTTTCTAGGATCGAAAAAAAGGCTTCTTTTTAACAAATTGATCAGGATTCGTACCTTTTCGAGCGCACGATAGAGCCACAAGATGTAAAACACACAAATGATGCCTTGAAAGCACATAGCTGTAACTGCGCCAGATTCAATAGCTGACACAACGCTTACTGATGGACCACAAACCGGAGTTGTGTGAAGCTAAAACCAATGATGTTTGGAGCCAATATAGCCTCGTCCCCAGTGTGATGATCCCCGTGCACAGAGCTGGCGCGGTAGCATTCAAAGGACCTCCTCCAACTACATGCCGACGCGACTGTTAACTACATGCATTACGGTTAAAGTCCTTTGCGCAAATCAGCTGGTTATGTAAATTATATAAACTAATAATTATAAATAAATTGGGAAATCGTTGAAATTATATATATGTATATATATATATATATATTTAGGGATTTTATGCTTTACAATATATTAGTCATTCGGGATTTCTTCATTGCAAAGTAAGATCGAAATGTTTGGTGCGAAGCAACCGGTTAATTACGTAATATATTTTCTAGAAATTCTTAATGAATTATAAAACGTTAATTGCAACATCTATACATATGTATATATATATATATATAATGCAGAGAGTGCAAGTTCAATTCTACCTTCACACAAACTGAATTTATAAGGCTGCACTTGACTGCCATAATCATTCAAGATTATTTTAGGAACAATCTCCAACAGGTCCTAATGTGAGCGTATAACATATTGTTTGCTTCCGGATGGACGAAAAAAATAGACGGAATTAATAAAATGTCGCTAAGAATAATCGTATACGACAATCAAAGACATTTTAAATCTATCTTGCCGTTCAAATTTGTGTCTGTGTTTACCAAATGGAGTGATCATTTTACCATGCCTCACAAATACGCCCAAAATACGAACGTATTTCATATACACTTGTTTTTGAAAGAATTGCAGATGCCCATGACAAGAACTCGCGCTTGCTCTTATTTAGAGAAAAAAAGATTCAAACATGTCACATATACGATAGCAACTAAACCAAAGTGTGCGATATTTGAACGCTTAGCGGAGTTGTCTCTGGTATTACAATTTGTGTATGCTTACTTTACATATACTCGCATATATATTATATATATATATATATATATATATATATATATATATATATATATATATATTTATTTCAACGAGTACATGTAAAGTAAGCATACGCAATCTAATTTAAAGACGATTTACACATATATATATATATATATATATACCAACACGACGCAAAAACAAAGAAGGCCAATGCTACCTTCAACCTTGAGCCAGGTAGACGCTCTAGCTTCTGAATGTGCATTTTTAGCCACACAGCTATAGTTTCCGACATCTCGAAGCTGCACGTTAGATATTTTCAGTATGGACGTCTCATCGTCGGAGACGATTTTTACTCGTTGACGATCGTTTGCCGACGATAATGCCATCGAAGATTCTAGTGAAGATCGGTGCCCATCTCCAAGCAGATGGCCGTTCCTTGTCCATGAAAACACGACACCCTCGCCGTGAGTCCGTTCGCACACCAGTGTGGCCACCCTGCCGACACGAATGCTTTTTCCCGCAATTGCAGCTAATCGAATTGTGTTCTCTGCAATATTTATAGACGTGTATTTACACACGCTCGTACCCACCTGACAACCATAACCAAATGTGCATACATGGGTAATCATACCGCCCACCGACTTGATTTGACTTCTGTTACGTTACTCCCATTAGACTGAGGCCTTTGCAATCTACCGAATCCATCTACCAGTGATCCACTAGTGAAGCAAACACGTGATCCACAGCACGGTGATTAAACAACGTTTATACGCAATTAGGAAAGTTTAGAGCCTAGCGTACACTAAGCCATCTTCATTTCACTCAGTCTGCAGGCTTCGATGCTGCTTCGCTTCTAGCGTAGATCTATGATCGAAATATTCTCTCTATAACAGGACATCGATATTTTTCTCTCTATTTTCGTTTCACCTTGTATAATCCACCTAGACGTGACACGTACCTGAAGGTACCTTGGCTACGACGACACTGTAGAGCACCATAAACAGAACCGTAATGAATATCCATTGGTACATGGTTTCACCGGTTGCAGCAACAACCCGGGCCAAAATGAGCAAAATGCCCGACTGTGCCGCAACGGTAACACTCGCACTAACTGCCACGACAACTCGCTCAAATTCAAAAGAAAGCCAACTAGGTGAGACGATTGACAGTCAAACCCAGTCAATGGCAGTCTTTGGGTGAACTAGGCAAAAACCAACGGGGATCAGTTGTTCAGCTGTGTGCTAGTCTCGTTCCCAGTGCTAGCCGCTGGCGGATCAGAGGCTATCGCGGCAAGATTTTGAATTTTCCCATAAATCGAAGAAGGAAGACGCATGTGAGCTTTAAGCAGAAAACTCATATATTTTAAGTTGCCCCTAAGTGCGTCTCTCGATTATTACTTATTGCAGTTGACTACGATTAACCCCGGAATTACTAATCACCATAAACTAGAGACCCAAGTGAAACAGGCAATGATAAGCAATCCAGTCAATCCACCCTAAATATTGGACAAAGTCGATATTTCCTGATCTAAAAAAAATTTACACCCGACGATCAAGTGCCGTAATCTCAAGAGGCCAGTACTGCGGCCACCCCCGACAAAAGGCAAGAAGGACGACCGGATTTTAATAGGTTTGTGAGTCCAACACTACCGGGCGTTAACAATGACGTCCGCTGTGCATAATGCACTTACTAGTTATTTTTCTTAAATAATAGTGACATTATATTTATTTCGTCTCAGGGACAAATTTTGCGAATCTTCATACCATAAACTAGGACTCATGATCCTTGAGGACCGCCTCTAAACGGGGCTGGCATGCAGAAAAATGTCCAGTATCGAATATACATATATATATATATATATATATATATATATATATATATATATATATATATATATATAACTGCACACACGCGTATACAAGCCAAACAAAGTAGAAAGAGAGAATACTCTCAACGGAGTGAATAATGTACTTTTGATAAGACGTTTGTTTTCCTGCTTGGATTATTAACCCGGACATGTTAAAACCACGGATAACCTACGCTCTGTAGAAAACGTTTTCGTTCACATTCTGATTTAAGTAGATAATAATTACAAACAGTTAATTGCCATAGTAGACATATATTGCAATACTTTGTTCAGCATCCTCTAGATCGGAGTATCATGAAATGATGCTCTACCGTCTATTTATCTAAAGAACCGATTAGTTCCAATGAAATAAAAAGCAGCCGTTTTGTTGACCCGGATATATCTCAAAGATCTAAAAACGTCTGCCAAATTGCTGTTTGTTCAGTAATCTGTAGGTAGGTTTTTGAAAAATACGACACATTTTTCACACAGTAATAATAATGTCACGCATATACTCTAATGATTTGATCAATAAGTCCTCTGCCAATATTTTAAGGCTTTACAATGCACAGCATATATATATATATATATATATATATATATATATTGTAAGAACGTATGGAGCTCTGTGTAGTTCTCTCCATGAGGTGATGCTAATTGAAACAGTGAGCGTCACTTTAGCAACCCGATCGCAGTAATCACTCAATACTGCATCGTAAGCACCGGTACCTTCCACACGAAGAGTCGCAACAACCCTCGCCTCGGAGATGGCATTTTTCGCGACGCAGGTGTATTCCCCAGCGTCGCTGGTCTGCACGTTGGACATCTTCAACATGGACGACTCTTCATCGGAGACAATTTTTATGCGTCCAAAGCTGCCGCTGATGCTACCAAGTTGACCCTGCTGCCAAGTGAGTAAGTGGCCAGCGCGGATCCAGGAGAAGTTGGCATTTGAACCAGCACTTAACATACACATAAACGCGACAATCTGACCGACTCTCGCGGTTTTCGGTCCAATCTCGGCCAGGCGTATATTGCCGACTGAAAAAGTAAACCGCGGAATTCTCGCACGAGAATATTTGATCGTCATAACGTGCCGATTACCCTATAACTCAACTGTCCGCTAAAAGAGTTCTAGGATGAAGGTGACAACTTCTAAATTTAATTACTGCCATGCCTCTATACAGTGGGCCGTCTCGAACAGAGGCGGACCAGAAGCAGTTCGGGCAACTGCGCGTTACGAGTATAACACAGTATTAAGTATAACGCCAACACAGATGGCGTTTGTGCCGAAGCCGCTGTCGACATTAGCAGGCGAGCCTCGAAGGGGCTCGAACAACTCGGAAGGAGGAGGTTTTTTGACCAGTCGAAATCGTCGAGAAACGTCGTATGAAATGGGACCCAAAACGAACGATTGAACTACATACCGTTGTTTGCTTCACGAAGACCGTCAACCGATACAAACACCACAACAATGAGAACAGCAGCAACAGTAGTCCGAACCACACGAAATGACGAAAACCTTCGAAGGTGGCACATTATTGTCTGCGCTCGGCCACACAGTGGTGAACCCAACACCCGCCTCTGTGTGTGTCTCTCACGGCTGGCTAACTAGTGACTCCTGTTGGCGAGTGAGTAGGTACAGCAATTTCTGTGTTTTCCGTCCTCATCAAGACTTCAGTTTTATGTCACGCATCGGTATACACGGAATGTGACAATATCCGCCTGAACTGAACGGGGGCGAGTGTTTAACCGCCGCACGTAGAAGTCGACAACGAATCAGCAACGCTAAGCGAGTATGCCTATCTATGTGTACGTTTGTACATGAGTAGAGAAGCACTGGCTGGAGAACAATGCAACTAGAGGCATAATACTCTCGTTCCCAGCCCGACGCTGTAGATGGAAGCGAAACTAGAGCGCCATGGTTCAAATGTGCCTACGCTAATTTTGCTTCAATGCAGTACAAAGCATACTTTATTATTCCAGTACGTCTTAATCACAATATATATATATATATATATATATATATATATATATAATTTTTTTATTCGCTTGACATATGTACCTAAATACACATCTTACACTTTTATATTACGGGCGCTTAGAACGGCAGCATATAGACTACTTACGCATCCATATCATTAATGTACTTTGAAATACTCACTGAGTGTTTGCCTTCTATTCGGACAACCTCTTCTTCTTTATAATATCGACCTGGTCCTTCTAACATTTGGTCCTAAAGTTAGGGCTTATATATTTAAATTAGTTGTTTTAATGTTTAGAGTTTGTTCTTTAATCCTCGCGTTCGTGTTACGAAGATTCGCTGTATGGCTGTATACAGCAGTCTATGCACAATATGATGAACGCCACACGTGGTGGCAACACAACTGCCAACTATATATATATATATATCAAACCATGACTAAACAAAAATGCATAAATGTTTTCATTTCATCAACTGCTATCTACAAGATAGTGTATCGTGCCTGCGGTCCACAGGACGAATAGTATTTCTTCGCGTTACCTAAAGGCGCCATTAATGTTAAGGTAACGTGCACGATCCGTTATATATATATATATATATATATAACGGATCGTGCACGTTACCTTAACATTAATGGCGCCCACCAAAACATTTCACTATTTCAACTTGCATCAATTGAGCATTCATTTGTAATTTTATTCAGTAGAGCTTACCGTATTTGGTCCTACCATAAAAAATATGTCGAGCTTTCACAAATGCAACAAAATCACGCGTGAAATAATATCGGCGTAACATTTTTGCCAATGAAATCCGTAACCGGTTAGCCATGGTAGCACGTCAAGAAAACATAACTGCTAGTATTGACAAAATCAAGTCCCCTTAAAACACAGCTACCTATGATCTTAATGCACCGCTTTCATGGTGCAGCAACGTGTAACAAAATGGGTAGGTAGTCGTTTTTAATATAACATTAAAAACATGGCTCATAAAAATATCCACTAAGTGTCCACACACAAAATTCCCACTATATATATATATATATATATATAAATTTAACTTGCTTAACTATAAATAGTTAAGCGAGAATTTTTCCATAATTACCCTATGCAGCATGACAGTTTGACAGCTAGATTGTACACTCTATACAAACCAATACGTTCGTTATTTCAGAATCTAGTTTCGCGCTTCTCCGAACGAATGCGCGCACAGTTACAGTCGTCATTGATGTATGCACGACAATATAGACCTAAACCAAACACCCGATCATTCGCCGAGTTTACCAACCCTATTAGACCCTAGCGCGGAGTACCATGCGTGCAATGCCCAAAATGCATGCCGGCATATGGACTTATGGCCAGACATACATACACACACACCTTCCACCACGAGCGTGGCGTCAGCTCTTGTCTCAGAGCGAGCATCTTTGGCGACACAGGTGTAATTGCCCCGATCGCTCAGCTGGACATTGGAGATTTTCAACATGGACGACTCCTCGTCGGACATGATTCTCAGACGGCGACCAGTTCGCAGCAGCTGACCTCGTCGAAGCCAGTCGAATTCGGCAACGGACGCTACCGGGTTTCCGCCACCCTCAACGTTGAGCTGCTGCTGTTGTTGTTGTTGTCGTCGCCGGGTACTGCCCAAAATGCAGTTGAACACCGCGATCTCACCGACGCTCACCCGCTTCGTGCCGATATCCAGCAAGCGAATTGTGCCTGCTAGTGGTGCACGAACGAGCGTGATGTATAGGGAAACGAATGTAAATGGTTGAGTAGACTAAATAGAAATGCCTGCTGCTCCCCGATAAATACGACGTCGTGCAACACGCGAAGCATGAGCAGGACATGTCGCACTATTCTCTCTGTTACGTTTTAGCACATCTGACGCGCATCTACCCTTACTTTTAGCTTTTTTTATCTTCGTATTTTTAATTGTTCAACCATTATTGTTATAATAATAATATTTTCACTATATCCATTCTTATTATATGAAGAAGCCATTAATTTCCTTTAGCTATAGCTGCTAGCCGTAAATAGCCGGTTATGGGACAGAAGACTTTCCTTCATATGTTGCGCACGACGTATACGCAGCAGCTTTAATTAAATGTAAATACAATATAAAATATATAACAATATCTTTCAAAATCGCGAACATCTAAGTATTTTTTATCAGGTTCGTTCTTTTTAGTTCGTTTGTTCATCTACTGTTTGCAAAATCATGCGTCTTTGTAAGATCACGGCTGCTTGTATTTCGATGTACGCGTAAGAGATGTATAACTAGAAGAATATTAGACGTTCAGGTCCCTAATTAGACGACGCCAACAGATCACCCTGAGGTCCAGGTCAGACAGGTAGATAGATAAATACCTTTTGCAGTCTGTCCTAGCGCCGTTAACAACGGAAGCAACACTACAACGCTCGCGCACATAAACCGTATCCGAGCACACATGGTTGTGCCGCACAAGAACGCGTAGTGTGTAGTTGTAGGGTTCACATCAACTAGGTACAATTACACTCTACAGGCCTTTAGTTAACGACTACATATCACAACGCTACGGATCAGCCGGGTAGTTAAAGCGCGGCGTACCGATCAAAACAGGCCAATGTCGCCGGCCTGTCAGCCTTGTTGTTATTGTTCCAACGCTAAATAAACCGCTGTGTGGGCCGCAAGGCTGCAGGCGAGATGTTGGTCTCGTCCAGAGTTGTACTCTCGCTCCCGGCGGTCGCGATGCCGGCAGCAGGCTACCGCGCGCCTTATTTGAAAGTTTGCGGCTGTCCAGCTAGACAGGCCGCATATATGGTAAACAGCGACCCAGTTTACAGGAGCTCAGGAATGGGTTCGTCTTGAAAAGGAATAGTATACGGATGGAATTGACCCTTAATCGATCGTTTGATAAATGTATCAGATCATGTATAAGTAAAAATGCTAACCGTGGTAACGGTTAAATGACTCATTCGTACAAGAGCATAGAAATATAGGCAAACACAATAAAGGGTGTTTCGTCTTAATTACTACGCGTACTTTATCGTGCTATATACCTTTGAGCCCAACCTAAATGACAAAAGAAATTTTGTTGATTTTTTATGTAAGGCGACGGGAAAACTCCTGTTGAGCAATTTTGTCTAATATAATCCTCGATCATGCTAATCACTTTTTCAATTTGGGGTCCAAGGGAGCTCATAAAACCCGCGTCAAGATGTCCCTATCAATACTGTTGAACGCATTTTTAATAGTGGCAATGAGCAAGTTTTACGCTGACATGTCAAGGCTTGTAAGTCTCTCGCTTAATTACGTCCCATACATAATAATCCAACTGGATGTTCGACGGCCATTCATCTATGCCTCAAAATATGCTTGTATGCTCAGATAGCCACTATTGTGCTAAGCTGCTGGTTCTTCTGCTGGTAAAGCGCCATCTTGCTGAAAGACGTATAATATCTCATTGAGCATTGAGACCCGCCACCCACAGGCCGATGTGACTATGCTCACGCAGATAGACTGGTAGTCTACAGCCAGTTCTATCCATATATAACAAACATTATATATGCACCCTCCATAGGAAGTCGGTCTAAAAATAAGCACAAAAACAGAATGGATGAAACTTCGACGAGGCTGCGACATGCAAAAGCGATGCATTTAGATTAAATGGACATAAGCTAGAGGTTGCTAAGGTTGACGTGTGTGTATATATATATACCACTTTTACGCACAAGGTGGTAAGAATGGTTGTATTATATAAATTTATGGTATATTATAAAAATATAGAAATTTTAGAAATGTTACTGCTTATTATCTTACACTATGCATTTTCATAGTAATAACACATAATCGTCTTACGGCGCTTAGTGTATTTAGTTGTACCTTATTGCCCCCAGTTTAAGCATTATTTTTTACAATTTCCTTTAGAAATAGAACCAGGTGAATAATAATGCAGCCATTGAAAATCCTTTTTAATACTCCAATTAATTACGTGATTTGTTTTTTTTAATTCTTATTAACACAACGTTAAAGAACATTTTCATGAATTAAGCCTGAAGCAATATATATATATATATTTTTTTGCCAATGGTAAATGATCTGAGCTCCAGAAACTCACATAAGTAAGCTATGGCGTAGCAACAAGGCTGCCCAACTTAACAGGAGGCATGGATTATCTAGATGTGACAAATCTACTTGGCCGAAATATTCTACCTCGAACAGTGAGCTCAGCCATAACTCTTGCTTCAGATGACGGATTTTTGGCCACGCAGGTGTAGTTACCGGCGTCCGAAGCTCGGACATTGGAAATTTTCAACACCGACGACTCGTCGTCAAACAGCAGTTTTAGATTGATGCCGTCGCTTCGAAGCAGTTGGCCATTTCGTGCCCACGAAAATTCAACACTATCGCCTTGAGCTAGCAGACACGTGAACGCTACCCGTTCGCCAATCTGAACATTTTTCGGCCGAATTTCTGCCAACCGAATGGCTTCTGCAAGGAGGATTCGGCAAAAAGGTTAGAAAACCACCAAGTGACAACAGACTCAACCACTGGTCTGGACGTCGTTTGAGGTTGAATGCAAGTCTTTCTCACACCTGCTGACTGACCATGATATTGCAATGAATGCAACATGAGTCGTCGACTAAAAAACCGGCGGCGGATTGAACACATCAACCGGCGCTAATATGAGATCAGTGCCTTACAGCCTATATGGGCCTTCATCAATCCATTGGGCGGTAGAGTAGTTGCGGCCTTGTGCAAAGCCATTCGGCACCTTGCATAGACACACGCCTGAATGCGGAAGCGAACAGACATACCTTTCCTTGCGTAGACGGTTGAAATGGTTACCAACAGCGCGACTATCCATTCACAAGTCAAGGTTGTGGTCCAGCAAATCCTCATCGTTAGCATCGTTTTCCGTACTGATCAGTCGCAGCCGCTGAATGGTGTTTATTCACAACACCGCATCATTCATTCATCTGTCTTCAGCTACTTAATTTGGAATCACGCAGCAGCCTTGTGAAGGAAGAGCATCTACGACAGTCGTCGCAAAGTATGTAGCTCAACCGAGTAAATGACAGAACCTGCCCAAACTGGCGTCATTCTCCCTACAGGGTTAGGACGCTAATAGCCTCGTGCCCAGCGCGTGTCGCAAGCGGGAGCGTGGTTACCGCGGCACGTTTTGATCTGGTCGTCGTACGCTTCACAGCAGTAAACGACAGAATTCCTACCGAGCGACTGCTGCAATTTTTTACCGAAAGCTAGCAGGACAAAGCCGTAACTTGGTTTGAATCAGAAACATGACAATCCAAGTACGCGATCGTGCAAAACAGTAAAATATAGAGTATGAACGTTCATCTTGCACTGAACACGCAGTCGCGCAAAATCATACTTATATCGCTTCTACAGAGTGTTACCTAACTCCTGCGAAACAGGACTATTTAGGACACGGAGCTGCTTGCTGATGTAAAACTTGATAAAAAAAAAACCTTGATTGACCAAACAAAAAGCTACCCAAATCTAAAAGACTGGCATGGAAACAGTGTCTAAAATTCGCGTAAATATGGTTGTCCACGTGCTATATATATATATATATATAATCGCTATTTATTTATCAACACTTTGCATTCAATAATACCTACGTCCAGCCACGTATTTTGAAGCGACATCAATATGCTGTAATGCTCAGTAACTTCTTACTTAGAGCATGTAGTAATTAATGTAATTGATGTGTCCTGGTAAGTGATGATAATGGTAAGCTGATGTCAAGTATAGGTCATGCATACATTAATATATATGGGAACACCGACAGTAGACTAGCAATACAGGTACAAATGTGTTATAATAATGATTCAAAATAATTTTTAAATAATCGAGACAGAAAGTACTCGTAACATTAAAGCAACGAGCACGTTATACTATATTACTATAAACATTTTACATACAAATAAAACATAACCAAAACTATGGCCGAGCAGGATAATGTAATGTATAACGGTTCAGAAATCGTGGGTTTAAATCAATAATGAGCCACGCCTATTTATGTCTTATTTCTTTACAAATACGATATAATTAATGCCTGTTTAAGCTATCATTGGCCATGAGCGACGAAACATATAAAAAGGAGAAAATATTAGTGTGCCAGCAAAAGGAATGGTACATACAATATCCTACTTCGAATGCTACTATTAAGTAAATGGTTTAATAAACACGTCTATCGGAGCTACTTGCATCAAAATCAAACTAACATTTTGCGCATTGCTTCAGCCGCTGATTCTTATATAGCTTCAATAATAAAATGCCATGACAGTAAACATAATGCCAATTATATGTTAACTTCACACAGATTGAGCCAATTAATTATGGGACGATTTGCTGAACAACGTTAAACGGTTTGCCGCGATTATATAGTGTACCAAACAACACGCTTCATATATATATATATATATATATATATATATATATATATATATATATATATATATAAAAATAAATATACGCAAAAGGAATATCATCATGACATTCTACCTCGAACAGTAAGCACTGCCGCAGCTCTCGCTTCGGACGTGGGATTTTTGGCCACACACGTGTAGTTGCCAGCATCCGATAGACGGACATTGAAAATCTTCAACATTGATGAGTCGTCATCGAACAACAATTTTAGATTCTGGCTGTCACTTCTTAGCAGTTGGCCATTTCGTGTCCACGAGAATTCCACGCCACTGCCTTGAGCTAGCAAGCAGGTAAAAGCTACCCTGTCGCCAACCTGAACACTTTTCGCTTGAATCTCCGCCAACCGGATGGCCTCTGCAAGGATTCGTTCCTTATTAGCGACAATGATCCTATAAGATGGTCAATGCAATCGCAATTCTTACCACATCGGTGTACCTGCGTGAAGATGCAGCCCGCCACACCGAAAGAATGCTACCAATCCAACGCTATCCATTATTCTTCCACCACCCGGCAGCCGGAAAGGGCCGGACAGAATGAATTTCGCACCTGAACCGCCTTGTTGATATAACGAGATTGATTGTCTACCTACCGGACGGGTTTCCGCACCGTATTGGGTAGTGAAGTGGCAGTGGTGGTGGTAGTAGTGGTAAAAGCCGCGGGCTTGCGAAATCACACACCACACGTACAAATGTGAACAGACATACCTCTACGTGCACAGACGATTGAAACGATGCTTAGCAGGAGCGCAACTATCCATTCACTAGTCGATACTGTGGTCCAGCAACCTCTCATCCTTATAATCATCGTTCTGCTTGTCGGGTTGGCGGCCGCTGTCTCTTTATTATTCACACTACCACATATCTCCGGCCATCACCTACTTCGTTTGGTATTTTTAGTCAGCTTTGTGGGGAAGTTTACACAGACAGTCTTTCTGGGGTAAGGTAAGTAGCTGGACTGAATGATGGCATTGCCTGGCTAAACTGGCGTCGGGGTCCATAGCGATAGGCTCGAAGCCACTAGCCTCGTACCCAGCAGTCGTCGTAAAGGAGAGCGTGGCTAACGCGGCACATTTTGATCTAATTGTTGTGCCCTTTTCACATCAGGTCACGTTAAACAGCAGAACCAAGCTATGTTGGTGCTGTTTAAATTGTACTGAACAGGTAATCTGAGGTGCTTGAGCCTATTACATGTAGGCAGTCAACTCAGTGTATGCAGATATGCATTATTCGTTCGGGACACAAAGTCCTTAAATTATGTGTTTCTGAACAACCTGCGTTGGTGAAATAGAGATATTGAAACACTACTTTTCAGACTATGTAGGCAAAGTGAGACCAGTAAAGAAATTGCCACAACGCAAGGTACTAACCACTATACAATCACGGCCTATTCACTTGCCTCTTCTTGAGGCCATTTAGGTGAGAGGTTTTTAGTGGGTATTATGCCAACAACATCGGCATCGAGTCCCACACTACCTGCTTTGGATGTGCGTAAAAGCATTTTTCCCTCTCACCAAAAAAAAGTAAAGAAATTGCGCTTGTCTAAAATTGAATAAGGCTACTGGAGTTTATTTATATGTATGGCCTATGGATGGATATACGAAACGACCTACGTGATGATCATACAAAAAAGATCGTTCAATAGAAAAAGTTGCCAAAATTGAGTATATTTTTCCACCTTCAGTAGGTCATATCGCATGACGAAATCTCTTCGTCTCCGAAGAAATGGCTCTAAGTGCATCATTTCGTATTGCTCTGACTCTCCGGAGAATTTCATCACAACCACCACTCCAGAGAAGAATACAATAGCATAGCACTGCTAGGAAGAGTATTATTATTTGTTGGTTGTGTATATTATCCAAAGCATAAATATATTCAGATGTCAAACTAGATATATTTTCATACACTGACTTTACAATACTTTAAAAAATTAATTCTACGTCAAATACGTTAAATTCTGACTCGGCACACTTCTTGTGAATTCACAGCATTCTTATATATATATATATATATATCGTATTTCTGCCCTTGGACGCAACTTCTATTCAGTTATATTAATCAAAAACAAATCTACTGACGGTTTCAACCGCAAGAGTTGCACATATTATTAAATAGTAATCGGACCTTACAAAACCTGATATATATATATATATATATATATATATATATATATAAACGGATCAAGCAAATTACCACAAGGTTAATTTAACTGGTATATATATATAAATTAACCTTGCGGTAATTTGCAACGATAAACTCGAACAACAAAGTACAACGCATTCATTATACATATATATATATATATATATATATATAAATTTATACACACACACACATCGCGCACCTCGAACTGTAAGTGTGGCTGAAGCGCGGTCCTCAGATATATTGTTTTTGGCTATACATGTATAGGTGCCGCTGTCCGTCTGCCGGACCTCCTTAATGGCTAGCGTCGACGTATCGTACGTGCTGCTTATTACTAAGCGAGCGTCCTCGGCTCGAACCAGCTGACCTTCGTGGGTCCACACGAACTCGACCTGGTCGCCACTCTGGAGCACACAGGCCAATCTCGTCGACCTACCAACGTCCTGAAGACGGTCAACCATTGTGTCCAGCCTAACAGGCTCTGCAAATCGTCGCCGACCGGAGCACATTAGATCGGATCCATTCCATCTTCTTCTAGACTGTACTAACTTTACACAGCGATCACATACGATCGATGTACTGATGTGCGCCAATGCACATTCTCTGATAGACATACAACAATCGACAAACAAGGCTGCTTTCAATCACAGGGCAAGCGTCTTCTGAAGGATGACGTCTCCCATGTCATTTGCGTTTCCCTGGCCTATGTTTCGAACGATTTAGGACGTCTCCCATGTCAAGTCTGTCCAATATTCCGGGACGAATTAGAGCGTCTTTGTCAAGTTTTTCCGGCCCGTGTTTACATTCATGTTCACCACCAGCTGAGTGGTGGCCGTTAGGCCGGGATCCACCGCATGTTTTGTTGTCACCAAAAACAAAACCTCCTCAAACCTGACATAAACACCTAACGCGCTTAAACTTACCCAAGACGTTCGATGCCTGTCCCTCATGAAGCACACAATAGCAGCTCAGTAACCATAATAGCACGAGTGGTAGAGCGCCAATGTATTTGATGTAATCAATAAAGCTCTGTATCCGAGACATGCTGGTGATGCACTTCAGGCTAACACAACGAAACGAGTCTTGCCTGCTTGTCTCGAGCATGTATGCTCTAACATGTACGTATGGCCACCGTAGCCTCGCCCCCAGTCCTTCAGTATGTGTTCACGAGCTTCGGCCGCGCAAATTTGACCGCTCAACCCATGTATGCTTTCAATGGTGCGCTTCATAAATAACTGCTTTGCTTATATTGCTCTTTGTGGTATTGTGGTATTATATTTTTATAAATATATGGCATCGCTGTGGAAACTCTCGTGTAAATAGTGTAGATGACTTCGTTTGTGTGACGAGCTGCAGTTGCAAAGAAAAACAGTTGTAAGGAATACAAAGCAATACGACTTTCTAAGGAGTGCTAATCAATACAAACCGATCGCATAGCTAAAAGCTGATTCGGATGGATGCTTGGCATACATTTAATGTAAAAGGTATTCTAACTAAATAGCAAAAGTAATGCAAACCTATTTGCAAATCTATATTTATTTTAAAATCTATCAATCCAATCCACGACGCTCAGTGTCAAAGTTGCCCGATCATAAACGTATGTTTTTTTAAAAAACGATTCATATAATTCGCTTACATGTTGATACAAAGTGGGCATCAAGCAATGCTTACAGCCCAAAAACATATATATATATATATATGACGTCTCATGCAAATATTGGTAGCTAACAATGCAAAAAACATTTACTTAGGTCAATTACACAGCTTTACTAGCCCCAAGATTATCGGGCCAGATTTAATGTGACGATTTATCTGCTTGAACAAACTCGTAGAAATAAATTAAACACATTCAAGCATTTTGTTGGTCAGAAGGAAACCTTCAAAATATATTATTGCAAAATTACAAAATAATTTAAAATAAAGTTTACACGCGTGGTTGCCACAGTAAGAACCCTTACACAAACACATTACTCAACTCAAGACAGATAGCCAAACCCTTACCGTCTAGCCTATATAGAAAATAATATACCCTCTGTTTTTCTAAAAGTATAGTTTAACGCTAAATTAGAAATCATACTATTATCATACCAATAGCATAGAAATCATACCAATAGCATAGAAATCATACCAATAGCGTGTATATATAACCGTATATACACGTGGATAAGTATCACATAACTGACATTAGTGAAATATCGTGGGCTCCAACTATTAGACACTACACTTTGTCTAAAGCGCCCTCATTGTGGTACTCATTGACCGTACATAAACAAACCGCGGAAGCGGCTTTCATACAAATTCAGACGGTGTCTTTGCAGCCAGAGGGTTCTACTGCTATTAGTATGAGTAAGAACTTTTACAAGAAAAAAAACACATAAGAAAATGCGGAGGAAAATTAAAGTCACCTTTAACCAGCAGTCGAGCAACTACTCGATCTTCGGAGATGGAATTTTTCGCAATGCAAGTATACGTTCCCGAGTCAGTGTGACGAACCTCCTTGATGGTCAACGATGACATGTCCGACATGATATTAATGCCAATTTGACTGTTAGCTCGAATCAGCTGCCCATCGTGAGCCCACGAAAATTCCACCTCATCACCGCTTTGGAGGACACAGGCAAACCGAGCCGACTTACCCAGATCCTGGACCTTGTCGGGAATCGCTTCAAGTCGCACAGTTTCTGCAACGTCAACGGCGGCGGTGGCGTTCGATTGCCAGAGCAAATTTCGTTCAACAATCAACTCTTCACGAGTACCGCACACTTGATTCCTATTGCGCCCAAATTTCTACTAGCAATAGTCAAAGCAGAATTAAAGCTCGTCAATTTTTTTGGGCTATTACTGTTAGCCTGATAGAGCAACATGAGCAAGGTGAGAGAGAGAGATCGAAAATGCTTGCACAAAAACCACATACCAATTGCAGATGTGTAGGAGACACAGACACAACAACAACACCACGCGAGGATCGCACGTACGGAGACAAATGTACACAGCCAATAGCCGAAATGACCGAGTGGTGGTAACACGATTTGCCCAATAATGGATCCGCCCAGTACCGAACGCAATATGGTGACACCTTTCGCGTTCGACATTGTGCGACTGTTGGTCGGCCTTCACCAAGAGCCCCAAGAGCACTCGTCGCTGAAACTCGTCTCCGTTTCTGCTAGACTGTAGCAGGCAGCTACAATTATGCCTTCGAACTATAGTCTCGCTCCCATTGTGCCAGCCTGACTGCGAACAAGACGTTTGGCGGGATGTTCAAACGGGGTGCGCTCAGCAATGCTTGGAACACCACCAGACCCGACCAGAGCGTTTGAATTGCTCCAGAAACAAGTCAGTCGAACGGTTTGGTCTGGTGACCTTCCGTTCAACAGTCAGCCAAGTCACGTCGCTTATGATTATGCTTGGGAACTCCGAGACAACTGAGTATGTGGCGTGCATTTTGTGACCGTTTATAGGAAGAACCATGATAGGGAAAAGAAGGATTAAAGCAACAATAATAGGAAGCTCAACATTTTGCACTTTTTATACCATACAATAAAACATGGCTTGTATTGAATTAGAACAACTGCGTTAACGCATAAAGCTATGGCAGTCTCTACAGAAACGCGAGTCGTTAAATATAAATAAATGTTTTTGAATGTTTTTAACAAAAAAAACTATTTGAAATCTGAAGAAATACATATGGGTACGAAAAATATTATATTGTCATATAGCGTTATATGGACAATTATGATACGTCGTAAAAAGGTACCGAGGTATCTAAATTCCATATATATATATATATATATATATATTTTTTTTTTTTTTTTTAATAGAGGTAACTGGTAAAATGCGTTATTTACTCCTCACGGTCTCATTTTATTTTGCTCTCTTTGCCTATCTGTAAATTTTACAGCACTTAAGCGTACATACGGAAACATTTATACCTGTATATATGTATATTTATATATATAACGTGGTACACAAACGACAATACATATATATATATATATATATATATATATATATATATATATAACTAAAAATGTGTAACGATGACATCCAATGAGATATGACGATAAAAAACGTCGCCTGTTACATATACGCAGGTATATGTAACGAGCCGACAATATATGTGGAGAGCAAAGGCATATGCATATATGTTAACGTCACTGCGTATATGTATATATATATATATATATATATATATATATATATATATATAACATTTGTTACGTTTGATTTTATGATGCAATATTGATTACGTGTCATGTATTAATACAGCAAGCTACTATGTTACAAAACCTTAATTAATCACCGCACCTAAGTAATATTTTCTGATTTAAAAACAACCGTCTATTTTGCATATTGGTTATTGTCTCTCCAATATCAACCTTTCACGATAAGCTTCGCTGTTTGCCTATCTTCCGAGATTTCATTTTTTGCTAGACAAGTGTACGATCCCGAGTCGCTCTGGCGAGCTTCCTTTATTGTCAGCGAAGACACCTCGGCAATGCTCGAAATGACAATTCTTGCTGAATCGGATCTAATTAACTGGCCCTCACGCAGCCAAACGAATTCGACTTCATCCCCACTCTGCAGGACACAACCGAACCTCACTGACCTGCCCAGTTCCTGGATCTTGTCGTTAAGCGGCTCTAGTCGAACCAGTTCTGCAAGTCGCTGGCCATTTAGTTCCTCATCATCATACTGCGTAGCGTTCGAGCTGCAGGCATACAAGACCTATAACCTAACCTACGGTCATATTTACGAGCACCTATTGTTATGAGCAGCACTTCCAGTGCTAGTCTGACTGATTTTCCATCTGTACTATTCGCAAACGCACATATTACGACACATTGACAAGATATGTATTTCTGCCTTACGGGCTTCGTTTGTCAGCAAGATATGCCCACCAGACGGCGGCTCTGAATAGACACCTTACATCTTAGGTCGTACCTTTTGCCGACGAAGCAGCGTCAACAGCTGCAGTTGAAACAAGCGCCGACAGAAAAAGCAAAGCAAGTGGTGCCACTGAACGGAGAACAACGTGAACTTTAGCTGCACTCGTACAGTAGCATGACGCCGTTGTTGGTAAACACGACCCCCACCACCACAACAACAAACACGCTCGAATCGAGCAAAACATTGCTGCCCGTGCAGCAACAACAACAACAACAACACAACAGCACCTCAAACGTGGTGGCACGATCTATCTATGCACTAAAACGAATGGGACAGAACGGCTTCGTCAATCTGCACCGTTCCCGAGCATCGGATCGCTCGAAATCTTGTCCGCCGTTCTCTAGCGTTATGGCTATCGTGCGTAGCCTCGTTACCAGCCAGAGCACGCTGCGCTGACAAGAGTCGGGCGCGCAATCTCAATTTACGCTGCTGTAACCGGCCCCTTCGAGTGGCGAACGTACTGCCAATTTGCAGCCTCATGAAGATATATATGAAGTGAGTATACTATTATTTGTTGCTGCTTGATTTGCAACTCGAATTCTGGTTACGTCTTTTATTGGAGATGTATTTCGTTTAGTATTAGTAACCAAAATAATATATAATTTGCCATAACTAAGAAATAGTTTGTCAGTGGTAGCAGATTGTGCTCGCTAAGACGAATGAGTACAATTTAATAGATCATATACGCGTACATGAGTCGAACTGAACAATATATATATATTTATATATATATATATATATATATATATATATATATATATATATATATATATATATTATTATTATTCGTGCCACTAAGCCCGAGAAAGAAATACAACAAGACCCTGAAGCCCGTAATCTTTGTCTTCTGATATCGCCGGATGTAAATAATGCGTGTGACAGCGCAAACTGGGAAGTGCTCCAGAATGCCGTGGAGAAAAAGGGAGTAGCAGCGTAGCTGTTGGAGGACCGAGCAAATGACAAGCCCTGAAGAGGGCCAATCGGTGGATGAAATCCCGCCACCTAACATTAGCATCGGAAAAGAGCGAGGCGCTATTGCCTATTGGAAAAACTGCCGGGAACTCGATACCCATGTAGACGGCCACACGATCCAAATAAACAAGCAAGCCAAATACCGGGGTGTACTGCTTGACAGAAACTTGAACTGTACGGGCCGTTATGAAACGGCCAAAACGCAGCAAGTGGCAAGCAGGCTAATGCCGTGTATTGCCTATAACAAAGGAGGAAAAACGCCGTCGTAGAGCATCCGTTGCGGACTCAATTCTGCTCTACGAGTCATCTATGTGGGGTCCAGCTGCACGGAAAACCAAGAAGGTTAAGAAACGGATAAGCAAGGCGCAGATAATGCTGGTCATACGGGTCACCAGAGCGTAAAGGACGGTGTCCACAGACGCTGTGCTGGTAATTGCCGGCATACTTGAAGAAAATTGATACAGGAGAACATTTTCTTATACCTGGATCAGGCACTTAGAAAAGCTATGCAATATAGAAAACTCTGGAGAGCTGGGCTGAGTGGACTGGAACAGAATTAGAAACAGCACGCTGAAGACTGAAAGCCAGATTAGCGGCTCCCTACAGACACTGAAGTCATACCACAAATATACCGGTCATGTAGTTTAGGGGACCATCTTTTAGTGGATAAGAGAGTCCCACACTAACCAGATCAAAGGATGTACACAATGTTTTCGTCACTATCATTTGTGGTCAACGTTTGAACACCAGCCGTTCATAAGGTTGACATCACAGTCACAAGACGATCCAAACAGCATCGTCTTCGGATGCGGATGCGACCGATATACATACATGGTGGCTAAATATATTTTGTGAAATATATCTAAATATATTTTGTGATATAATTTCTCATTACAACAAGCTTTTTTAATATATATGGTTCGTTAAACGTAAGTTTGTGCACAAATACATAAGCTGATGCAAAGCTTCCCTTTGCGCCGCCTGTCATGCAACTGGCATCTCCATCAGCGAAGGAAAGGAGTCAACTTTATTTCTTTATATGTCGCGATGAACGCATACATAAGTAAGCTACGGAAAACGACAAATATATACCGGCGATAAAGGCATAGCAATTAGCAGCACTAGCCTTTTATGGCTTAGTACTACTGCTACTAGTAAGTGGAAGGAGAGACGCGTCGAAAGACTACCTGTGACAAGCAGTCGAACCGTAACTCGGTCTTCGGAATGGGCGTTTTTCGCCACGCAGGTGTACGAGCCCGAGTCGGCCGAGTTTGTGTTGCGAATGGTCAACGACGACATCTCGGCGTAGCTACTAATCGTCAGCCGAGCGTCCGAGTCACGCATAACGTGTCCGCCGTCCCGCAGCCACACAAACTCGACGCCGCCACCGCCGACACCGTTGGCGTCACCGCTTTGCAGGACACAGACTAATCGTGCGGATTGGCCCACTTGAACCTGTTTGTCGCCTATCGACTCCAGCTTGACCGTTTGATCTGGCAGCAACAAAATGGCGAATCAAACTTCTGTATTACAGTAGTAGTATTAGTAGAGCTTACCTTCTTCTCATATAGCTCATACTTGACACCTCAAGCAAAAGCAGCCTTGATCAGCCGTAGGTTGATTGCATCCATGTGCTTGGTTACCAGTATGGAACCGGATGACAGAAAGAAGACAGTTCCTCTCGACAAAACAAGAACTCTGTGTAATTCCAACAGGGCAAAGAGATATAGGCCGAAGTACGTACCATTGCTGGCGGTGACGCCGGTAGAGCCCGCAACTGATCGAGTGACACAGTGAACACATAACGTGACCATAAGCACAGTAAGCGTTGCAGCTCCAGGGGTTCGCCAGTGGCGGCGTATAGACTGCGGCCAAATGTGTGTCATCGCTGCTCACAGCTGCACCGATCGACGTGCGCACACAAAACAGGGTGTTGCATGCGTTTGCAGGTCAATGCTAACACCAGCAGAAGGACGAGATGCAGACGGCATTATTGACATGGCAATGATTGGCAATAGCAGCCAAACGGCGCATGGACAACAGCGGACAAGCGCGAGACGCGATAGTCTCGCTACCGGCGAGCAATGGCGGCTCGACACAAGAATATGGCGGGTCTTTTCGAGAAGCCGACTCTAGTCTTGTCGAAGCCAGCTGTACTAATCCTAGTCTCTGAGCTGGACGTCGACCTTCTGCGACTACACCTGCGCGGATTGAACAACTCAATAGACCTTATTTTGTGTGCAAGTGAAGATAGTCTATTTAAAAAAACAAATATATACATATATATATATATATATATATATATATATATATATATACCATGTCACGTAGACACGAAGTTCACATATACTTTTCGACAAAGAGTATGCTCGCTCCGGATCGCGTTCCAACCCTATTTAATATAAGGCTAGATTATAGTAAATAATTTATCAGGCGCAGGAGAATGCACCACGCCACGGAGCTCGACAAGGCTAGATTATGTAAAACTTAAAAAAAAAAATTATTGTGATATACTGTACCGGCGATTTGTGAAACGTTTTTATTGTTGAACTTTTAACTGCAGATACTTAGTCGTGTTTGCATTTAAGACGCTTGGTGACCTTTCCGCGGCGCGCTAAGAACTGGATTCGGTTTCAGGTGATTGAATGCAAAAATTTTTCAACTTAGCAACTCCAATCCAATTTGCAAATTTATAAAAGCCTCCAAATATATATATATATATATATATAAATTTATAGAAGCCTCCAAATATATATATATATATATATATATATATATAGTAACAAACACTGCACAAATAAACACAATAGCAGTCGCACTGATAGTAGTGCAGAAACTCGAGTTCATTATAACGGGCGTCAACTTGATTCATAACGAGATCTATGCAAGTACATATGAGAAAACAATATATCAATACTGTATACATCACTATCGACTGAACGAAACGATAGCCGTAGAAATACTAGAACAAGGCAGAACACGCCGAACATCAGCCGAAGACAGCAAAAAAAAAACGGTGCCCTGGCACAGCGGCCAACGAATACAGCAACAACAACAACAACCTTCGATAACGAGCCAGGCGCTGACCCTGTCCTCGGAGAGTGGTGTTTTGCCAACGCAGCTATACCGGCCCGCGTCCTGCGGCCCGACGTCGCTCACAACGAGAATCGTTTCGCTCTGGCCACCGATGATACGGTACTTTGCGGTCGTACTTCCGATGATTCTCGTTGTTGCAGAAGACCGATAACCCTCGGCGTTAAGATTGGCATTGTTGCTGCTGCTGCTTCTGCCAGTACTGGCATCGCCGCTTGACATGCTTGACCCAATCTGGCGGCCCTCGAACGTCCACGACAGGTCAACCTCACTGCCTTCAGCAACGGCGCACAGAAACCGCACACTTTTGCCTGCAGTCACTGTCCGATCGGCGATCGGCTCAAGGCGAACTACCCGGTCTCTGCCTGATACCATCGCTGGATGTTGCCCATGCGGCATTCGGGCCAGATTCCAAATTTCGAGTGCCAGCAGGTCAAAATTGGCCAAGTATATGTCATGCACTTATACATAAACAGATATATGGTTGAAGTAATTTGGTCTTAATCCAACTATGCCATACTTGAAGTATTTCTCGTCATCACTTCTGTCTGTATTGGTTCTACTAGAACTGGTACAATTATTTGACCGATGTGTGCATGATCAAAGGCTTGGATTAGTTTTAGAGGAATAATCCCTCACCAATATGATTCTGCACCTCTCGGCTGTGCACATACCTTGAGTGAGACTCGTCGGCGACACCATGCAGAGCACATACAATCCAATAAGCAGGTTTGGGTAAAGTATTCCACAACGCATGCCTCCCGTAGAGGGGAGGACTTTCATGGTGAATTGACAGCCTGCTCGAAATGGCTTAACTGTCCACATACTTTGCTTGAGGTTTATGAGCCAACACAAAGCTATGCTTTGCGTCTATGTCTGTCCCTCACCCAGCTAGATAGGCTCGTTCCCGGCGTACAATACGCTCTCGGAACAAGACTATGGCGCGAAAGCTTAAACCAACTCTTAGGGCGCCTTATGAGTACCATCGAAATAAGAGTTGTGGTGACCACACGTAAGTCTTTCATATATATGTATATATATATATATATATATATATATATATATATATAGATAGATATATATATATATATATATATATATATATATATATATATATATATATATATGATACGTGTAAAAGGACTTTGACTGCTTAGAATAATAAATACAGAAGTAGAGCATAAGGCCTGTGGAACGAGAACACTTTTGATTAATTTAAATATTATTCTAAGACTGTAGCCAAACCCTATACTCTTACTAAATTGCGGAACAAGATTTAGACTGAATCTAGCTATCGGACCATCAAAAGCAACAAGGTATCGAACCAAAATCAAACGGAATGCCTTCCAAAGGGTATGGGTGAGCATATATGCGATTTGAATAATGGTCTAGTACGAAAAGTATCTAAAGTATTTTAATAAATAACAGAATGTTTAGTTTAGTCGATAAAGGAATGCCTTAGCGCATGTTTTGTGGTAAGCATAACCCAAATAAGCAGTCGCGACCGCAAACGGCCAAAACGTATGTGGCACGTGTGCGTTGTTAAATAAACAAGTTTACAAATTAAGTCGCAGCATATCTGAGGACGTATATATATATATATATCCGTAGGGGACCACAAATATAAATTCCAACTTGCAAATATAAGAATATTTACTCCACGAGCAAGTAATAGCGGAATGACACGCAAGTAAGCTTCCAATTACTCTTCCTGATAAATAACATTACACAGTCGTATAATTCTTTGCATTATACAACAAGACACCTATAAAATACAGAAACAAGTGAAGGCGCTCCGTTTCGTCACCGTTTTCACTGACCGCCATTTAAGCGACAATGATCTTATATTAGCAAATTCCGCTCAAACATATGTATCAATTGGACACATTTCGTGATCAGGCCATCTGTTAATTATGCACACAGCGCTATCTGTGCCACTGTCAAACTTAATATATTAAACTACCGTATTTAATCAAACATTCTATATTCAATTTGAGAACTCTGACAACTGCTACCCGCGTCGTATTATGAGTACCAGAGTCCACACATGGCACACAATGATAGAGTAACACACCCTCCACAGTGAGCCGAGCCGACACCCTATCTTCCGAGAGGAGATTCTTCCCGATACAGGTGTAGAGGCCTGCATCATCCGGCTGAGCCGCGATAATGGTGAGGATACTTTCTGCCGAGCCCGTTGTGACTCGGTACTTAGTGTCGTCAGATCTGAGCAGGGAGCCGCCAAGCGTCCACGACATTGTCACATCGCGGCCTTCGGAGACCGAACAAAAAAACGCGCATCTTTTCCTGCTAGGGCACGCCGATCCAACATCGGGTCCAATCGAATCCCGACGACTTCTGGTACTGCGACGTGTGTTAGACGATAGGCAAACGACACTTAGACAAAGCGGTCGAGTTTGAGCTAGGGTCTGTCTATATTGTATTTACCATGCTTCCGGCGATGGGAGCGCCAACTGGGGCCCAGCAAAAGCCAAACACGACCGGGTGGAAAAACAGAGACATTTACGTAGAGGAGATCTAGGTTCAGCACAGTACGTCGCGTGTATTACGCTCTAACTTTAGGATGTAGGTAGTTTTGCTCGAGATCATTTTGAATACTTTTTTCTGTAATAACGGAAGGGGGGTGATGGTGATGGCCACGATAATAGGACGCTCTTGCGCTTATGACACTGACACGATCAACTGGCTACGACGTCCATGTCGTTCCGGCTGACCAAGCTGGTAAATGAAAAGATAGGAAAAACTTGCCTTGACTCTGGACTCCTTGGCCACATAGTGCAGTGCATAAAACCACGAATGACACGCATAGATCACTCACAAACTTCACACTCCAACACGTACGCTGGGCCATTGCTGCACTAACGGCAGTGACAGCAACCACAATAACATCCGCACAACAGCACAGAGTTGTCGCTAGCTGCCTCACAGACCCCGCTCTGCGAGTATAACCTCGTTCCCAGCTTAATGGCAGGCGTGCTAACAATGCTACAGCGCCAGATTTCAAATAATCTGGAGTAGCTGGTAAGTTGCTTTATTTTCGGCTAGCTATCCTTACAATTGCTGTAATTAGGGTCTGATGAGTCTGATGTGATGAAAGGAAAATGTCTCTCCGCTTAGACAGACGGAGTAGGAACAATGATACGGTAGTTACTCGTAGTGCGTAGTATATGCAGCACGCACCGTAAATATCATGTGTATTTTTATTATTTGTGTATTATTTCACGAGGGCGAATGCTATTTTATAAGGCTGACGAACTAGAAAAGACTTAAGGCGTTCACCCAAGCCTCTCAATAGAAGTCTCATGCACATTGAAGCGTCGGCTTAGTTATTACAAGCGCCATCTTCTTTAGCGACCTTACAAAATACGTAGTCCGGTTTGGTCGCCTCATATCATTGAATAGTTAAATATAATGTTGTGTCGTAAGCGCCAAACCACATTTCTAAAGCCAACTTACACCTAATGTGGCAGGCTGACCAAGGCCACTTGAACCTACTTTATTTCAAATTTTCTAAACGGTTATAACTCCACACCCTAGTGGCGCTAAACAAATATTTTAATAGATCTTAAAGTGGAATTTTTAGCTGGATAATAGCAAATAATATGTGCGCACAATGGATGTTATATATATATATATATATATATATATATATATATATATATATATATATATATATAGTGTAATTACGCTGGCGGCGGGAGTGTAAGTATCTTCTCAATTTTGCTAGATATATATATATATATATATATATATATATATGTAATTATATAATAATAAATAATAATATAATATTATATAATAATATAATAATAAATGTGTTTTAATACTTGAAAAGCCCATGCAACCAGTCATATAAACATAGATCAAGTGGTTAAATCATAAGTTCGGATATTTTAATAGGGAAACCAGTCCCCCACATTAATATATATATATATATATATACACATTGGCACAAAATAAGGTTGCTGTGCCCTCAGCATAACTCAGCAAGCAATTTTTAATTATATGTTGTTCAAACCGTTTGTAGTGGTAAATTACGATAATATTTATATAGTCACCCCACATCACACGTCATAAATGATTGAACGAACACTAGAAACCATGGCTAAAATGCACGTTATGCAGGCAGGGAAGCGAACTATAGGAGGCTGGTCGGTACCTTGGACTACGAGCATGGCCGAAGCTCGGTCCTCGGAGATGTCATTATTTGCAATGCAAGTGTATAGCCCGCTGTCGTCGGAAGCAACTGAGCGGATGGTCAACAGCGAGCTGCGGTCGTCGGAGAGAATTTTGAAGCGATCGCTTTTGCTCACCACGACAGTGTTTTTTGTCCAAGTAAACGACGCTACGTCTGCACTGCCATCAGTAACTCCGCACGAGAATCGAACACTGCTTCCAGCGCGCGCCGTGACGTCGGCTATCCGCTCTAGCTTGAGTACGCCTGGCGTCAAGAAGCAGCTGGACGTTACGACGGATCGCTCAAATATCGTATATATGTTTCAACAAGCGTACACATATGATATACCCTTCAACAAGTGTACTCACACTATACACCTTTTAAGGAGTGTACTCAATGTTCAGCTTTCACTAAGTGTACACAATGCTCAGCTTTCACTAAGTGTACACCTATTTACACCTTTCTACAAGTGTACCAGAATTGCCAACATTTTAACGACATGCACACAGCCCAGCCTTGACCCACCAATCTTAGAAATCTAACCCCACCCAAACATGGAAGCGGTTACGACGACCCTGGAATCGAATGGTGGACAGGCCTGTGCTACGTGCTTGCGAATTGAACAACGATCAAGTAGTGAACGCTTGTCGTGTGAAGCCTGCTGAACACGTTTACACTTCATTGATGACTACCATGCATCGGTAAAGTCACTGACTTTTCAGTCTACAACCTCTACCTTTATACGAAGCTTACCAGACGCTTGGCAGAGTGGTCCGTTCGTCGTCGACAGGATAGCAGCGACCACAACAACAACAATAGAGAACACAACACGAGTAAAACTGCACAAAAAACTGGCAAATGACATCGCCGTCAAACGTGGTCGCATCATTGTTGGCGCCGAGGCACAAGCCAGATCACTCGAACGGTGTGGCCCAGGAGGGCACGGAAATGTACTTCGAGCGTCTCAAAGGCAACTTGCCTGCTTACTAGTCTCGTCACCAGCCACCCCAGCGTACTGGGAATGCTGCTACGGCGCGAAAATTTGCATTGTAGGCGGGCCCACCGATATGCTATGGCGCTCGTGTGCTACCGCCACGAGCTACTGATTAGCTGTTTCATTTATTAACCGCATTTATTAATTTATTTTTGTATCTACTAACTATCGCAGGTATAACCTAGCAAGTTTGCAATAGGTTCTACTCATCTGCAGTAAGCATGAATGTGTCGTGCAGCCAAAAGCCTGCCCACAGACATTTTCCGTCACAAATAACAAGAAAAGCCGTTCTGCAAAATACATTTTATAGTGGGCGCCATGGATGAATCACTATTGTGACATAACAAGTACAAAATATGCCTTAGACTACATATTCGTATTACCCTCATTGCTATCTAGGATAGTATAAATATGTAGTCTAAGGCAATTGCTATTAAAATAAATGAATAAGTAAGATCTTATATGGAATATCAACGAATATGCTGCTTAATAACAAAACACGTCATGTAACAACAATAACTGTTCTTTGCGTATACACCTAACCGTTCTGACATTTGCGTGTACATATACATAGATGTACACATAAAGGTAGGTGTAAATAATATGTCTTGTATCTCAATAGTAAGATATTGTACATCTTGTATATATATATATATATATATATATATAGTGCCCTACCTGGCTATAGCAACGAAACATGCATTCGATTAATTATTTTGCTTATATAAGGCAAGTGAATTTATATATGTATAAGCATATAACGTAATAGACGAACTTTTTATAGTAAAATAAGATAATTTCAATTTTGTCGAGTGACATGGCACGGATACCATCACCACATGTGTTTGAGTGGACAGTGTTTTGAGGTCAATTGCTGTATTTGTACATTTTGTAGAGAATGTGATATTGATAGATACCATATACTTGTATGAACCGAAATAACCACAGCGTGCTGCAATCACGTACATACTACATAGGATCAGTTTAGATTTCGCACAACGTCCGATGTATATTGCTGCCAACATTATGGTAAATAAATAAATATGAAAACATTAGAAAAAAGTTAGTGATAACAACTATAAACAAAGAAAGGGTGTACCACCCAAATGCTCAGTCTAAATACGGAGCATTTAGTCAGTCAATAGGTAACGTAGTACATATTCCTAATGGGTCTAATATAGGTTTTGCCGTGTCGGATCAATGTGGTAAAAGCACAAAGAAGTACCGTCTACGTTGAGAGTGGCTGAAGACCTGACCTCGGAAATTGAGTTCTTGCCAATGCACGTATAGCGGCCCCGATCGCTAGTGTTGACCATTCGAATAGTCAGAAACGAACTCTCCGCGTCGGACAGTATCCGAAATCTGTCGCCATTCACGATGACGTTTCCGTCTCTCGTCCACACGAAGCTCGCTTCCCCTCCCCGTGCGAGACCGCACGAAAATCGAGCCGATTTTCCCGCAGTTGTCGAAATATCGTGCATTCGCTCCAGCTCCAAAACTTGGCCTAGACATAGACGGTCATCAAACGTTTTTTCCACTATGGTTCTATAGAGGATTCAACTCGACTTCCATCCCAGGCGCGTATGTAGGATTGCAATTTGCAAGCACGCATTTGATAAGGGGTGATGGGCCCTATACCATAGCAACAATGTTGGCCTTATCGCCCACTCGCAACAGGACATGCAGCAACTACGTGGCCTACTTCTGTGCGCATATCCAGAAGACAAATGTTCTATATGAACTCGATAACTACCGGGATAGCCATACAGGCTCGCATGCTTTTATGTTTGATTGTGCTGTTTCAGCAAACACAACAACAACACCATTGCGCGTGCCAGTCTATGTGGTACCAAGAAAGGGTAATGCGTGCGCAGAATCGGCCAAAAAGCTCGAATACCAACGAATCTAAATTGTTGTACAATGTTACGTACCATGTTTGGTGGTCGAAAATGGTTGCGACGTTTCCGAAAAGAACACAAAATATAATCCGAGCGGCACATGACACCATGACTGTAATGCAGAGGCACTCCATACACACCACAGACAACGGCACTCTACGACCAAAACATCTGGGGCTAATAAGAGAGCTGAGACGTTGTCTCCACGAAGCCTCGTTCGCCGCTCTGTGATGCTCCTGGGTGCGAGGATATCGCGGTCATATTTAAATTCCGCTTATAGTAATGCCTATTTCCGCAACGGAAATTTCCATTTCCACAATATATTTATATACCACATGTACATGAGAACATAAAATGTCTCATAAAAATGCTTGAGAGGTGGAAATTCTAGAACTGAAAAATATAAGGAACTTAGCCTAGAAGCTTGCCCCTTATTTCGTATGTGGTAACTAATAATTGAGATTGATGAACAATAATTGTGAACTAGTAGCATTGTAACAACAAAATGACAATATATAATATCATTGAGAATTAGCTGCTTGTAAAGTCTAAGGCATCTAAATTTCGTAACGATGTGAATCTACAATTTGACATAGATAGGGTAATATATATATATATATATATATATATATATATATAGAAGTAATTGGTTTATATTTATATAGTGTATTAAGGTTAGATTCGACACGTCTTGCGCAAAATGAAAGGCAGCAGCTCATAAGGTAAAAGTCACAGGCAATCTCCATCATGCTCACCCGTTAACCAGTACAAAACCAACTAATATTT
>QVRM01001076.1:0-56961 GCA_003439945.1 Dermanyssus gallinae
TAATATTCAACTTTAGTACGGAATGGCATCCCCAAGATACTTACCGGTTGGGGGTTTAGTCAGTAAGAATCTGACACTACCGCGGCGAATACCCAACGTATCGCCCGGTATCTTATGCAAGATTTACCTTCAACCTCAGGTTATAAAAAAAAAAAGGATGTAGAAGTTTAGAATTCATGCTTGTTGTTCGCGCATAAGACTGGTGCCCTTGGCAAAACGCTACGATGAATTAAAGAAACCGTTCGACAAAGCCGTCGACGGAACGGCGTGGTGAAGACGTTCTGTGACTCTGATTACTCTGAATGTTATGATAGTTCGACATGCCATAGACTATGTGAGACCCTTTTCCAAGTTCCAAAAAGTGCCTCTTATCTAACTTTTCAGGTGCCTTTTATCTAACTTTTCAGGTTATTTCAGAAAATTCGCTACCACTGTGGCCTAAAACGAGTACGATTATTGTAGCTGTAAATAGATACTTGAAATTATTGGTTTACTCGAAACCTAGGAAAGGTCGCATAAACGGTCGCAAACTTACAATTAGATGGCATCTAGTTGTAAGAGGATAAATAGAATAAGAGGACCTGTCTGGAGAAGAAAGGCTGACGCACTCGAGCACCCAGTGTCTAAGTTCCCTATGTGTGAGAAGCAAGCTTAACTATGCAATTAGTCTTAAAGTTTGAATGGATTTTAAAACTTGAAATAATTTATAAAAGGCGATGGCAGTGCTAGCGCTTACATATGCACGGGCAGAGCCCGGAATGTCGAAGTCTCTGGTAAGCAAGCTCAAACAGCGTCTCTGCTGCTACTATGGACAGTCGTTACCTAGGGCAATAAAACAGCGCACGAGCTTCGCCGTCACGACGATATCTCGCTGTTCACAAGGCAGATATAGCCAGCGAAAACGTTCATCTTCACTCCCTGAAAGACAACAAATTCATCCTCAGCGATCTTTATTCCAACCAAGCCAACTCGCTGCGTGTACAGGTGACGCACCACCGCTGGATCTACCTCTATCAGCTTGTGTTGTTGAGAGTGCGTTAACTCGATTGAAACCAGGAATATCCGCGAGCCGAAGTACCCACGTCTCCACAAGAACTAAAAACCTAGTCTGTTAAGACACGAAAGGTGAGGAGGCCAAGAGACGAAGCCTCTTTGCAGTTCTACTGGAAGATTCTAATTGGTTCGAGCTGGAGAGGGTTCGGCGAGAACCGAAATAAGCCTTGCTGGTCGTTTTTCTTGTTCAGCGTCGTCTTCCGGGTGGCCTCAGTGATGGCTTTTTCAACGGCGTGCCAGGGTGGTGGGTTGTACTCTGGAATCTCCTGCCGTCTGGCCTCTGTACGAGCAATGGACTCAGTCTATTGCCCTTCACGACGTCTGTGGTTTGGGTCACCCCCGCAATGCCGGCATCGCTAAGTTAATTTGTGGTTCTGTCAGTAGCATAGATACTGCTATTTATGTCTTTACTCGATCTTAAGTAAGCCTTGGCGTGCATAGCTGTTCCTGTGGAGAATGAGCAAGGCAGACACGCATTTTTGCATAATGGTCTATCGATTGTCCGTCCAATGTTAATGTGAAAGTTAGTTACTAAAACTTAGTTAGCCTCTACCTTCAAGCTAAACGACATGGCAGCGCAAATCGACACCCTCGCATTTGAACCTCAATTTCATAAAACGGTCTGATTAGGTAAGTTTTGTTTCTTTCGTGTTGCCTTTTCTAAATATGCTTCCTCGGAGAAACTTGTCACTCTATACTGGCTAGGGTGCATACCGGAAACGACCCTTTAGCTCAATGGAAATTATCAGTGACTACACGCCAATGGCTATAGTTCTGAGCAAAGGCAAAGCTGCCTGTGTTTTTCTCTCTAGCGCTAAAAACCTTTAAAGCGTGTTACATTGTATTTCTTGAATTTCTTGAATTGCAGTAATTGTCTGAATTATACCTGGCCTTAGCTAGAGCAGGGACTACTGTGATATTAAGAAGAGCTTATTAAGAAGCTATACTATAATTGTACTTTTGCATGTTCGAACTTTCACGCCCAGGTTTTTTCAAAGTTTGTCATTGCGCGTTGAACCAATACGTTCAGACAAATGGACATCTTAAGTGAATATTTTCGGTACCAAATTAGTAGGGCTGACGTCTGTGGTTGCAAAGTAGCTCAAGCCTCCCTCAATGGCCATATCGGATGTGAATGCATACATGCAGCTACTATGATTGCTTTCTTTGTCAATCAAGTCACTCGCGAAACCTGTAGAAGTTCAGAAACGTATTTATTTTAGTTCCAATCTTGCTCGAACAAACGCCCGTCAGCCAGTAAACCGCGTCTTCCACGCATACGGATACCTGCTAGCACAATGTTCACGCGACTACATCGTTTGCTTCGCGAAACTGGACCATTTCACGCCCGTTTGTTGGGTCAATCCATACGACGCCGGACGAGATACGGAGGAACACATTGTTGCTCGCGTTGCTTAACAGAGGCTGCTATCCTAAAGACACAAGGCTCAACGACCGCACCACTCAGCTCGACGTCTCTAATCACAGCCACGCATTTGGCCGCCCCATAGAACGACAAAACAAATAAAAAAAATTCTGAGCCTCTACAGGTTTGGCGGTGACTTCTACAGTGACTTGATTGATAAAGAACGCGAATACAGCAGCTGCATGTGTGCACTTACATCCGATATGGCCATCGGGAGATTTAAGTTACTTTGTAACCACAGACGTCGTCTGTAATAGTTTGGTACCAAAATAATTCATTTAAGATGTATTTGTATTAAGGATATATTTGTCTCAACGTATTGGTTGTGCACGCATAGTGGAAACGTTTCGGAAACCGGGACGTGAAAGTTCAAACATTGTGTGCAAAAGATAATTTCGCGAACTCTTCCTAATATCTCAATAGCCCCTGCTCTCGCTAAGCCCAGGTATAATTCAGACAATGTAGAATTTTCTCCCGAATGCGCCGGTTTGTTGTCTCACAATCGTGCATTTTGTAAACGTGTGTCGGGACAGCCATCCATTAAATCACAACTCAGAAAATTGCATAAAAAAATCATCTCACTTCTATACGAAGCATTTCCATTCCCCCTTCCATTGGCAAACATTATTTTCTCACCGAGCACCACAGTTTCAGCGAATCAAACGGCCACCCTTAAGTTGGCTTTTGTATATTTTATTTTGAAAAGCACGAATGCTGGAGAAGGATGTATTATCTGCACGGTTATATATAATTGCTTGTAAAGAAACAGCAATTCAAAGATCTCGACAAATAGACGCTTTTTCCCATCAGTTAGCACTGAAAGTGTTTGTATCCAGCATAGTATAAGGCATTCTCTTACCAAATATGTTGTGTTTAAACGCCTAAACTACGCTTTTCAGTAAAAGTATAAAGGATCTAATCCCTGTTATCGTTCCGAACATTTAAACGTAAGTGGAACCCGTGTTGGCCGTTCAGTAATTGCGCGAAAAATAGTAAAAAGCGCTCAGGGTAAATCGTAAATCTCAGTGAAACTTTTGGCGAGGAGGTGTTGTCGTTATGCAGTGAGATATTCGGGTTGTACTCTAAAACCAAACCGGTATCTAAATTTAGTTTAATATATGTGTGGTTCCACCCTGTCAACGTTATGCACGTGTCGTAACGAATTAGCATGCAAACCACAATGGTCAATCTTGCTATTTAACGTAAACATCTAGATGTAAACAAGCAGATAAATGTGCTAATTGCCGAGGCTCGCACCCTTTGTCATCTGCTTCGTATCCATTTCGAGCTTGTGAAATAGCAAAAAAAAGAGTAAGTCTTTGTCAAAGCGGCATCGCATGACACAGGTTTCCTGGGAGCCTCTATACGCTACTAAGATGAAAGTGATACTTCCGCCGTTCCCACCACCTCTCCTGGTTGTACCGATAGAACAGCGCTGTCGTCCTTTGTAACACAACAGGTTCGATCTGCCCAAGAAAAACCGAAAAACTTAAAGATTATGGCGTCGTTCTCTAGGTGAAGATGCGTGACAAGTTTGCACCCCGAAGAAGACAAGAGCAGGCGCTGTTAATGCTATTCAAGCTCTCTTGCAGGCTGCCTAATATAGTCTCTCCTCTGTGCTTTATGTTTATTAAAAAATATATATAAAAGTGTATGAGTTCCTTAAGTCTTGGAAACCTCCGCGCTTGTCAGTGCTGGAAGGATTGTCTCAAAGCAATATATGTTATCTACATCGACGTGGGAACCATTGGATTTAATGAATCGGAGTGCTTACGGAACGGAGAACTCATCGTTTTTCCTGGAAGAGAAGGGTTTGGGTCTTGACGCGGCCGTTATTATGGAGACATGGTTTGAGAACTGTGGAAGAGCCACACAGTGTATTAAAAGCTTCAGACACAGGCTTAGTGGCCATGTAGGCATTTTTGCGCGATGCAAGCATCTATGTCCTTACTACTTTGCTCAGTCTCAGAGCAGGTTCGAGCTGCTGTATTATGGGCGTGCCGGTGTTTTTGCTTGAACTTGCTGCCCTGTCTTAGCTAGCCTGCATATAAAATTATTAGTCATTCTCTCACGATTAGAGTATTTCCTTTCCAGCGTAATGACATGAGCGTTGTACCACTGTAGAACACGAAAGATGATTGACGCATAGCCGCCATTTATTGGCATTAGACAGCAGTGCCTGTATGCTAGTTCAGTGGAATTTCGTGTTTTCAGCCAGTCGGGCGTTAAATCGCTTGAGACCAATCATTTATGTCTGTGCGTCGTTCCAGACGACGCGGCTGCCTTCAACTATGATATTCACTTGTTTCTCCGCCAGATATTGGACCGGTTTCGGTCCTATTTCTCTCGGTAGGGACAGGCGGTCTATGTTACTCAAGTTACGCTTACATGGTTGTAGGTAGATATTGGAACTGCGCAGGGCTTCGCGCTGTGTCCGTTCGTGTTTCCGATTGTCCGAAACACTAAATGTTCTATTGACGATACAGGCGGAGAAGCTGGGTTTAGTTATCACGATCGTAGTTTATTTTTAATTTTGTTTAGCCTACTTTTTTTTTTTTTTAATAATTTTTTCTGTAAGGCAATTGCCCGTGTACGGATTTTTCATGTCATGGCTAAGTTTACTCCACTCCGGCATTTACCTAGTCTAAATTGGAAACCATGCAAACCAATTTAAGAGTGGCCGGTCTGGGTCTCGAACCCGGTCCTCCCGAATGCAAGGCAAAGGCTTTGCCACTAAGCCACCTTGCTCGGTATCTTTTTAGTATCAAAAAGATCAAGTATTGTTCACCCCCCTCCCCCCACGCAAAGGACTCTGAACACGCACGCCGACTTATAAATTTACATCCCTTCAAGTGTGCATTACCCTATTCTAACCCGTACTTTAATGTAATGGTAATATTTAGCAGGTGGTTTTCGGTGTAATACTCTAAAATGTCAGAGTAATGTAAAATCATGACTTCCATAGGTCATAATTTTGAAATTCCGCAGAGACTTAGTTATTATCCTATGCAAGACATATGAACTTCTCACTATTGGTAAATTGTATGCGCTGAAGTAACAGAAGTAGCCATATTTATAAGATAGCTCAAGGAGTCACGCCCTGTGACACATACTACTACAATGTATCAAATTAGCCAAATTATTGTTTCATGTAACACAACATTACTTGAGCAACATCGTGGTGGTGGCAAACGCGCAAAAATTATTGTTTTTTGTGAAATACTGTATATTCATGTCTCGTTTATAATTGCTTATTGTGTATTTCATTACATGCGCATATGGGCTACTAAAACGCACGGTGAACTTACTTTAAACTGGAACAATCAATTAACTGGTTAGTCAGTTACTTATCTGGCCAATCAGTTAACTGACCATATTTGTTGATTCACAAAACAGGACGCACTTTAGTGCCTAGTAGCGAATGTTTTGTATGTGCTGAATATCACTAGCTAAGTGCTTGTTGCTAGAAAAATTCAAGCTGAATACAATTACATATTGCACACAATTTGAATGTTTATCGCACAGGACCACACAATCTACACTAAGTTGGACAAGTGCTAGGGCTTACGTGAGGCGAGACGATGACATATTGCAACAACAAAGACGAAAGGTGGTTCGTCACCACGTGGTCTGCCCCTAGCTTTTTACGCAATGACACGTGTATTGCGCTGGCTCACTTCTCGGACGTCCTATAATATTAACCGAGACATACGGTAGGCGCGTCTACTTCAACGTGCTAAGTACGCACAGGTACTGACTGATTCGGTCATATTCGCCTGACGGCATTACGCATCCTAGATGTGCGAAGGAAACACCCACCATTCACATGTCTATCCGGCACAAAGTTTTGTACAAACATTCTAATGTTTCTGGTTTAGCAAGAATTTAGACCCAAAAAAATATCTAGCTTAGTTGAAATGATAACGTATTTCGTTGTTGTTGGTCTCAACGTGCGAAGTGTGTGTGTTCATGTTTAATAAAATTAATTAAATTAATGTGCAGCACAACTGCACTGCACGTTTATTCTACAACTCCACAGGATTCTTGAAGCGGTTCATGAAAGCGGTTCTGCCGTAAGAATTTGCGGTTGCATTCATTTATTTTGCTGCTTCGACAGGGTTGGCTAAATAAAATACATGCCAGATCTTAGAATTTGTAGCTGTGCGACTGGCTAAAAGCACTGCCAATTATTCGGAACTTACAGAATATTTCTGCTCGAAGAAGATTTTAGAAATGTTTTTTATTTTTGAATTTTTAAGTAGTATAAAACTGGCGTATAGATAATAAATAACTATGGAAGCGTAATCTAAGTACTACTCCTGATTACGCATAAATTGAAACACAGCTTTAGCATTGATTAACTCAAATGTTTCCTCTAAGCAATGTTGCCACTGACAACCCGCTGCTTGTTTTTTTTCTGCAAACATTCGTTTTTGCTTAAAATGCTATTTTCCTATTGCGGGCGTGTTTGTGCTTCAATCATGAAATGGAATGACAAGTTGGTGTTCTAGGGAAAGGGATTCCGACGTATGTTTTGATGGCCAAGAAAGTAGTGATGCTCTGAGTGCTTTTTGGAGATTTGTTATTCCTAAAATTTAACTTTTTACAGCTTGCCTGCTAGCAAAGTTTATATATACGCACGTTCGTCACTGAGTTACCCGTCTGACTGGAAAGTACTAGCTCAATTGAACCAGAACAGGTCGCGCAACACACACCAACCGCTGTGAGAGGCCGACCCATCAAAGAGGTCGCCCATATGATGACTTCGGCGGAGGCATGGAGGGAGGCGACGAACTTGTTCGACGCCGTTTTGACACTCAAGACAGCCAAGGCAACGGCCATGCGGGAGAGGTTTGAGCGGGCAGGTAGACATGCGGGATGATAGTCAGGGATAGAGCTGATTGAAGGAAAACGGCAGAGACGCCTCTCCCACGGCTTCGATGTAATGCCAAAGTAATACCGAGCCTGGGGGGGGGGTGGGGAGGAATCCGGGTTTAGTGGGTTTGCGAGTCTCACACTAGTCACGCAGGCTGCTAGTGGCGCATGTGCACCATGCATTCCCGAAACCTCCCAGAACAAAAAAAAGTCGCGCAACACAAAGCACGCGCTCCCAAAAAGCGGGAAACAACTTCAACACATCACGTTAATGACGCAAACCTGTTGTTCCCAGGTTCATATCTCACAAGTGCAATTTAAAGTAAATGCATAAACTATTACAGAAATATTAGGGAGAGAATGGTTCATCAGCGATCTCTTAACTGAAATCTCGGCACTTTTCCCTCTCATTGCCTAGCGTGTTTTAGTATTAAATTGGCTAATTAGTCGACAATTTGATTTACGTTTTCTATATTAGCCCATATCACGAACTTAACCATACTATGGGAGCCAGTGTAAGTGAGAGCTCGATTTGAACTCACAACTTCCCAGCTACAAGAAAAGCAGTGGTGTCGCTACAGAACTATCTCGCCTATTCAAACGAACGTGGTTTACCTAGCGTACGCACGAGCATAAAAATATTTTAGTTATGGGTGGATGCAAAATGTTGATAACCCGCTAACCGATTGAGTTGTCATGGATGCGCTAATTGCTGACACTGGTATCCAACGCTGCCGCTCGGCTCAAATGACGTGCTCATTCCAACTAGATTGAACGTTCGATGGATCTAGACAATGTTTTTATGTTTGCAACGTTATTATTATTATTAGAACAATACAATTGTGAGGTGTGAATGTTATTTTATGGTTTCCCTCTAGTTATTCTCAGCCTATCGCACCTAATATCGACGCGGCATTTCCTCCGCAAACTTCCAATGAAAGCAGCTGCCTCAGAAACTCGCCTTCGCGTACATCCCCGATGTTTAGGGATTTTATTATTTTTAGTCTATGCGCAGCAATTTCTATGTGGTATGCACGCTAGTATCTGCGCCTAATAAAACCAGATGAAAATTTGCTTATCAAAAAACGCCATTGAAATAGAGAGCCAGCGAATAACTGCCGATTATATATTGCAGTTTTTCTTTGCAACGAAGGGTCGTTTAACCACCTTAGCATACAAACGAATCAGATGTAACGATAAACATCCCCTGCAACCGCTAACAAATATTATATTTTATGGCGTTTGGAATTGTTTTGTACTGCTATACTGCATAACAATGCACACGCACGTAACGCCTATACATATACATACATATGCAGCTTCAAGAGAACACAATCGCCAATTTATTGTGTAAACCTCATTGGACGAAGACGCTATTACGAAATCGTATGTTGGGGTCAGCCTATGTGCGCGGCAGAATTGTTGGCTTGATTGACGGCCGTTCTCTTTGAAAAGAGTTTTCAGACGATATTTCTGCGGAAGGCAAATGGTCTCTTCAACATCGCACTTGCTGGCTTTGGCCCTTGCAGTCTATGCTTGGGCTGTCCGCTCAGCCCATCCGCACGCTTTCCGTGCACGGCACAAATATTTGCCCTTTTGACCTCGTCGTATCATTGTAGAGAATGTGTCGATATTTTAAACAAGTCCGCCTAACTGCGCCTCCCCCCCCCCTATTCCATTGGGAAAAATTTATTTTCGGAGCAAGTTTTATCCCCTTTCAAAATGCTTGTTTCGGATTACAGGACACCTTGTATATAAATGCATATAATCAGATATCAATAGACGCCTATATGTGCGCCTATATGTACACATAATCGGCTATAAGCAAATGCGTCTGTTTTCTTTTAATCAATGCCCCAGAAGTCGTTGCGTTTGCAGCATAAAGCTCGGCAGCAACTACAACGGGAAGTCTATAATAGATATCGAAAAGCTGGTGACAGGTTACGACTGCCTGTGAGCAGTCTTTGTTCGTGCGAGTGGAGCATCGAATGGCTATACGCAGCCATCAGCCGTCTGTGGTGTCCGGTAAGGCCTGTGGAAGGGCGCACAAGTTAGGCTGCCTGCAACTTCAATCGAGCCTCACTTCCAGCCTATTCCTCTCCACAAGCTCTTCCTTTGCTCTATCCCTTTGTTTTTCTCTTTGTATCGATTTCTTGCTCTCGGCCGATATATCTCTCTCTTTCTGTCTCGTAGTAGGTTCGTCGTTCATCGATCATAGTCAAGCTCCTCTCGTAGCAAGCGATTCACAAGCGTCATCGATGACAACTCAGACACGACAACGACAACAATGAGAACAACAACAACAACAACAGCATCGGCTTCCATTCCTTTACAAGCAGCACCTTCACCATGACCGCTGCCGTCTTTCCCAGCCCAACATAAATGCCAGTACGAATGGATCAACAACAGTCGAACATATACTACGGCCCGGCACGGTACGACAACAGAACAACCTACGTGACAAGCGTCACAGCCCAGCCGTCCCTGTCGTTCTCCAGGCCAACGTCCATATATTACAGAGAAACATGTTGTGTCTCACACCGCCGCTCTCATGTCTCGTTCTTTCCATTACTGCGCTTTTTCTACTACTCTAATCATAGCAACGAACGACGCCCAGTCATAACACATTCTTAGCAACGACAATAATAAGTCTTAATCTCAATTCTGCTCGACATGCTTGTATATATAGAGAGGGAGGTGTTAAAATAGCTCTGCCATTATCGCATTTTTGTGTCCTTTTCGTACTGACTAACGTAATTGAATTGTAGATATATATATATATATATATATATATATATATATATATATATATATTATATATATATATATATATATATTTGCCACACGCAATCAATTTATTACTTAAGTCAAGTGTATGGTATATAAACCAAATATTTATCAGAGTGCTAATGAGTTCCGGCAATGCAATAGATGCACAATAGATGCTCTGCTCGTCTGACCCGTGGATTTTTTTGGTGCACACGAATTTTCGTGCACAATGCATGATGAAAGCCGTGCATTGCATGACGCACAATGCCCGCACACATGTCGAGTTTTGTGTTGGGTATCCTTCTTCCAAATTGCGCATCATTCCTATCCCCATCTTAGCTTAGACAGCTTAGCTTTCCACTTCTGTAAATGCTCTTGGTATTCAAGAATTAACCGCAGATTAAACTTTATTATTTAAGATACTTATTTAAGATTAAAAAAAATACACCGATCGGTTGCGGCTGAAAGAATAGATTTCGCAAAGCCGGTAATCGGTTACGTCTGCCTCCGAACAGTCTTTGTTCGTGCGAGCGAAGGCGCACTAGTCAGGCTGCCTGCAACTTCAATCGAGCCTCACTTCCAGCCTATTCCTCTCCACAAGCTTTTCCTGCCACCTCTTTCTTTCCTGTTCTCTTTTTAGCTATCTCTTTCTCTCGGCCTATAAATTTCTCCTCCTGTCTCGTAGTAGGTCCGTCGCGCTGTCGTTCATCGATCATAGCCAAGCTTGTTTCGTAGCAAGCGATTCACAAGCGTTATCGATGACAAAGACAGAGAGAAGGTGAACACCCATAACCCGTTAAACACACGTTGCCTTCAGTTGGTGGAGTTCGTCGAAGCTCGAGGCTTTGACATGTTTCCAGACGAACTCAACTTTGCATAGCAAAGATAGGTGACGACCATCTGAGTTGCTGGTTTGGCACCAAGGAGTGCGGATGTGTGCCTACGGAGGTGCAAAGGGTCACGTTTGCCTGTGTGAATGTGGACAGGAGCTGCGAATGCTCTAGGACGCTCCAGAGAAACCCAGAGAGGCGGCCATGAGAAAGTGAGAAAGACGACGGAGACAGCTTATAGGTTGAACTTCATGAGAGAAGCACACTAAAAACTAAAATTGCATAAAACTGGTATCGGATAAGCTTCACAGGGCATCCAGGCGACTTCGGGAAGAAAGCCGTTTCGATCTGACAGAGTTGCGAAATAAACTAACAGAGGCTCTAAAGTTGGGAGCGAAGTTCTAGGAAGTTCCAATGTCGATACCAGTTACAGAGGCACCTGGTATTCTGCAAATCTGCTGCACATGCAAGAGATAAACGCTTCTCAACGGACATTGTGAAGGAGAAAGAAGACCAACACTCAACAGAGCTACACAGGTGCGCTTAGGGGGCAACGAGTAAGAAGGAACTGGTCGCACTGTTAAAGATAATTGACCCATACGGCTGTGGAGCACTACCAAAAAAATGTTCACGCAGTTAATGGGACGGAAGGTGAGGGCGGTGATAATCCGCAAAAAATCGGCCAAAGACTCGGAACTCGTTTCCTGTCGGACGCCCCAGTTCCCGACCGTAACCCGAGTAAACCTGGAAACCGGGCAGTTATTAGAACCGGAGCAGAAATTGCGCGGGACGATGGAGATCCCGCCCAGAAGAAATTACCGGAGATCACTACGACTCTCGTGGTCGAAAAGCTAGAGGCAGGGGAAGTTGCGATCGAAAGCGTGGTAAGGCCCTTCCGACAGATGATCACGCATCTACAGCGAGCTGAACGAGACGCAAGACCACAGAAGCAGGACGCCGGCCCATTTGGCCACAAGAGTCCAGAGAATGGCGTTTCATTTTCCGGCCGACTTGGATGCAGTGATATCCCAAAGGGCCGTAGAGGTATATTAAGGAGAACACCTCGACGCTCCAGCAGACTTCTGCCATAAGAAAAAACAGAAAAGAAAGCAGACGGGGCAGGAGGTAGCTTTAAAGTTGTCCGAAGAAAAGGTGGCTCCTACTCGACATCCCCAAGGACCTAAAACCAAAGTCTGCAAAGAATATAATGGAGACGTCAGACCCAATATGCGAGAAAAGGAGGCCAGATAATGCGAAAAATTTGCACACTAGGGGCATCAGCGAATGTGTGTTCTGTGAGGACGCACGATGAAGCTGGTCATCTACGGCCTCGAGCAGGGCACTTCCAGAAAGAAACTGGAGCAAGCCTTCAAAAGCCAGGTTCAGTGCGTGGGAAAGGTAACACCAGAGGTCCTACGCAAATAGCAAACGGAAGTTAGATCTCTACCTTAATCATATGTAAAAAGATCGGGAGGCCCTACTAAAAAGAGGACGTCTAAGTGTGGGGTGGTGGTAACATGGCCGCATATGATATTTTAGCGACAGCAGTAGATAGACTGGGATTGGTCCTATGTTTGTTGTTAGAGCCCCTAGAAAAGACAGCGGACAAAAGGACATGGACGGTACAAGAAAGAACTAACACTGCGATTCAATAGCCGAGCTGTCGAAAAGCATAGCAATTCGGGATACAAGCTACGGAAACGATACGCAACTGTAGGGGCGGATTGACGGGAGCGCGATTTCTAACTGCTATTTATCAAAGGCCAAGAAGAAGTTTGTGAGTACCTTGAGGCTCCAAACGTCAGCGTCAGAACATAACACCATCAGAGTCAGATTACCACTGGCAACTTCAGTTCGGCATCTGCGCTTTGGAGGAGTCAACGCACAGATTTTAGAGGGCAATCCCAGATGGAATGGTTGATCCGAGCGAATCCGAGCGGAACCTTCTCGTGAGGAACAACACGAAAGCGTCAGCGACGTTACCCCGTAGAATCGGCCTGACGATTAGCGCCGCGGACATAACCTGCAGAGTAGTGGACTGGAAAATACTCGAATACGAGGAAAACCTCAGTGTCTTAGAATACTGGAAAGAGGCTGGCACTTATTTCAACGCGTGGGAGGGAACCAAGCTCAGCTTCAGCCTACAAGCCCATCTGCCTCCTTAACACGTTTGTAAATGCCGTATAGTCGTGGGCAGACCTTACGACGCAATTAAGGAATATTAAGTGTTTCTGTCAGAGAACCAGTACGAGTTCCGTAAAGAGAGGTTAACACTCCAGGCCATGAGCAAGATACTCGCTAAGGCCAAGCAGAAGGAACAGAAAATCCTCGATGCCCGTGATCTTTACCTTCTAATATTGCTTGTCGTGAAAATTCATTTAACAGCGCAAACTGGAGGTGATAAAGAAAACGGTGTGGAAAAAATGTAGCAGAACCTCCGGAGTGCGATAGCCTCATAACTGGCTAAGCAAAGTGTCAGTTACGGCAAGAGGTACGCGATGACCGCAGGGTCACCACACGGCTCCGTGCTAGAACCTACGCTGTAGAACCTGGCGTACGACGGCGTACTAGATCTAAGAAAGCTTCGCGTAGTTAGGTTCGGCGCCTATACCGATGTTCTGGCAGTTCTAGTCACCGCAAGAAACGCAGAGCTGTTGAAGGACCAAGCAAACGGTGCGTTACAGGGGGCTAATCGGTGGATAATGACCCACCAGCTTATGCCAGCACCGGAAAAACATGAGGCGCCTTTACTTCCTGAAAAGAAGCACTGTCGGGAACTGGATATCTGTGCCGACGGCCACATACTCTAGAAAAACAAATAGGGTTAATACGTGGGTGTGATACTTGACGTTGATTATGTAATGATCAAAACGCATGACCTGGCAAACCTGACCAGATTAATGTCAAGAACAATTCCAATTATATTTATTTTACTCAGATTGAGTATAATATACATTTCAAGATGTTTCTTCATTATACTCTATCTTCTTCACGCTTTCGGCGAGAGAAGTAGTGCAACGATGTTTTGTTCAGCGCTGTGCATCCCACTGCATGGTACTTGGCACACCTCTGCAGACAGAACCGGCAGGTGCACAACTCGTACTCCTCGTGAAAGGCTGCGTTTGGACATACCAGGTAATGTCAAGATTAAGACATCTGAAAAGAAAGCGCCATCTTCTAGCATCAGTCACGGACTTAATTCTGCTTTACGGATCAACAGTATGGGGACCAGCTGCACTGAATATCCAGAAAAGTAAGAAAAAACTAAGCAAGGCGCAGAAAGTGCTGGTCATAGATACTACTTTAGCTTACGGGATGGTGCCACACGCTGTGCCGGCACACTGCTGTGTTACTGGGAAACCCTGTTAGTCTGGATGGAAAAAACATCGTCATCTGGCGGGATCAGGCACTTGGAAAAGACGATGCATGAAAGAAGACTCTGGAGAGGTAGAAAGCAGAGTGAGCAAGCGAGAAGCAAATGGCACCAGGGTCATGGTCGAGCTCAATAATCCCAGGGCTCATAAATGGTACCGATGCGAGTATGCGGAAACTACGTACTCTTTATCATAGGAGTTTACAGATATTTATGGTGAAGATCGGAAAGACTGAGGTAGACATCTGTGTCTTGTGCTACGCGAGCGAGACCGATGACGTGGATCACACACTAGTTGCATGCAGGGCTCCATTTTGAAAGATGCTTAGCTCGAAAAAATGTGCCGTTTCTAAAAAAGAATTATCACTGACGACACCTAATATATGTACTAATGAATTGTGAAGAATATATCAAGCCCGGTGGCGTGGTGCGTTCGCGTCCAAAAATGTTCAGGAGTAGAACAAATATTTATATGTAATACAGAGATGTTGGTAGGCAGCGAGTAATTGGTGTGCCACTACGTAGAATGTGCCACTGGACTAGGTTCTGTAATCCTTGCGATAAACGTCGCTGTACAGTTTGCGGCCTCGTTTAACCCAGATATGAACATGATATATGTCGGTCAGCCTCAGCTACTTGAATGCTGGGCCTGTGGTACTTCCTGGATAGTTTTATATGTTGCATATATATGTTCTATATTAAGGAAAACGGATGCCGGATTCGAGCGTTAATAAACGCCCGCAGTATATAAATATATATATATATATATATATATATATATATATATATATATATATATATATATATATATATATATATATATTGTGATGAAGAAGGGTTACGCAACGTCTTTATTGCCCTACTTAATAACGTAACCGTTGAAGCATCCCTACCGTATGCGGTAGACTATTATCACTACAATAAACTCGCATTTATTTAGCTTATGTGCAACGTCTTTTTTTGGCAAATTGATGCGCCTTCATATTGTTGGCAACTGAAGTAATCCTCCAGGAGTCGCTCCGCCGGGATACCTCATCCAGGGCTCTATCTACTGGACCGTAAAAAGCGTATGTGTCATTTCCACGATGCACAAGAGATCCTGGCAGCGACAGCAGCAAACGGAAACGGAAATCAAATTGAGATGTAATAAATAACATGCATATTTGTTACTTTACGAATATAACGGAGACGCCCTGATAGCACCATCTGATCTAAATATGTGGGTCAATCTATATTTGTATGCACAAGTATATACAAGCTACATACACGTTGGTACTTATTGAAAATCTTAAAAAAATATCATATCGAAATGTATCTATCGCGCCGAAATTGGAGTCGCCAGCTATATATATATATATATATATATATATATATATATATATATATATATATATGAGTCAAGTTCAAACGTGGTTTATTCAAGGGAACTGCATTTTGCAATGCTTAAGTTATCGGTTAAAAAAATGGTTACATAATAAATCAAAGACCGAGACAAAAGTCACGCTCGACAATATTTCAAATAATGACTTGCATAAGGGTATTACACAATACGTTTTATTACGTTATTAATAATCACAACAAGTTTTTTACAAAGATTTCTATACAGCATTTTTTACAGTGCGGGGCAGTAAGTGAGACAACACGCTCTCAATTATACGCGCAAATGAATTAATACATTGATACAGCATCTACGTAGTACACAACGGCATCAAGTAAAAACACGCTGTAAAATTAAAAACTAATTTAATCTGGGAAGGTATTTCCTTATACATAAAAACTAATAATCCCGATTTAGGATATATATAAAAAAAACTATATATATATAGGGCTCAATAATAAAACATGACAGAATCTCGATTTTTGCGAACTTTCTCCTATAATATATAGCTATTTCCATGCCGTTAGCAATCTTCTTTAAAACATGCTCATATGTTCGAGTTCTCTATCAAACAAAAATATTTCTGTTGCAATGGTATTTTTGTCTATTTTTCTACGGTGTGTCTCCTTAGTCTCGCCAGTAGAACACCTTTTTGCAATTTCTTGTTTTACTAGCACATCTAAACATAATATTTCCACCGTCGAAATGCGTGTCAAAATGGGCGATAAAATGTGGGTATAATGGAACTCTTTATACAAAAGAGCACAACTATTCCGCTGGTTCACGAGCCAAAGAATGCCCTGTTCCCAGAATTCCTGCGACTGTGACAAGAGACGCATACTTCAATTGCATGCTGTCCCGCTTTGACGCTGTCTCGAAGTGATGTCACAAACTTTCGTCATTGTCCGAGACAGCTGCTCCGGTATCGTGAAGACTCCGATGCGCTCCAAAAATCGGAGTCTTCACGATACCGGAACAGCTGTTGCAGTGCTAGCCCTATACGCATGCATAAATGCATATTCTAGGACCTCTTAGATTTTTATTACCAATAAATTTGAATCTCTAATAATATTAAAGATGTCTGGGCTCACCCCTCTCAGCTCCGGTGGTCAGATAAACTGGCCCAGGAGTCGGAATGAACAAGACGACCGTTTCTGTATGGCAAAAGTTCGGTCTTTGGACGGACGCTTGGCCCAGCCAATGATACTGTGCCTTTCTTGCTGCTGCATATATCCCCAGTGGGACGGAGGATACAAACGTGCAGGATACTAAAGGTAATAGCGTTACAGAGCAGCGTGTTAAAGAAGTGTCTCCGGGGCAGTTGCCAGTCGGGTCACCGATCGGGTACTGGTTGTTTAGAGACAGAACTTAGCGACACTTTTACATATAGATCACGGTGGTTTTACAATATGGGCAACATTTCGCCGACAAACTGCTTAATATCTCGGAACCTCAGCGCGGGCAAAATTCTGGGTGCTTTGTTCCGGTAACGGTATTCCATTTTGTTTCCCTCTGGGAAAAGCCTGAAAAGTCTCTAGCCGCGGCTAAACCTCGAGAACTCAACACACTTATCACAGGGAGGAGCGCCACTCGTTTAAGATTACAGTAAACCGCGCCAAGACAGCGGCATCCCGCCAAGTTTACCGAATTTGTGATCAGATGACTTGTCAAGGGCCGGCTCCATGCCCAGTGGAAAAACGCTCGTCCTGCATATCAACAAATAAGTCTACTGGGCACGGCAGGCAAATTGGTCGAAGAGGTTTTCGTTAAGCGCTTAAACACCTGGTTCTCTACATGGCAGGACAGGAGGCTGCTGTCTCGCTAACACTTGCTCGTTCGTGCTACTTGTTTTATTGGGTGTAAACAACGCGTTCAATGCCGCAAACTTAGACGCCATCACAACAACGCTACAGCATACGGGATATCCCTCTACCTACGCCGCACCTTAGGTTTTCGTAAAGCCCTGTTTATAGCCCGGCTCATTAGAGCTTTGCCTACGACGGGGTCCTGCGGCTCGGGGCATGACGAAGTTAAACCGACAGAAGGTAATGTCGAAATTCTTAGCAAACCATGCATGGAGAAACACTTCCCTCAGCTAGCCCCTCGGAAAAAAAACGGAAACTCTTTATTGATCTTGAAAGAGAACCCGTGAGACACGGTGAAAACTGGCATGTCACCCGATATTAATTAAGCAACAAATAAAGTTCCTCGGGGTTATACTGGCACTGACTTCATGGGAGGGCCACATGTCAACTACGTGACGAAGAAGATTACTAAGGTAGCCCAGAGACTCGCTAGAACTCCGCCTAGGTAAGGAGAGGCTTTGGCCGCTGGCCTCAGTTGCCGAGTCAACGTCTATATACGGGGCACCAGTATGGGGAAACCTAGCTTCTCGCATAGTCCGCGACCGACGGGTCCCGCAGCGCTTCCGCTTGCTAGCCGCCACACCGCCGACATTGTAGTCCACATGATGGAAACCCCTGCTGCCTGGTCCGGGAATAGCTTACCTGGACGCCCTCCTAAGAAAGAAGACATAGTTAAAACCGGGCCGAAAAGCTCTAATTAAAGGTCGAAAGGAGTAGCCGAGAGAGCCCTTACTAAAGGGTGATATGCAACCAGGCTCTCCGCAAGGTCTTGACGCACCCTCTACTCCAGAAACAAACTTACCGAAAGATGAGCAGCTCGTAGCAAAAAAGTGCCTTTTCATGTCCGCGAAGTACTTACACCATTCCAAAACATAAGGGGTGTGGAAGAAGACGGGTTTTTGTGGATGAGAGTCTCACATCAAGAGCTGGTGATTATTAGATCTGCCGGTGCATAATGAATTTTCCGAAATCTCTGAAAAAAACACATCTCAACGAAATAAAGATTAAAGCTGCGTTAAACATGCGCATATATATATATATATATATATATATATATATATATATATATATATATATATATATATATGCTGTTTGGCGATTGCCGACTCCGGGTTGCAATGCGTGGGATGCACATATAGCTTCCACGCATCGTGCCTGTCGCCCTCGGGTCAAGCATTCGCCCAAGGCAACTCCCGGGCCTACAGATGCAGGCTCTGCCGAGTTGGCGAACCCGCCGTGGGAGAGGCCGCACTCTCTCGAATCCACAGCCTCCTAGATGCTCTGGATGGTAACCATCTTGCGGACATCCTGTTTCTTGCCCTCCAAAGAAGCCGGCTCCTGGAGAGAGAGGTTGTCGATTTGCGGAAGAAGATCGTGGCTCTTCAGAGGACGCCGGTCGTCCCCGTGGACGCCTCCATGGATACCCGACCCTTCTCTTCTATCTCGGCGGGCTCGACGCAGGCCGCCCAGCGTGCTAAAAAGAAAGTCCTTCTGTTTGGTGACGGGTCTGTCAAAAAAATCCGGGTACACCTTCGCGGACAGCTACCCAAACACAGCCGGATCACTGTCTTGAACCTGCAGGGCAAAACTGGCCTGCAAATGCTGGAGGAGCCAAGGAACAAGATGGAGGAGGACCCCGGCACACACTACGGGCTCTTCTTCCACCCTGGACCAGATGACTGCCTGCAGCTCAAGAAGGATGAGCTCCTCTCCGGGACCGCGGACTTTGTCTCCTGGCTGTCGGCGACCTCCCCGGGATCCCAGCTGACCGTGTACTCCATCCCGCTGCTCCACCCGGAGTGCAAAGCGGCCAACAACGCGCTTCAAATCCTGGCTGAGTCAGGGCCGATGACCTTCCAGCCGCTGACCAGGATCCAGCAACCCATGCTGATCAGAGCGGCGACGGTGTACGACGATGAGCTGGCTGCCACCGTGGCAAACGTGGCAGCTCGCAACATGGCCATTTTTTTGGGGGAACGCCTTCTCAAGAAGACGCCACCACAGGCTGTGAAGGGCGCACCGAAGAAGGGAGAGAAGCCCGGCAAGATGGACACGGTCTCCCAAGTCCCTCCGGAACTTCCGCGACTGTGTCACTTTATGGCCCAGGCGCTGAAAGAGTTCGAGGAGATCAAGGCGCAGCACCAATGCCAACCCGCGGGAGACCAGAGCCTCGGCGGGCGCCAGAAACAGGGCTGCAATGTCAGAGGGAGAACGGGACGTCGCTTCGGGAGCGCATCATGTCGCCCCCACTAAACTGTTGTCAGCGGAATTGCAAGGGTTTTGCTTCAGTGATGAGCTGCATTCCCGCAGCTGATCTGGCTGCGTTCGACTTGATCCTTCTTGCTAAAACTTTCGCCACGAAACGTTTCGATGTTAAAGGTTTCTATGCTCATCACTGTCTCGCAGCGAAGCCCTCCCGTGGTCGGCCAATAGGAGGAGTTTCACTCCTAATCGGCCCCAGACTTAGTTAGTCAGAAATCCTACTAGCAAAAGACAACACTTTGGTACTTTCCACTTCCGACTTCGCCTTCGTGGGAATGTACAGCAGTGGTGGCGGCGACACCACGCTGGATCTGCTGGACAAGATCAGCCGAGGGTTAGCCTGCGTCCCCGACGACCGCCCGGTGCTCCTTGCCGGCGACCTCAACTGCAGGCTTGACAAGCCTTTACTCTCTTCTCATACGGAGGCAGTGTTGGCGGCACTCCAAGAGTATAGGCTCTGGATTTGCTCAGACCGGTCCCCTCCCACCTACTACTCCGACTTCCGATAACCCAGATAACCCACGGCGACCAGGCAGCTCCACCATTGATATCTTCGCATTCAGGGGTGCCAGCTCTGATTTTGGCTTCAAAGGCTAGCCAACGGGCTCGGCTATGATGGGACTCAGGAAACACATCCCCGTCGCAGTCGCCCTGGCTGTCAATCCCCACGCTCTGGGCGCCAGGAGACAGGGCGTGTCTAAGGCTATCAACATCGGGCTACTCCGGGAAAAACGTTTGCGGTTCGATCCTGCAGCTCTGGTGAACCTCGATGTGGACGCCCTCTCCGCCGTTCTTACTAGCTTCATCATCGATGCAGCTCTTCCCCATGGACTCTGTTCGCGCAAATCACCGCCCTGGTTTGACAGAGACTGCTATCAAGCAAGGCATTACCTAATGCAGTTTCTGATGGCGTCTAGAGCATGCAGCGTGATGAAGAACGCCTACAGCGCGTTCCGGCGAGACTACCGTCTCCTACTGCAGATAAAGAAGGTGGCCTTCGCCGAACTACAGGAGCAACGACTGGTCCTACAGGCATAGGAGACTCCGTATTCCTACCTGAAGGGGCCGTTCAAGCTTACGAGCTGTCCCATCGCGCCCGTGAAACTTCGATCCTACTTCGAGCGTATGTTCACGAGTGCTTTCACTATACCGGACTCCATCCCCGCTACAACTCTTCCCGCAACCGCCTGGGAACAAGAGTTTGCGCGGTCTCTTGAGTTATCGTTCTCTGAGGACGAGGTCTCCAGCGCCATTCAGCATCTCAAGAACAACAAAGGCGCTGACCGCGTGAGAAACGAGCACTTAAAGGTGGCCACCTCGCTGATCCCCCTCTGGACAACCTCGTCAACATATGCCTATCCCAAGGACGCATTCCTGAAACATGGAGGGAGTGCATTTTAAAGGTGATCCCCAAGGGTAAAGGCGACCTTTTTCTTGAGTCATCATGGAGAGAGATAGCAAAGAAATGCTGTGTGTACAAGCTGTTGTTGTCTCTGCTGTACAGGCGACTGTCCTCGTACCTGTTAGAGGGGCGCTCCCACAAGAACAACACGGCCTCAGGCGGCACAAGTCAAGATCGACAGCATACGGCAAACTTCTGGATGAGATAACTTCATCGTTGCAGAAAAAGCGGCGACCACTGCACGCCGTCTTCGTGGACCTAAAGTCCGCGTTGGACGTGGCACCTAGGGACACCGTGTTGGAGAAACTCGCCCGCTTCGGCATCGGCTGACCACTGCTCACCCTCCTGGCATCGGCCGACCACTGCTCACCCTCCTGGCATCGATTCTCCAACCCAACTTTATCGCTCCGGATGATGGAATCTGTGAGCATCCGCCATTCCTCCAGACCACGGGGTACTCCCAGGGGGACAACCTGAGTCCCCTGCTCTTTGCTGTTCTCCTAAGCGACCTGCCCGCCCTTGTCAAGGAGCTGTGTCCCATGGTGGGCATTCTTCTATATGCGGACGACGTTGTCATGTTTAGTCGCATTAGGCGGGACCTCTAGGCTTCCATCAAGGTACTGGAGAAGTACTTTGACAACAACGGCATGTTTATGAACGCGTCGAAGACCAAGGCTGTCAAGTTCACGGCAGGAGGCGCTCTTGCCTTTCACGATCGTGAGAGGCGAGGGCGCCTCCTGCCGTGTTATTTTGGTTGGCTCCTACGGAATCGATGTCATCTGGAAGCACCTGTCGGCACATCAGCTGGACCAACTGGACAAGGTCAAAGCAACGTTCTTGAAGAGAGTCTATATAAAAGGATATAGATCCTACTTTTTTCAAAATTTTCATACAGAGCAGGTGGGGTTGCAGTATTTGTAAAAAACAATATACCTTCATCAAATATAGCTGTAAAAGATATAAAAGACTGCGACTGCTGCTTAGTCGAAATGGTAATTTGTGATCAGAAAATACAACTGGCAGCAATTTATAGATCTCTATCGCCTGGCGTTTCAGATCCAGTATCATTTGCAAACAATTCAATACCACACTTGATTTCACAGCTCAATGCGGAAGCAGATTGCCTGATTGTTGGGGACTTGAACCTGTGCATCTTAGAAAAAAATGACATAACTGCAAGATATGCTGAAAACTTAGCGAGTAAGGGGTTTATTTTGTTAAATGAAGAACTGCCTACAAGATTAAACGAAGCAGGCGGGAGTCTCATTGATCACATATTTTATAGGCAGCGAGCCAGCTTTGGATTTAGTTTTAATACTGTGGACTCGGAAGGCATAAGTGATCACCAACTAATTAATTTTGAATTTTACTTATTAGGTAATAACAAAGACAAACAGCACCCCACCATAAAATAAATTGATTATCCTTTATTAAAATTAAAAGTAGAGCAAACGGATTGGTCATTTATGCAAACAACAGACTCAGCCAATGACGCCACTCTCTTATTCCAAAATAGATGCATCCAGTTGTTGGAGGAGTGTACATTCTCCCGACATTTAAAATCAAAACACACACCTATAAAAGAGTTACACCTGGATTAGTAACAGCAATTCGTAAAAGAGACAAGTTGCAAAAAATATACAAAATAACACAGTCACGTGAAGCAAAACAACGGTTTAAAACGTATAGGAATATTCTCTCTAAGCTTGTAAAAAAGCCAAAAACAAATTCTTAAAAGCCCAATTCGAAAATGTTGATAATCCCAAAAAAAGCATGGAAGGCCATAAACTCATACTTTAGAGGAACTACAAAGGGGGACTCGTTACGTCCGGAACTTGTCGGATTAAACTTTGATCAGATAAATCAGCATTTTGCTACGATAGGAGATAAAATTGTGTCAGAATCGATTGTAGCAATTGATCCAAAAACTGAACTACCAGCGCAGTCAAATATTTTGTTCGGGGTTTTAATATACCAGAAAGGCGCGAAATATCTAAATTAATTCAAGATTTAAATAACCGAAACGCTGCTGGACTGGATAAGATTCCCATCAAAATGTTCGAACAAAATTGCCATATATTTACTGACATTTTTCACTCACTTATAACAAAGATAATTAACACATCACAATATCCTGATAATCTCAAGCAATCTCTCTTACACCCAATTTATAAAGCAGGTACACACTCCAATATTAACAATTTTAGACCAATCTCACTCTTATCCTCTATTAATAAAATAGTAGAAAAGGTACTATCTAAACAACTGATTTTATTTTTGGAAGACGGAGATTTTTACGGACACACTTGAAAATGGCGATTCTTGTATAGCAATATTCTGTGACTCGAATAAAGCGTTTGACACTGTAAATCATCGAAGATTTATTAACAAATTGAATCACATTGGTATAAAAGGCAATGATTTACACCTTATGAAATCTTATTTAACAGAACGAAAACATTATTTTGAAAGTAAGGGAGTTAGGAGTAATGCAGCCACTGTCCCGGGGGGTGTTCCTCAAGGAAGTGTGTTAGGTCCTCTGTTATTCATTTTACATATACACGAATGACTTATTCATAGACTCAAACCAATCAAAACAGATTTCTTTCGCTGATGACACAGTTTTGTTTCTACGAGGGAAGTCTACTGCCTCCCTATGCAAGGCCGCCTTGCAATGTATTACAAATGTTTGTAATTGGATGTCAAGAAACGGGCTCGTACTAAATCTAAGTAAAACTAAATACATGGCTTTTTGCAAAAAACGAATGTCGACACATTTTCAAACAGTTCTATCATAATCCACCACAAAGATTGCACTGAAATACATTGTTTGTGTCCCGCCTTAGAACGAGTATCTAAGTACAAATATTTGGGTTTGCTTGTCCAGGATAACTTAAAGTATGATAAACATATCACATCAATTTGCTCCAAGGTGCGTGCTGCTGTTGCTGCTCTTTCACGATTACGATCCGTCGCGGTCCGTAAAATGGTGTATTTCTCGCTTGTAGAGTCACACATAAGGTACATGGTGCCGCTATATGGTGGAACATTCCGCTCATTTATTGATCCCTTAAAATAGCAGTTAGATATATCGACGGGGCTCAATATAACGCCCACACAAGTCCAAACTCTACTAAATATAAAATTCTTTATATATTCAAGCTGTACGCATTTCTTGTAATGAAACTGTTATCCACTAAGACCAATGAGTTCCATAAACCTGACCATAACTATTCGACTAGATTTAAACAATTGGGCAATCTATCAGCAATGAGGTTTATGAAAGAAATCAGTCGCAAGACTGCCAATGCAAACTATATAAACTTATTTAATTCAATGCCGCCTGATATTAAACAACTACTTGAAAATCCATTTGCAATAAACAAAATATACTTACTTACCAAACTAAAGCTCCACTTTAGTTCGATGGACACAGAAACGGTGTATACTTAACTAAGAATAAAATTATGTAGTGATCTTTGCTGACCGTTCTTGCCGACTACGGGCGATCCTAGCTAATGTACACACTGCTCTCAGAAGTCACATTGTTGACTGTAATATTAATGGTATACTATGTTCAACGCATTAGACTAATAGAAATATATATTAGATCCCTCTGTACATACAGACTGCCCCCTCTCCCCTAGCGCCCCCCCCCCCCCCCCCCCCCCCCAGGATGAAAAGACGATGTATGCGTTCGACGTCAGTGCCACAGGCCTTAAGGCCCATTGCGAGCGTCGAGACATATTTCTGTACTAAATATATGTTAAATAAATATGTATGTTATTAGTCTTGGGCTTACCGCGGAACGCCCAGAACCGACTGGTGTACGCGTTGGCCCGGACAGGACCATATAGAGGACCTCGTAGAGGACCTCGTGCCACGCTTCCAGCTCCGGCCCACACCTGCTCTTCAATCGTTCACGACTACCTTCGCAGAGAAGATGCGCGACATCCCCACGGATTTCTACCGAACTCGAGCCATGACATCCTCTGCTTGAAAGGAACCCCTGCAGGACCTCCGACATGTCATCACTCGATACGCTGTGCATGGCCTCCATCACCAGCTTTGTTCCCAAAGAGACTTTCATGAGCCGCAAGCAACCTGTATATGTAGATATTGCCTTCAGCATTGCCCCCGATCTCATTTCGAGGGGTGTCAGAGCTTCGATAGCCTACGACGGTTGGCAAGAGAAAGTAACTAATTAACCATTGTTTTTAAATCATCTGACGTGTAATATACCTTTTTGGTCAATAAATGAGAAGATGATATATATATATATATATTATATATATATATATATATATTTTATATATATATATATATATATATATATATATATATATATATATATATAATGCAGTTTCTTGAAAAATAAATTCAATTTAATCTACAAACGGGCATGGTCGTTAGAGTAAACTCGATAATAGTGTATTATGCGCAATTAACCTAAAGTCATGTTAAATTAAAATGATTTTAATGAATATTCTGGTGCGAGCTCGAGGACTAATACATGCGGCAAAGCTAGGCCTATCCAGTATGGCTGTTTACCATGGTTTTAAAAACTAGATAGAACGCCAAGAAAGTGAGTAGTTTGTTTTTGTTATGTCCCTATACTCCTTTAATTTTTAATTGGAGGCTTATGCCGGTCAAAGGTCAACCTTATTTATATATATATATATATATATATATATATATATAAGTGCGTTTTAGTTACAATATCTTGTGTGTATTACAATATTATAGTCGTATAGTTTGTAAGACTGAAAGCCCGCATACGCAGCGTTTTTTTCATTCTTTGCACCGTGTTACCTGAATCTTATACCTATGTTTTCAAAATAATAATAGTAAAAGCAATAATAATAAGTAAGTATCAATGCTATATCAATGGTAACTGCATCAAAAACTTACCACTCAATAACAACATTAGCAGCAGTAGCGATAACACCATCATACATATTTATTCACCATAATAATGGTAGCAGAACACATCGGATGTTGTGCAAAGTCTACACTAATTATATGTAGTGTGTACGAGATTGTAGTGACGCTGTGTACATTTCTGTGCACACAAGTATACGGTATCTATCTATATCACAATTTCCAAAAAAATTACACACACAACCATCGACCTCAAAACACTGTCCACTCAAACACATGTGGTGATGGTATTTGTGCCATGCAACTCGACAAACTAGTGCTCGGTTCTTCTGGACTCCTCTATTCTATTTGTCCGAGCAAAACGCTGGTCCGTTCGTATAGTTATTGGACTTAGCAAACTTCACGTTGCGTATCTCCCAAAACTCTCTATATACTGTGAGCACGGCTTCACTAAGTGGTAGTCCGTATAGGGTAAACTCATCTGTAAGGGTTCGTTCGCGACATAGTTTAAGAGCGAAGGTAGCAGATGCCCTAGCACGCGCTTAATATAAAGTGCCTTTAAACGGTCTAGCCTTTTTAGATCACTAACAGTGAGAAATGGTGCTATTGCAGACAGGCCGTATTGTATTATAGGGGCAATGACAATAACACCAACCGAATTTAGAGCGCGGAAATATTTTGAATGTCATTTAGTAGCAAACTCTCACAGCTTTGTAAGCTTAAACAATTAATGCAATTCAACTAAACATTGTTAAACAACATAAGCACACATGCTAGCCTTATTTGTTTATCTATTACCCCATCCCGAACAGATCGGTTAGGTTCGCGTCTGAGCGTCCACGCGAACGATCCTGTTTCCCCCAGGCATATTCCCTACCGTTCTCTCGAGCTCTCCCCCCTGACTCGCCTTTTTTAACGTGCAAACTATATCGGAAGTGGGCTGCAATTAAATACGCAACCGACGACGCTTCAAGAACTCAGGCCTCAGATAAAAACCCTTCTCCTTCATTCCTCAAAATGGAACCAATAGTTATCCCTTTGGACTGTAGTCAGCGCATTGTGAATACGAATCAGAATCTTTAATTGGCTATTACGGCAATTCCTGGAGTCAAACCAGCGAAAGTTGAATATGACAACGCTAATTTATTCATGACTTTAAATACGGAACTGAACGCATTCAAACGCAACCCGCCAGTCGTGATTATCTAAAAGCAACCAAGATGCAACTTTAAAAATATTAAAGGTAATCCTGACATATTTGCACGACTAGTAGTAATTATAGGTCAATGACCTGTTGTTTACGTGATTCGTGGGAATTCCGAATAAACGCACCTTAATTGAAGTGTTAATATTATTGCTTCTTAATTCGCCGGTTCGATCCCCGTTGTTGATCGGATTTTTTAACGATGTGCTTTGAGAGTAGATGATAAACCATATACCGCTGAGAGTCGGCGGCTTCCACAAGGCCTATTGGGAAAGCCCTATATAGCTTAAATTAACATTTTAAAATTAAAAAAAAGTTTAAAAAAATCAATATACAAATTCGACCCTCGATATATTGAAAAAATGTCTTACGGTGAATCCAAGCCTGTAGGGGTCGGAGGATGGTCTGGAATCAAAAACAACCACAATAAAAGCTACTTACCCTAAGTAGCCAGAACCTGCTTTGATTCAGGTCTACGGAGCAGAGCTACCGTTAAAGGTTTTTGTTTTCTATTATGTTGACTCCAAAGAGTAGGATAACTGGTTCGCGGTACGGGATATTTTGTTCAAGTTCGTAGGACAACTTGAAATATTTGCATTTTCTATATTTTGGAATATTCGATTTAAAACCAATAAAATTATTAATTAAGATAATATCTTGAATTTATGCGTAAATATTCGTAGAGTAGTGCGGAACTTGCAAGTTGATTGGTTGAAAAAACACCAAGTGAGTCGCTCCAGAAGCAGGCCAACATGAAAAGTTGTGCATTTATGACAGTTACCACACATACCGATATGGTGTCGTACTCGTTATCATAGTATAGTCGGCCTGCAAAACTAGTATCAACACATGCGAAAGGTTTAGTGGATTCCCGGCTAAGTGTTAGTGACAAAAGAGCCTGTTCAGAGTCTCCGGAGCTGCTCTAAATTGAAGACACGCTCTGCAATTTGTGAGACAGCTTGCAACTGCCCCTTGAATTGTGCATAATGATATTGGCCCTAGGGGAACCACTTTGGGTTCGTTCTTTCTTCAGTTAAGAAAAGCTCTTATGGTTAAGAAATTGGTTAGGCTATGGCCTTGATGAGATTACATTTGTCATCCATTAATCTCTGCCTTATAATATTTTATTTGTAAGTCCTGCACTAAAAGTACTTTTTCCCAGGTAAATAGATTATTCGGCGTATATTGAAACATTGTGTTATGTGGTAAAAAAAACATTGCAGTCTCGGGAACGTTGGAAGTAATTGTTATCACTTACAATTGCACCATTGAAACAGTTCATGTGCGTATAAAGACTGTTGTAAATAAATGCGCTTTTTGAGAGGCTCTAGGTTAACGCAGCTTAACACAGGAACGTAAACCAGCACTAAAGCTCGCGTTTATATCACAGTTATATCGTAGTTAAAGTGCCCTCATAAAAAGCACGAACATCTGCGGCATATATTCTCCAAATACTAGCTAGACCTATGATTTAAATACTGTAATTAGCTCGGTCCGCATACTCATCCCACGGTAAAATCAATGGCTCAACAACACGCGAGAGTATCTCATCGGTGGGAGCTACTTTCGTACTTGCCAACAATTAAGGAAGACAACTTGGTCATCCCAATTAGCAAAAGACCCTGACTAGGCATAAAGTAGTCTATCTGAGTGCTAGCCGATTAATAGCGATTCATATTATTAAGCCGTCTCTTCGAAAAAATAGAAAAAACAACATTACCTTTAAGATACTAGAACGTATAAACACAACCATGATGAGAATCACTAAATAGAAGTTGCAGTTCTATTGTAGCTAGCGTTGAAAGACGAACGAAGCATCCGGCGCTGACAGTGCTCGTTGCCAAAAGTAACCGGGCGCGAAATTTCCACAAGCAGTTTCCGCAATCTCCTGAGAACAAATGCACCATGTGTGTTAGGCACAAGAGCAGCAAAGCTTTCTCAAGCAGCAATTTTCTCGCTCGAGACGCGTAGAAGGCGCCCGTCCCAGATGTACACTAGACGTTGTCTTGCTGTATCGTCTGGACGAGTTGACACGCAATTAAAGAGAGAAACTTTGAACGCAGCAGCAGCAAACAATGTTGGACCAGACTTATTCTCTCTGTCCTGTCAGAAGACGTCGTAGATACAGCTAACAGCTGGCGAAGCCAACATGCAATCGTGTCAGATTGCGGCAGCTTGTTTCAGAGAATGGAGAAACTAAACTGCGTGGGGCAGGTCAGCAGTTTCTCTTCAGAGAAAGTTCCGAAAATCCATCGTAATTCTCATGATGATTGAAGCCTAATCCGATCGATCAGCCCAGCACAGACAGATAATAATTCGTTTTCGCTACACGTGCACCGTTGGCACAACATGTATGCATATATTATTTGTAATCGAATTGAAAACAATTTGCGTTGCTCATGCGCTTGGGGTCGCGCGTAGACCCGACGCCAAACCGGCCTCATCTTCATGCTTACCGAGTCGCGTTCTATTTGCCTAAAGGTATTTATTTGGATAAATTAAAGGCAAGTCAGCCGCTTCGCAGTTTGCTTCGAGTTATATCACGAGGTTTTAGGTTTTGCGCTATGCCGATATAACTAAGCTTTTGGAATTATCGTTAGTATCTAGTAGCGTTTATCTCATTGTGTGGGGTGAAAACGAGCACAGTGGTGATGATCGACCGTCTTCGGGCAATCGCTCTAGAATTTAAAAAAAATATTTAAGGAGTTTGTTTTTTAATTGCGCAATTGCTCTGCACTCATAGATGTACACATTTGAATTTCTAGGCACAATTTTATCGTTCTACGATGACGAGTCTACTATGGACTCAGGTTTAGCGTGCACCGGGCCAGCTACGATCGAGCAGGACGAGATATAGCGAATACCTAGATACGGATGAGCAAGCTAATCAATTAAACACGTTAGAAAAGGGCAAACTCATATAGCAATAATTTACACATTTGTTTGGGACGATGTTAAATAAAATTGCGCAAAAGAGAAATTCGCATTTGCAATGTCGTAAATTAGACACCGACCCTGTTTTATTTTTAAGCTATTTTTCAGTCTCCTAAGGCAATTTGCCGACGCCATTTGTCAACTAATGGAAAGTAATTTAACTGTAAAATATACAGGTGTAATAATTTAACATGTATGTATTTAATTATATATATATATATATATATATATATATATATATATATATATATATATATATATATATATATATATATATATATATACATATAATTTGCTCGGGCTACCAACTAGACAATCTGAGATTCCAACGTTCACTTCTGATCCAAAAAAATGTTGTAGAAACTAACCTTCTAACTGTACTATAAACGCCCTATTATGCGTCCTCGACCTATTTTTAGCTGGGTCGGCGTAGGTGCAAATACAACCATTAGCAAGGAGAGTAACATCTCAAACGGTAGAGGCCTAAAGCGGATGTCAACAGCATGACGGAAGGGATAGTAAAGCAAGCGTCTCTGGACATTAGGTGGCGGAAATGCCAACTGATTACGCCAATATTTGACGCTCCCGCCGGAAATTTGAAGTAGACATCGGCTCCCGTTGCTGTTAACGGCCGACTTTATTAGACCATAGGTGAGAGACACTGTTGTTGCCCTGCATTAACCCACTATTCGTTCTACTTGCTTCCGCCAATTTGTTTCTTGTTAGATGGTGAATATTTGGGGAGTCCGCCAAAAGCCGTTTGACCTTGATTTGAATTTTCATTATAAGCATTGATATGGCAATTTATACAGCGGCGACGAAAGCCGTTGTAAATGTGAGGCAACTGTATAGGTCGACTGCTGTTTACGCCAAGAACGGCAAACAAGGCTACTTAAACGAAGGCAACATATGAGAAACAAGCGCAGAAGCATAGCAAAAAGATAGCGCAGATAACCAGAATATCCACGTTTAGATCATTGAACGAAGAAGAAGCAAGTGGTAAGTCGCCGGGGAGACGGAAAAACGCAAAACATTTAAAAAATATTTACCTGTATCAGAGGCTAATTAACGTTTAAAACGCCGGTTCAATTCCAGATGACATTGTGCGTGCCCGTGGTGTTTTACTGCAAGCCCCGTTCGTACAACGCCAATCAGGTTAATGAGGGAGGCTTAACTCTCAACGCCTCTAAATGCGAGCTCATAACTGTAGGTGGAACCTCCTACGAACAAGAGGAGGCATGTAAAATCATTGCAGACGCCCTGCCCGAGAATCGAGTTGCCTGACTTGGAAGTCTTAGGAGCGCCCGTTGGCTCTGGAAGATCCCTAGAACAATCATGGATAAGAGAGACGCCCTTCGGTTTATAAAAACACGGCTGTTGGCGATGCACTCACAGGCTACACTATGCCTATGGAGATACAGCCTAGGGTCACCTAGATTAAACTATATTCTACGCACTTCGCCCACAGGCCAAAACTGTGATAATTTGTAAGCATTTGACGAGGTGGCAAAGGAGACACTGAGTGGAAATCTAAATGTAGCCCTTACTGACAGATCCTAGAAAAGGGCTACACTTCCTCTCAGCGAAGGAGGGTTGGGACTAAGGTCCGTAGAAGAGCTTGCTTCATTGTGCTACACTGCTTCTCTCATAGAGTTTTCAGAGCTCGCAGAGACGTTGTTAGAATCGCATGTTCGTTCGATTCTCCGCGCAACAAGGGACGAAGCTGAGCTGGCAGCGAGACAATCGATAGGCCCTAGCCCCTGGGGACAACACCCTACGCAGCATATACTTGACGGCTACAAGTGTCAAACGACCGCTCGCAAGATCTTAGATGACACCCAATCTCCGACAGAGAGAGCGGTATTTATAGCCGCCCGTGAGACCTTCAGCAGAGGCTCTCTAAGGGCACTTCCTTCATCGAAGCTTGGCACCATGCTGGAAAACACCTTCTTCCGCATGGTGGCCGCCCTAAGAATAGGCGCTCCCATATGTGAGCCATACGAGTGCAGGGCGTGTGGAAAAACAGTGGATAAGGACAGACTGCACCCTTTAAGCTGCTTTAAGAGCCCTAATAGGACTCTCAGACACGCGGAAATCAACGCAGTCCTAAAGAAGGCTCTTCGCATAACAGGCATACCAAGCACCTTAGAGCCCAGGTTGGGCTTCGAAGACGACAAAAGACCCGACGGCGTTACCATTTCGCCATGGTCCAAGGGCAAATGCCTGGAATAGGATGCCACGGTATCATGTACAGTGGCTCCGTCATACTTTATGCAGAGTGCTACCCGGTCAGGGTGGGTTGCTGAACATGCTGAGATCGCAAAAAAACGCAAATACTCTGACCTGGAGAAAAGATGTCACTTCTAACGTACCCGTCGCCATGAAAACAATGGGCCCAATCAGCAGAAACACAAGTATCTTCCTCAAGGACCTAGGTATTAAAATTTGTGCTAACACGGGTGACCAGCGCGAGGGTGAGTTTCTGCGTCAGCAACTCTCGCTCGCAGTGTGTAGGGGAAACGCCGCTGTCATCGGCTCTATGGATTGAGGAGTGGGGGTGAGCGTTTAGGTTCCACAATTGTAGGTAAATACCGAAAAGTTGAATAAATAATAATAATAATAATAATAATAATTATTATTATTATTATTATTATTATTATTATTATTATTATTATTATTATTATTATTATTGTCCAGTCCAGCATATAAAAACCAGAAAACGGTTTAAATATGCTGGACTGGAAACAAGATATATATTTGTGCCTATCGCCATGGAGACACTAGGACCAATCAGCAAGGGAACCGAAGCATTTTTCAAAGATTTAAGTAAGCGAATTCAGGAGGTCACGAACGACCGAAGAGAGGGTCAATTCTTGAGGCAAGCGTTGTCCTTGGCCGTTTGCAGAGGAAACGCGGCATCTATTTTAGGCGCCATGGAGTTAACTAATTATTTAAAAAACTTTGCAAGAATACGTTCAGACCTCTCAACTGTAACATCGTTTAACAGGTAATGAATAATAATAATAAAAAAATAATAATAATAATAATAATAATAATAATAAGTCCCGATCACTCGCCAATGCTTTCCCAACAATTATTTATTTGTGATATTTGTAGAAAAGCAGTGAAATCTTTCCGCGGCCTATGCATGCATAAGACCCGTGTGCATAGGACCCATACTCCACCCAGCAGACTTCCTTTTGACAGTTCAAGGAGCACAGAGCCCCAAGAGCACGCCGACCCGATTTTAACGACACAAAATCACGACCCTAAGATTCTCATCCGAACTCTGTCCAATGCTCGCAAAACCATCAGGCTAGTGAAAATAATCCCTAGAGGAGTCAGGGAAATTTGTTCCGCGGCGTATGCAGAGGCCCTCGCTAATTTTAACTTAAGGCTGGATTACCCCTCTTGGCACAATCTAATCACCAAATTATTAGGAAAAACCTCGTCGATTCTCAGTGGAGGGTGCTAGAGAATGTTGCCGAAGAGCATACAGCGACAACATATGGATCTCCAAAAAGCATCACCTTGATCGTCACAGAGCCACGATGGCAGAACGCAAGCTGGCAGAGGGAGATATCCGTTCGGCGGCTCACACTCTCCTGTCCGTTGACACCTTTGCACCACCAGATGACCATACCTATCAGGAGCTCGTAAACAAGCATCCCGCCCCGCCGACCAGCGCAAGTATCGATATTCTTCCTGCACCGAATCCTCAGGAAAGATGTGTTGCGCAGGAGAAACTAATAGCCGACGCTGTACGATATTTTGCGCTGGCATCCGGCCCTGGACTCGACGGACTTCGGCCTCGTCACCTACGCGATATGCTGGATTGTATGGGGCCTTCTTCCGAGAGATTATTGACGGAATTGTGTTTCCTGGTTAATTTGGCTGTAAACGGGAAACAACCATCCTTTTGCCTTCCGATTTTTTACGGAGCCGAACTGACAGCACTAAAAAAGAAACCGGCACCATGAGGCCCGTAGCAGGCGGCCTCGCCTTGCGGAGACTGGCTGCAAAAGTTGCAATCGTGGTAAATCGACGAGCGATTATTAGTGCCGTTACGCCCCCTGAGCTGCATCAAAAGCCAAGGAAGAGCCGCTAGGCACGCGGAACTGAACTCGATCATAAGGAGAGCCCTGCGTCGTGCAGGCATACCGAGTACGCTGGAGTATCGCTGGAGCCCAGACTCGATACAAGCAGTGACAGGAGGCCCGACGGAGTCACTATTCCATTGTGGTCTTGCGGTAAGTGTCTGGCATGGGATACAACAGTATCCTGCACTGTTACCCCGTCCTACCTGCGACACAGTGTCCTTGAGGCCGGCTGGGTCGCCGAACATGCAGATCGAGAAAAAAGACGAAAGTACAGGGACTTAGAACCCAGATACCACGTCGTGGTTATCGCTATGGAAACACTAGGTCCCGCTAGTAAAGGCACAAGAAGAGTCAATAAAGAGCTTGGCGAGCGGATACAGGAGAACACGGGCGACCGACGAGAGAGCGAGTTCCTGCGGCAGTTACTCTCGCTGGCCGTATGCCGAGGTAGCGCTGCCTGTATAATCGGGTCAATGTTTTGAGAGGAAGAGACTGCTACCGAGATATTTAATTATATATTTATACATACTCATACCTCACAATTGTAGGATCAGCAATAAACAATAAAAAAAATTATAATAATAATAATATTAATACTAATAATAATAATAATAATCATTCAGCTCAGGTACAGCGAAACTCCTGAAAGATATCGGAAAACGCATAGAAGACGTTACGGGTGATCGACGCGAGGCCATGTTTTTAAGACAGGTGATGTCTTTGGCCATTTGTCAAAAGAACGTGGCTTCAAGCGCAATAATAATTTTAAAAAAATAATAATTATAATAACGTAACATGAAATCACTTTTATTGGGTGTGTAGTACAATCATCATGGTCACACACGCATATAATATGTGAATGCAGACATGACGATAATTATGCGAGTAATGAGTGTGGCGATCTACGCAAACGCATCCAGTGATACGTGCATTTTGCAGGGCCTTCCAATCTCGGACGATTCACCTTGAGTTGTCATCGGGCTCAGCTCTGCTTCTATTTGCACTTATGTCCTCTCCTCCCCCTTGCCGATACATTGGCCTGCCATGTCTTCGTGATGGCATCGTTGGCGAGCATCGTCGAAATCGGGTCAAGGGACCATCCATCGTATCCTTGTTGGGTCAAGCCTTTTCTATCGGAGTCCGTTGTAGCCGCGGTCGATGACGCGGACTTTTTAGGACAAGGGGGTTGTTCGGCTAGAGCCGAAACGGCAAAGGGAAACTGTCCCAGTGGCGGATTAGACTATGTTCTCTTTTGCCGGAGCTGCTTACGTTCATCGCATATGGCAAGCCTAATGATGAACGACCACAGTCGCCAGCCAGACCAGATTGACCTGTTTTATCGCACAAACGTAAGTCAGCATGCTTAGCGTAGCCGAGTTTGCTACTAACGATAAGAAATCTGCCAACCTTTCGGGCGGCAGGCAGGCCCTTAGCCGAAATCGACCGGCAGCAGGTAAGTAGTCGAAAGGTTGAGCTGGTGCATCAGACGGTCCCAAGAACACACGACACGGCCAGTCCTATAAGCGTCGAAAAAAACGAGCCCTTTTAGAAATTGTATTTGCTTTTTCTGTCCGCCTTGCGTCCTTGGCCGGATTTGCTAGTGAGCATAACAAAAATAATGTGCAATGTGATTTCGACAACATACGGCACTCTGTTATGCTAGGGCAGTTTGACAAACTCAATTGTTGGTTCACGAACCGTATCTATTTATTTCGATTTCGTGTCAGTACCAAAATCTAATCGGTCAGAATTTGACCTGTTTTTTAACAAACAAGCCTACTCAATTTTCAGAACGTTTGAAGGTAGTCGTAGTGCGTTGTGACTGTAGCATTGAGCGGCATAAATTAACTATGTGCATTTACTTTGCAGTCAGCATGGCCCTAAGACACTGCGGAATATTTTTCGGCAATGTTCCCAAGGGCTCGCGGACTACTCGCGGTCATCTCTGATAGTTTTGTGTCCGTGCGACATCGACAAAACATAATCAAAATAATGTTAGCATGATCCCGAAAGCGTTCGGTAAATATCAACCATGTTCGTTGATATACGATAAGATAATAAGGGTTATAGGAATAGTATAGTATCTAATATTATAATTATACACTTCGCATTTAGCTAGTGCAATCTATAGTTGTTGCAGTCAAACATAAGTCGTTTGTTAAAGAATAAAATAGAAAAAAAATGATAATAGTTGATAATTATTGACTTCATGAGAATATTAAAAACATATGTAAGATTTAAAAAATATATTTTAACTTTATAAACGCTAAACAGCCAAAGCCGGTTACAAACACCGGTACTAGAACTGCACTCGTTAAAAACTTGTGCTAAAAAATGCTGAGATGACATTTAAATTTATAATGCATTAAATGTCTATTGGATATAGAGATTCGCCGTTCTACGCCTGGGTACTATTAGGGAAAATCACGCCCAACTGTAAGGCAACTCAGCACCTTACGTCGCACTCCCACTTTAATGTTTGCACCTGCAGCACGCATTATTAGCAAAAGTAAACAATAACAAAAAGAGACTGAAAGAGATCCAAAACACTAAGTAGGCTTTAACAAAGTCATCGGCATTTAAACCACTATGGTAGATGTTAATTTGATCCTAAAGCTAATGGCACCACCGAATTATTATCAGACTGACCGGGAAATCAATTTTTTTTGTTGCTCATATTTTACTATCCGCTTATAATATTAAAAGCTATCATGAGTCTAGCGCTTACCAAGTACTCTAATAGATTATCTTCAAGCTTTATTCTATGACTAATTGGGATGCGGAATTGACATGAACCCAAAACAGCATGACAGGATTATGCTTTTATCAAGAATACCTAAATTAACGATTAGTGTGCCATGTCTACTGACAGAGCAGATCTCCTGCGCTGGCGTCTAACTACTAAAAAAAGGAAAACAGTGATAAATGACAAAATCGAAGGCTAGATGATAAACCAAAGCGGTGAGAGTCAGCAACCATGCTGTTACTCGAACTGTTGGGGAACCCTAGATATGTCCGCTTATGCTCCTTAAGCGCCCCTAACATACAAGGGTGATTTCGGTACAATACGCATGTCAAGGAAATATATATATATATAAGTGCAAACGCATGTACAATAAATGCATGCATACATGTGTGCACAACACTGCCCAGTCGACGCTGTGCAATCGGGCCGATCCATGAGGTGAGCGCTTGAACTCGTCATCATCACTATATATCGAAAGTGTTCCAGCGTTGTTTTCTCGCTAGGCTCGATCAGACGTTTGCTGAGCTCGCCGCCCTGGTCTGAACGAACGAACCTGTGACACGCCCTTCAAAAGCAATCCATTTCTGGTGATCATCATCCTCAACAGTAACAGCAACAGGGGCAGCAGCAGTAACAACAAAGGCGCCTTCCAGGTTGCTCTTTTTGGCTGGGCGTCGCTTCCCATCAGCCCGAATACCGAGCTGCCTACCCGGCCTGGACGACCACGCGTGTTTGGAGAAGGAAAGCGCGTGAATGGGGGGGGAGGGGGGTGGCGAGCATGGGACGCCCATCTGAGCCGACCCTATACGGGGCAAGGAGATAGGTCGCTAAACAGACAGGTTTTGTTTGCGCTCGTTTCGTTTTAGTCGCAACAGCCACGCTTTTCTTGTCTTGGCGAGGGGATGGCAATCGGACGGTGGGTAACGACGTCGTGTGGGTGGGGTTGTCTGAGGCTGCGTATGTGTGTGTGTGTGTAGGGAAATGTCTGTGTTGGGGGGTGTCCATGGCATGTGGGTGTTATGGCAAGTGTACGTAGGGGCATGTATGTGTTGGGGCATGTGATGGGAGGTTGGGTACCTTGGGAACAATGGCAAACCGAGGTCGGGGACCCTCGGTGATCGCTATTCCTTCCTGCCCTTTTACCAGCCATTGTTGTTGCGGCCGACGTCATCGTCGACTTCTTATCGGCCAGCGGCTGCCATTCGCCAGTCTTACTAAGCCGTTGCGCCGTTGCTGTCATTGCTGATTTTGCTGCTTCTGCTGATGATGTTGCTAACGCTGCGCCCGCCTAAACTGCCGCGCTGCATTGGCATCACGCTACGGCTCCGAGTCAGGGATTGCCGACATTTCATTCCTGCAAAGCCTGGGGGGTGGCCGACGTCAAAACCGACGCAACCACCACCTGGCACTAAGCGCAAAGACAACCAACTTACAGACAACGCGGCTGCAACAACAGAAAGCATAATAGCAACAACAACAACAACAACAACAACAATAAGCCGGTTGCAGCCGCAGAAGCAACAATCAAATCGAGTTGCGGAAAGTTCCGGTAAGGAGAAATCCCTCAACTTTTCGTTTAGGATTACAGATTGTGTTTCGTGGAATCTACTGCATTGATGCATACTCAATATATATATATATATATATATATATATATATATATATATATATATACATACATACATACATACATACATACACCATTGATTCTTTCATACATTGATAAAATGATTGTCGGTAGCATCATCCTATGGCTTCGCACAAAATGTACATCTGTGCCCTGGGAATACTTTGTGAAACCTTTTACACGTGCGTGTCCTCATAGGGAAGCCGTAGAGTGCGGAGCCGGTTATTAGCTGTCGCTTTCCATATTTGCTCTCGCATAAAGAGGTATTCGTTAAGTGCATCGGTCCTTGGCAGGTTGTGTGTTTTCTAAAGGTTCTCCGCAAGGAGAGATGTAGAGGCAAAAAAATACACTGGCGTTTGGATGCATCCCCCATTTCGCTTCTTTATTTTGAGCCGCGGACGCGCAATTGTGCACCGCTTCCACTTTTTCGTCTTGTGTTTTATTTCAAGGCTTGCTTTTTTCAGCCCTTTCTATATAAGCAAAAACCAGCTGCACTCCGAAAACATTTCTATTGCTTGATCATTGGATACAAGTATGCGGATAGGGGCTGGCAAGGTGTCCTACTGTTTCTCTATAATGTTTTGCTCATCAGTTGCTCCATGCGTAACAGTTTTTGCGGGCATAGGCCTCACATACATGGTACATTCTAGTAGAAGTTGTGCTCTCTTGTATCACTGTGCGCGCGAATCGCTGCGCCGCCGTCAAGAGCGGTGTGCCTGGCTTACACGATTTCCGATTTCGCTCGCTTACACTTGCAGCTGATTGCGGTTTGCCTGTGGTAAAGAGAACACTTTTTATCGACGACCTGATCGATGAGATTTTTCTGGATCTGGACATCCGCACTCGACCGTGTTGGACAATAATACTAATATTAGGTTACCCAAATCAGCCCAAACAAAGGAAAAATAGCAAAATGCCCCAAATCCGAACATACTTTCCGTATAAACTGCGTAAACGCAAATGCGCTAAAATGCTACTGCTTTAAAATCTGGCATGTGCAGAACGCACAACAGCAATTATGCGCCAAGCAAGCATATATCTCACGGTACGTTCATTGCCATAACAGCAAAACGTTTACTCCGCCTTGTACCGCAACGGACACAGTTCACTATACGAATAAATGTATTGTCATTTACTTTTCTATCTTTGCACATACTACGACCTAAAAATAATAGGCTAAGACCTTTACATTTGATTTGCGTGCGTGCAACAAAACTATGCGCCACGGGAACATAACGTTTAAACAACGCGGCAACGTATTGACGTCAATGATAGTAGCATACAACTTAAGTTCATGCGCATATATTTCAAACTATGTTGGAAAATGAGTTTGCTTAGAGAAGAGAAGTCAAGCATTGTTCCTCCAAGGATACATACAGATGTCGCACTTGCACTTTGCAACAACGTCTTACCAACTTGAATACAGAAAGTTATTCCAAGTAGAAAGATTGCAGCCCAGTTATTGAGCCAAAAACAGCACTGTTCTACACAAGAGCGTCCATTGGTTATTGATGAGTTCCACATTCGAAGGCCGTCTTAAAATCGAGCTTTGCAGCGAGACTCATTTATGCACATCGCCCAGTCATGCTAAGTCACGAGATTTTGTCGAACGTCCCGGACGGTAGGTAAAGTGCTCTCTGGTTATGAGCGGCTAAATTTATTTTATAGTTAAATCGTTTCACCTATTACTGATTTCGACAATTTGCAGAGGACGACTGTATATACAGGTCGCTTGTTCATTGCCTCCATACTAGAGCCCTCTTTATGCACCGGCGCAATTTTATCTGCATGAAAAATATAAGTTAAATTGCCACCTTTCAGACTTTTTTGCAGTATTGGAATTAGGGAAACGCATATCTTGTACCTACAGTTTTTATTAAAACAAATGTCGGGAGGCTTTTAGGGGTGGTGCTCATCTCGGCTTCCTGTTTATCGATTTTAGTAAATTCACCGAAAAACCACCACATCTTTAACAGAGTTTAAGATTCTTCGCGGTACAAGCTCCCGGCCGGAGTATAACATGCTTCGCCGAAGTTAAAAGGCGTCCGTATAGGTCTCTATTAGGTATTTTGTACCTCAAAAAATTCATTTTCTGAGAACAATTTTTCAAATCCAGAGCATTTGTGTAACGTGGTTACTAATAGGACCTCGAGTCCTCTCACATCTCAGTGAGATGTGGTTGTCCACAAGGGCAAGTATAGGCTCGACTTCATATTTCTACTTTTGATGATCCGATCTTGATTGTCCATTTGTTATCTCAGTATTGTGAACACTGTCAATATTGCATGGTAGTCAGTCTTGGATGTTCCTATCAACATGCACAGGGCATTCGATGAACTGAGATAGACCAACTGCCATAATACTGTTGAGAAACATCTTGCTGATAGCTCGTTATGTACTGGAATAGCAAAACCCGTTCGAGTGTAGTAGTAATTAGGTGAGTTAATTAATAACTAATAGTCAAACACAGTAACCACCCGGGAAGCCTAATTCGACATAGCTAAGACTTTTATTGAGCCATGTTTCTGCAAATGGAGTCTCATCTAATTCAGCCGGGCCACCCTGGATACTGGACATAATCAGCACTCCCTGATCTTAAAAAGGCGCAGTTTTACACGGACTAGCTACCTACCTACTCACGCAATTGCTAACAGGTAACGCTGTTTGCTTTCAGCAATATCTACATCGCATTAGTTAAACTGACTCCTCTGTATGTTGTATGTGCAACTCAGGAAAGGCTGCCGATGTGAGGCACTGCTACGAACGTTGCACCATTTCAACGCTAAGCGAGAGTTACAGTTCCGCAACCTACGACTGGACAACTTCCTGACATGCCAAGCCCTTGCAGAAGCGCTCTCGACGAGGCGAAGAAAAATCGCAAAAATGTTCTCCAAGGTAAAAATTGTCGCACATAGTCGAGCGGTCTAGGTGGCACAAACAGTGACCATGTTAAGCTGTCTCGAGAGGATAGTACTGCGGCCACCCCCGACAAGGGGCAAAAAGGGCAACTAACTACTAGTGGGTTTGTGAGTCCTACACTACCGCAGCTTCAACAACGACGTTTAGTGCGCATCATGCTTTTTAGCGGTTAACATTTAGATAAAAAAAAAAGTCACGTCAACACTATTGCAATCAATTTAGGGATGTAAACAATCAATAGTTCTTTTTTTGTGAATTAAACGAGCATTTCAGCATGTTTTAGTAGCGACAGCGGTGCGACAACTAGCAGATTTTACAAAATGTACTTAATTTACCGTCACAAGCACATTAATTACGTTAGCTTACCCTCGTAATATATTTTCCTTTATAAATATTCCATCTTCCCATAGGTTCCTAAGTGGATGTGCTAGTAAGAGTTCTGCAACGAGCTATTCCCTGAGCTCTATTCCTATATAACTATGACATCGAACAGCCTCATTTAGCTTTATAATATTGTTCTTGTGCATAGTGTTGTTACTGTATATTTCGAAGTTTCGGATGTATCTTTTTGGTGCCCACCTGACATGATTTTAGATAACTAGCGCCTTAGTCTCCTTTACTTGTAAGCAAGCGCTGTGTAACTCAAACGCGTTGGGAAAAGTTTCGAGGAACTATAACAATTGCACGCTTCATTCAAAGGCTTATGTACAACTCTGTATGCAAATATATCGTATAGGACTCAGCCAACGATATTGTAAGGCGCCCTCTTGACTCGCGTGGACCGTATTGTTTGGCATCAGCGGGCTATCTTTTGCGAGACCTTAGTAGCTTTTTGCGGCTGCGAGACGTATGCGGGGTGTGCCTCACATATGTCTCGCATACATACACCCTGGCAAGTTGCATCCCAAGATAACGGGCGAAATTGACAACCTTGATTTTTTGACCACGTAGAGTTAGTTTCAACGAATGACATTTCCTTGGCCCAATTCAAAGGACGGCTCCACTTTTACTTTGCGCCAGCGTCAGGCCAACCCCCCTCATCCAGCGATCTCCGCAGTAGCGTCGTTGGCCCTCCGTTCCAGTTGCTGGGGTGAGCAAGACTGGACCATCAATGCAAGGTCGACTGGTAAGCCAGCAGTTCAGTGCCTTCTGGAAGGTCGTCTACTCGTAAAACGTCGCCGTATACCAGATTCCATTGAAGGGATCTCAGGCTTCAATAGAGCCTGATTCGAGCCTTGAGGAACCCGGCCGTCATGTCGAACTCGGAATGACAGGACTCTCTTCTTAAAAAGTGTGCTCAAGATTGCCTTGCAGGGCAGGCTGTTGAATACGTTTGTAACGTCCATCAGTACAACCAGTAGCAAGATTCTAGTCCGACACTGTGATTGGCGCAGGGCTTCTGCTTTTGTAACCATCCGCTTTGTGACCAAGAGGGTTGATCGGCCCCTTCGGAACCCATATTGCGTTGGCAAAAGGAGGCCGTGCTCTTAAGAGCACTGCAATGTTCTGCAAACGATTGCATGCGGAATACTTCTATCGATTATACCTTTGGCCAGCATGTTGACTAGGCAGATTGGCCTTTAGGAGCTAATTCCTTTGTGATTTAGTACAAGATCCGCTACTTTCCAAGCCGAGCAGCCACTGTGGAGCACTCGTGTTACGTTAGCCTCCACATCTGAGAACTCTTTAAAAGTACCTTTGTGGCCGACATTGGAATGCCATTAGGGCTTGGTGTCCTGCCGATCTTCAATATTTCCCCCGCAGCGAGCATTTCCGTCAAAGTTACCTCAGGGGTATAATCATCGGGCGCTCTCACTTCATATAGTGTCCTGTCAAATGGAGGATGTTGTGGGAAGAGCGTGTAAGTTACCCGGAGACGTTCATCAGGAGGAAGATATTCCTCCATTGGGATTCCCGATAGCCGCGTATCAATTTTTAGGGCCGTCGCCATTAAGAACTGCCTCCAACAGCGATCCTCGCTCTTCGCTATAGCTCTGCGCAGCGTGTGCGAACTTACGCATTCCCGCTTATTCCACCAGTACATTGTTGGAGCAGGTGCGCGGTCTTCGTATGACCTGCTACAAACCTCGTGTAACATTGTTTGCATGTTTTCCTCTTGGGCCCAGAATCTTTGGCAGCTTGGCCTGAAGCGTTATGTTATCTTGTGTTCTCCAGCCCGGTGTCCTATTTAAAATCGAAGAAGATGTTAGGGTGATAATTTTCCCAACGTTATATTCTATACAGTAGTGATCGCTAAGATTTTCTTTGTCAAGTAGTACGGTTCAGTTTAAAACTAAAACATACTATTATATTCCACTGCGGTGGCAGGTAGGATCCGAGCATAGGCATTACACTTGTATTAGGTTAGTTATAAAATTGTAAACTTTTATTGTGTTATTTATGCTTAATTTTGTTGTTCGCTTACACAGTACTGATGCGTTAATATACTCGTTGTGTATATTTTGAGCGAAAGGTGACAGATTGCTAACCTGTTAAGTACGGCAATAAAACGTGATTGATTGAAAAGACGACGAGAGCGACGACGACGATGATGATTATGACACTTTGCAGTGACATAGCAACAGCCAGCCGAAGTAAAGACGATTGCTGAGACGACGACAGTCATCCACTACGCTGGCCACCACCCTATAGCAGCACAAGCACCATCTGCACCGCACAGCTGATTTTCGAAGCCGAGCAACTCTCATATGGAGGGTGTTGCGGTTAGATTATACATGAATAACTGGGGTTCGAGCGGCAGGTGCCCAGAGGTGCTTCAGGCCGCTGTTCAATGGACTGACAGCGACTCTGTATTAAGATTTTTTTCCCGTAAGGCTATTGCCCGTGTATGTTTTTTTTCATGTCATGGCTAATTTTAATTCACTCCGGCATTTACCTTGTCTAAATTAGAAACCATGCAAACCAATTCAAGGGTGGCCGGTTTGGGTCTCGAACCCAGTCCTCCGAATGCAAGGCAAAGGTTTTGCCACTAAGCCATCTTGCTCCATTCTTACAATATTACCCGAGTAGTAGCATTAGCAAACCTGTGTTCAAGAACGAAATTGCTACTAGTTATTGTTTGCTTGCCGACGACACATAACATAGCATCTATATTTAGTAGGTCCTGCGGTCTTATCACTACCATATATACAAACACGTGTTTTTAATTCAATAATGTGTTCGTTATTATTTGCAGCGTCGTCAGCAGCTTTTGCAAAATTTCTATTTGCCTAGTGTGATTTTCTCAGATTTTGTCTGCTAGATTCCGGTTCCTGCTCATTCGAATCGGTGTCTAGCGGACCCTCCTCGTTTAACCTGAAGCTATTCTAGTTGCTCGAGCACTTCGAGTGTTGTCTTATCCTCGAGGATCTGTTTTAAGCTGGTTAGACCCGTGACATTCGCACTATCGTACAAATCACATTATTTCAATTCAGTCAGCTTGTTTAAATTTTTCCTTATGTACTTTTCAGCTTTTGACCAGCAGTATGTGCCTCGTCAAAAATAGAATAAACGCAAACACTAACAACATATGCAATTATATAATGTAGGTACGTTATCTTTAATGGAATGTTTTAAGTCAAATCCCTTATATTGCAAATTACGTAGAATATCTTGTGTGCTTTAGTTGACCAAGGTTTTCTAACTAGGCGTACCATGGGAGCACCTTGTCGTGACCGTTTCTGCTTTTCTAGCCGGTGACGGACTAGTCACAGAGATCGCCCAATTAAGCAGATGCACTGACACGAGTGCACACGCATATGTATTGACTGTGTTATAAGTGTCAGCAAAAGAGCTTTCTTAAAGTTTTTTGTCTGTGTCAAATTTCCTTTTAATAGACTCTGCTTATTCATTTGGGGAAATTCGGGGGTTACGGCACTTGACATCACCTGCCTTGAGATAGTGACATGTTGCGCTATCACATAATCGCCAATGGGTAGAATGATTGTGCATGGTAAAGTGAAAGACAGGCTGACCACATTTTTATGGCTCTTCCGGTAGTATATATGTATATATATATATATATATATATATATATATATATATATATATATACATATACACCATTTCATTTTGAAAGCATGTTTATTTGATGCTAAACCTGTAACAGATATTTAAACGAGTTTAGTACTCGTTGCCGGCAGGTATATACTTAACATACGTTTTTATTCAATGGAATCCCCGTTCACACGAATTTCAGTCTTGATGCAGGGCCCAAACCGCTTACAGGCCCGTTTCAAAATATACCTATAGATGCTTGCGAATGCCTTTTTAACTGAAACAGTGAGCAAGTGGACGTTGTCATGTCAATATTTGTTAGACCCGCGCTCAATATATTAATATAATCTAAAATGTCCCGAAACACTGTATGTACCTGATATTGTCGATTTTGCGACAAACCTGAGCATACCGAAGAAGACCTGTTCGGGAAAGCCTTCGATGTCAATAACAGAAGAATGCGTTCTAGTGTTCGTGATATTTCCTCAATAATTGTCGAATTACTATCAGTGAGGAAATTAAGAATTGGGGATATCTTATGGATCAATCTTGAACAATATTTTATTCTACAGAAAACTGGCAGCGAAGTTCATTCTGAAAATGTTGAATTTGCAGCAAATTAACGTCCGTCGGAAAATGTTCGAATTGAACCTTCAGACGGTGGCAAAAAACCTTGGGTTACTTCAGAGAGTTATTACAGAAAATTAGTAATGGATATCTGGTTACGACATCGAGACAAAGGCCCAATCCTCCCAGACTTTCCGAGGAGAGAGTCGGTCGAAGACATTTAGACAAAGCAGATCCAACAGCAATGTTGTTTTAACTGTTTCTTGTCGACTACAAAATAATCATCTCCTGGAATTTTTGCTATCTGGTGTCACGGTCAATAGGGAACACAACCGTGAAATTTTAAGAATATTGCGAGAATGTCTGGCGTTAGAGGCCCAAACCCTGGGCAAGTAACTCTTGGATCCTTCATCACGACGACGCACCGGCGAACACATCGTTACTGATTTAGGATTAATTAATGGAAAAATGTTTATTTTCAATTTTCTTATTTAACATCTATATTTTTGCAACCTCCTTATTCGTTAGGTCTGGACCGCGCAATTTTTCTGTTTTTATGGATAAAAAAATTAAAGAGCTACGTTTAGAGACTATAGAGGAGATAAACAAGAATTCGCTGAAACACTTTAACCCAATTCTAAAAGGCGGGGATATAAATATTTCGAATATATATATATATATATATATATATATATATATATTCTTCATAAATGCTATGGACTTTTGAATTCGTTGTTGCGAGAAGTACTGAGCTTTTGAGCCGACGCCACCCTTCTCCCAATTTTTTTTTCGCCAGCTCCTAAAATATTTATCTTCTCTGGTCCTCGAGCGTTTCGAATGTCATACAAACGAATTCGAAATCAGACAGCTCCAGCTTCCACTAAAAAGAAGGCAAGCATGTCACTGACCGTTGAACCCCAAATGAGGATCTTACTTCTTCTGAACGTAGCATCATATAATGAGACTGCGTTATTGTTTTTATCATAACTGCACGTTATTATTTCCTCTTTTAAGAGGAAATCACGGGGTGCCAAGCAAAAGACTAAGCCAACAATATCTTGCCAATTTATAAGTGAACTCAACAATATTCGGCGACCGCTCCGAACGCGCGACATTCTGTTGCTAGATTAAACGTCGACCAGGTTTTCACTGAACAGGCAATAATAGGATTAGTTTTGCTCCCAACCTTAGGCCTACAGTCCTCCTTTTTAAATAAACATCTGCGGTCAGTTAGTCCGCCATGGAGTCGGCTCTAGGCTCCCGCGCTTTAGCTCTCGTTTGCACCACCACACTGCCCAACAGCTGCATTTGTATTTGGACCAGACAGTTTAAAAGAGTCGCAAACACGCCTGAGCAAGGAATGCAGTGTTTAATTTTGTGCGGCCTACGCTTTGATTTAGGCAGATATGATTTAAGAAAACCCGCTCATAGTGCATCGACCACAACAGCAGCAGCACATCCATACAGGTATATATATATATAATTCGGTCTTCCTTCATTGCGTCAATATCATTCTTTATTGGCAGGCACACGGTGTCCAGAGCAGTCTTAGGAAATGTTTGTATCATGCTTCGATAACGGCATCTGTCTGTTCTGTAGATCTTTCTACGTCTAAGACAAGACGAAATGCGGTCTCACTCTTGGTCAAAGTAGTGGTGTTGTTTTTGCTGATACTTGCCGTCCTTTTACATACATTTTACTGTTGGCTCCGATCCTCCATGGGATCTGGTTCATCCCTTCTGCGTTGTAATATCGACATACACCTCGAAGTTTTATAAAGGCTCATATTTAGCCAGCTTTTGCCGGTGTGTATTGTATGACATAAGCTTGCATCGTGCGTTTGTATCGGCTGCACAGCTGTATTAGGTGCAGTTATTCGCCGCAGAGAAGCGGCGCGTTTTGTTTGACTGGTGTCGCTGCTTTTGCTGGTGTTTGGCCTTTTGCGGCTAGCTGTTAATTGTTACTAGTTTGCGGCCGAATTCAATCGGTTTTCTAGTTAGTGTGATGAGTTTATCAGTTAGTCCCTTTAAAGTTCTTGCTGCTGTTGCTGTTATGGTTGTGCATTGATAGTTGTGTTTTATGTTCTTTTTAACGATTTGGCACACTTACTTGTATTCCATCAGACGGAGGAGCGGCAAACTGGGTCCATAGTGTTGTTGTCTTGGTATCGATTTGCGATGGCTTGATGATACTGATGCTACGGGCTGATCACTTAATACACACTTAAATTATTGTAGCATATCGAAAACGCATTTATGCTTGTATTTAAATTTTAAACACAGGAAATGTTTTAGTTTTTTGACTAATTTTCAACCCCAAAAATGTGTGCAAAAAGGTTACATTTTTGGCTAGTTTAACAAAAAATCCGGGAGCTTTTCTCAAAATTAGACAAAAGAGTTTTCGTATGGTTCGTGATCCAGTATGGTTTAGTAGGAACGCGGGCATTGCCTTTCAAATGTAGTGGATGTGTAAATGGATAGCTTCTATTCTACTCACATGCGTTAAATGTTGCATTACAATGCACTTGAAGCACGAGCCGAACTTATGCCTATGCAAATTGCGCACGCACCAACTTGAATTCACGCTATTTCTATATTGACGCATCGATACACGACTACACAACATACTTCCACTATGACTAATAATGACTATGTAATGGGCAACAAGATTTAAAAAACTCTATAGAGTATACTATAGGTTTGAAGTTGGATATATTTAACTTAAATTATATGCATAGTTCGAATGAGTCTGGAACCCCTCTGAACGTAGTGCTTTATCAAAGATTCATTTGCTGCACGACCAGAAAACTTGTCACATGCATAGAGTATGCAACATAGTTTGAGCAGATCACCGGGCGGGCCATTGCCTTTAGTCCTTCTCGCGGTACGACGACGTCGCGGTGTAAGGTTAAATGATTACGGCACTTCGTTTAAGCATATCTGAAAATAGCAGTGTTGATGGCTGACCAGCGTCTTAAAGTGGCATTCCGCAGACGTAATAGCAAAAAACGCATTCAATTGTCCTACAGAGAACAGCAGATGCATCATTCCGTGTTGCGCAGATATTTTATTTTGTCGAAGCCCTTCTGTGAAGCAGAGGCTATTACTAACATGCTTTCGTCACGTTACTAACAATAACACTTAATGTCCTTGTGACGTCGCAAAAATAGTCAGTTTTTGAGGCAAAACCAGTAGTAGTGAGCTTCCTGATTTAATATGCTGTAGCTCGTTGACAGTAAGTTACGACATAATACAAAAACAATTGCGACAAACATTTAATTAAATGTTCTAATTTTTTTTGTAACGAAAGTAAAACAATCTCAGCTCAAACGAAGCGTCGTCATTCCTAAATAATCTGCGCTTCTTAGGTATTTATTCTCCTCACTGGGCTAGCATTACGCAATTGCTGTAAAGTTTCTAACGAAACTTCTTGATTTACAAATAGTCGGTGGCAAGCCTGTTCAAGGACCTCAAGCAATCACTATGGTTTTGAGTGGCGAGCCTTGTAGAGCATGTTTTCTGCAAGGACGGTGATAGTTGCATGATTGTAATTGAAGAAAGTTGTTTGCGCTGCAAACACTTACTTCTAGGCAAATGGCCTAAACTCGATGCGACTTAGACCAAAAGCGAGTTTCTCGCGACTGCAAGGCTGCGTGGCAGGTGACAGAGAAGTGGTGGACTGACATCCATTAAACTGAGACCGCAGCAATGGCGGGGATTACAAAAGCCACGTAACTCTTCATCATGGTGACAACGCACGTTTCGGAGCCGGCAGCGCTCTCCGTAACGCGAGGACATGGTCTCGAGTTTGTGGATTCATTTGGGTCATTTCGGAAGCCGCGCGGCCCTCGTAAAGATTCAACGCACAGTATCTCACGTCAAATAATGCGCTGTATCGCAGGAAACTCGTCTATACTTTATATTGGCTGGCGGTAGCACTGAACTAAGCTGATTCCAAAATAATGCTGAAGCTCGTTCATATAACCGGCTCTCTCTTAAAACCGGCTCTTTCTTAGAACCTGCTCTTTCTTAGAACCTGCTATTTCTTAGAACCTGCTCTTCTTAGAACCTGCTCTTTCTTAGAACCTGCTCTTTGTTAGAACCTTATTGTCCTTAGAACCAGCTCGTTCTAAATACCAGCTTGTTCTAAGAACCAGCTCATTCTTAGAACCAGCTCGTTCTTACAACCAGCTCGTTTTTACAACCAACTTGTTTTTACAACCAGCTCGTTCATACAACCAGCTCGTTCTTACAAACAGCTCGTTCTTACAACCAGCTCGTTCTTACAACCGGCTCTTCTTTAGAACTAGTTCGTTCTTAGAACCGGCTGTTTCTTAGAACCGGCTCTTTCATACACCCAACTCGCTCTTAGAACCGACTCTTCCTTAGAACCGGCTGTTTCTTAGAATCGGCTCATCCTTAGAACCGACTTTTTCTTACAACCGGCTGTTTCTTAGAATCGGCTCTTTCTTAAAATCAACTCGTTCTTAGAACCAGCACGTTCTTAGAACCGGCTGCTTCTTAGAACCGGCTGTTTCTTATAACCGGCTGTTTCTTAGAACCGGCTCTTTCTTAGAACCAGCTCGCTCTTAAAACCGGCTCGTACTTAAAGCCAGCTCGTCCTTAGAGCCAGCTCGTCCTTAGAGCCGGCGCGACCTTACAACCAGCTCGATCTTTGAACCAGCTTGATCTTTGAACCAGCTTGATCTTTGAACCAGCTCGACCTTACAACCAGCTCGATCTTAGAACCCAGCTTGCTCTTATATCCGGCTCGTTCTTTAAATCGTATTGTCCTTACAACCAACTCGTTCTTAAAACGAGCTGGTTGTTAGAACCACACTCCCTTTTTATGGCTTCGAAGTAGTAGCACACAATTCCGAACCTTGAGAAAGTGCTGAAGAAAACAAGTTTTAGTGGGTGAGAGTTTCACACTAGAAGCTGACGGTTGCCAGCTCCGTTTGTGCGTAATGCATTTCCCAAAACGTCCGTAAAAAAATATGCGATTGACAGTTGCAGAAACCGCAGGGGTGCCTTTTCGTATCTTTCTTAGAGGCCCTCATAACCGGGGAGAAGCTTAAGCCTCCCGGGATGTGTCGACACTGCGCATATTTATGATAAAAGACTTGCTCTTTCTTGCTTAGAACCGGCTCTTTCTTAGAACCTGCTCGTTCCTAGAACCGGCTCTTTCTTAGAACCAGCTCTTTCTTAAAACCAGCTCTTTCTTAGAATCGGATTTTCTTAGAACCGGCTCTTTCTTAGAACCGGCTCTTTCTTAGAACCGGCTCTTTCTTAGAACCGGCTCTTTCTTAAACCGGCTCTTTCTTAGAACCAGCTCTTTTTTAGAACCAGTTCTTTCTTAGAACCAGCTCTTTCTTAGAACCAGCTCTTTCTAAGAACCAGCTCTTTCTTAGAACCGGCTCTTTCTTAAACCGGCTCTTTCTTAGAACCAGCTCTTTTTTAGAACCAGTTCTTTCTTAGAACCAGCTCTTTCTTAGAACCAGCTCTTTCTAAGAACCAGCTCTTTCTTAGAACCGGCTCTTTCTTATAACCGGCCCTTTCTTAAACCGGCTCTTTCTTACAACTGGTTCTTTCTTATAACCGGCTCTTTCTTAAAACCGGCTCTTTCTTACAACCGGTTCTTTCTTATAACCGGCTATTTCTTAAAACCGGCTCTTTCTTAAAACCGGCTCTTTCTTACAACCGGTTCTTTTTTAAAACCGGCTCTTTTTCAAGCCGACTCGTTCTTAGAACTAGCTCGTTCTTAGAACTAGCTCTTTCTTAAAACCGGCTCTTTCTTAAAACCGACACTTTCTTAGAACCTGCTCTTTCTTAGAACCTGCTCTTTTTTAGAACCTGCTCTTCTTAGAACCTGCTCTTTCTTAAACCTGCCCTTTCTTAGAACCTGCTCTTTCTTAGAACCTGCTCTTTTTTTAGAACCTGCTCTTTCTTAGAACCTGCTCTTTGTTAGAACCTTATTGTCCTTAGAACCAGCTCGTTCTAAGAACCAGCTCATTCGTAGAACCAGCTTGTTCTAAAAACCAGCTCATTCTCAGAACCAGCTCGTTCTCAGGACCAGCTCGTTCTTATGACCAGCTCGCTCTTAGGACCAGCTTACTCTTAGAACCGGCTCGTTCTTAAAACCGGCTTGTTCTTAGAACCAGCCCGTTTTTACAACCAGCTCGTTCTTACAACCAGCTCGTTCCTTAAACCGCCTCGTTCTTACAACCAGCTCGTTCTTACAACCAGCTCGTTTTTACAACCAGCTCTTTTTACAACCAGCTCGTTCTTACAACCAGCTCGTTCTTACAACCAGCTCGTTCTTACAACCAGCTCGTTTTACAACCAGCTCGTTCTTACAACCAGCTCGTTTTTACAACTAGCTCGTTCATACAACAAGCTCGTTCTTACAACCAGCTCGTTTTTACAACCGGCTCTTCTTTAGGACCAGCTCGTTCTTAGAACCGGCTGTTTCTTAGAACCGGCTCTTCTTTAGAACCAGCTCGTTCTTAAAACCGGCTAATTTCTTAGAACCGGCTCTTTCTTAGAACCAGCTCATCCATACACCCAACTCGCTCTTAGAACCGGCTCTTCCTTAGAACCGGCTGTTTCTTAGAATCGGCTCATTCTTAAAACCGGCTCTTTCTTAAAACCAGCTCGTTCTTAGAACCAGCGCGTTCTTAGAACCGACTGCTTCTTAGAACCGGCTGTTTCTTAGAATCGGCTGTTTCTTAGAACCGGCTCTTTCTTAGAACCAGCTCGCTCTTAAAACCGGCTCGAACTTAGAGCCGGCTCGATCTTACAACCAGCTCGATCTTTGAACCAGCTCGATCTTTGAACCAGCTCGACCTTACAACCAGCTCGATCTTAGAATCAGCTTGCTCTTATGACCGGCGTGTTCTTTAAATTGTATTGTCCTTACAACCAACTCGTTCTTAAAACGAGCTGGTTCTTAGAACCACACTCCCTTTTTATGACTTCGAAGTAGTAGAACATAATTCCGAACCTTAAGAAGGTGCGGAAGAAAACGAGTTTTAGTGGGTGAGAGTTTCACACTAGAAGCTGACGGTTGCCAGCTCCGTTTGTGCATAATGCATTTCCCAAAACGTCCGGAAAAAATATGCGATTGACAGGTTGCAGAAACCGCAGGGGTGCCTTTTCGTATCTTTCTTAGAGGCCCTCATAACCGGGGAGGAGCTTAAACCTCCCGGGATGTGTCGACACTGCGCATATTTATAATAAAGGACTTGCTCTTTTCTTGCTTAGAACCGGCTCTTCTTTAGAACCAGCTCGTTCTTAGAACCGGCTAATTTCTTAGAACCGGCTCTTTCTTAGAACCAGCTCATCCATACACCCAACTCGCTCTTAGAACCGGCTCTTCCTTAGAACCGGCTGTTTCTTAGAATCGGCTCATTCTTAAAACCGGCTCTTTCTTAAAACCAGCTCGTTCTTAGAACCAGCGCGTTCTTAGAACCGGCTGCTTCTTAGAACCGGCTGTTTCTTAAGAATCGGCTGTTTCTTAGAACCGGCTCTTTCTTAGAACCAGCTCGCTCTTAAAACCGGCTCGAACTTAGAGCCGGCTCGATCTTACAACCAGCTCGATCTTTGAACCAGCTCGATCTTTGAACCAGCTCGACCTTACAACCAGCTCGATCTTAGAATCAGCTTGCTCTTATGACCGGCGTGTTCTTTAAATTGTATTGTCCTTACAACCAACTCGTTCTTAAAACGAGCTGGTTCTAGAACCACACTCCCTTTTTATGACTTCGAAGTAGTAGAACATAATTCCGAACCTTAAGAAGGTGCGGAAGAAAACGAGTTTTTAGTGGGTGAGAGTTTCACACTAGAAGCTGACGGTTGCCAGCTCCGTTTGTGCATAATGCATTTCCCAAAACGTCCGGAAAAAATATGCGATTGACAGTTGCAGAAAACCGCAGGGGTGCCTTTTTCGTATCTTTCTAGAGGCCCTCATAACCGGGGAGGAGCTTAAAACTCCCGGGATGTGTCGACACTGCGCATATTATAATAAAGGACTTGCTCTTTCTTGCTTAGAACCGGCTCTTTCTTAGAACCTGCTCGTTCCTAGAACCGGCTCTTTCTTAGAACCAGCTCTTTCTTTGAACTGGCTCTTTCTTAGAACCTGCTCTTTCTTAGAATCAGCTCGTTCTTACAACCAGCTCGTTTTTACAACCAGCTCGTTTTTACAACCAGCTCGTTCATACAACCAGCTCGTTCTTACAACCAGCTCGTTCTTACAACCAGCTCGTTCTTACAACCGGCTCTTCTTTAGAACCAGCTCGTTCTTAGTACCGGCTGTTTCTTCGAACCGGCTCTTTCTTAGAACCAGCTCATTCATACACCCAACTCGCTCTTAGAACCGACTCTTCCTTAGAACCGGCTGTTTCTTAGAATCGGCTCATTCTTAAAACCGACTCTTTCTTAGAACCGGCTGTTTCTTAGATTCGGCTCTTTCTTAAAATCAGCTCGATCTTTGAACCAGCTCGACCTTACAACCAGCTCGATCTTAGAACCAGCTTGCTCTTATAACCGGCTCGTTCTTTAAATCGTATTGTCCTTACAACTAACTCGTTCTTAAAACGAGCTGGTTCTAGAACCACACTCCCTTTTTATGGCTTCGAAGTAGTAGCACACAATTTCGAACCTTGAGAAGATGCGGAAGAAAACGAGCTTTAGTGGGTGAGAGTTTTACACTAGAAGCTGACAGTTGCCAGCTCCGTTTGTGCATAATGCATTTCCCAAAACGACCGGAAAAAATATGCGATTGACAGTTGCAGAAACCGCAGGGGTGTCTTTTCGTATCTTTCTTAGAGGCCCTCATAACCGGGGAGGAGCTGATGCCTCCGGGATGTGTCGACACTGCGCATATTTATAATAAAGGACTGCTCTTTCTTGCTTAGAACCGGCTCTTTCTTAGACCTGCTCGTTCCTAGAACCGGCTCTTTCTTAGAACCAGCTCTTTCTTACACCGGCTCTTTCTTAGAACCGGCTCTTTCTTAGAACCGGCTGTTTTTTAGAGCCGGCTCTTTCTTAGAACCGGCTCTTTCTTAGAACTAGCTCTTTCTTGGAACCGGCTCTTTCTTGGAACCGGCTCTTTCTTGGAACCGGCTCTTTTCTTAGAAACGGCTCTTTCTTGGAACCGGCTCTTTCTTAGAACCGGCTCTTTCTTAGAACCGGCTCTTTCTTAGAACCGGCTCTTCTTAGAACCGGCTCTTTCTTAGAACCGGCTTTTTCTTATGACCGGCTCTTTCTTAAAACCGGCTCTTTCTTACAACCGGTTCTTTCTTATAACCGGCTCTTCTTAAAACCGGCTCTTGCTTACAACCGGTTCTTTCTTAAAACCGGCTCTTCTTCAAGCCGACTCGTTCTTAGAACTAACTCTTTCGTAAAACCAGCTCTTTCTTAAAGCCGGCTCTTTCTTAAAACCGGCTCGTTCTTACAACCAGCTCGTTCTTCAAACCGCCTCGTTCTTACAACCGGCTCGTTCTTACAACCAGGTCGTTCTACAACCAGCTCGTTTTACAACCAGCTCGTTCTTAAACCAGCTCGTTCTTACAACCAGCTCGTTCTACAAACCAGCTCGTTCTTACAACCAGCTCGTTCTTACAACCAGCTCGTTCTAACAACCAGCTCGTTTTTACAACCAGCTCGTTCTTACAACCAGCTCGCTTACAACCAGCTCGTTCTTACAACCAGCTCGTTCATACAACCAGCTCGTTTTTACAACCAGCTCGTTCATACAACCAACTCGTTCTACAACCAGCTCGTCCTTACAACGGCTCTTCTTAGAACCAGCTCGTTCTTAGAACCGGCTCTTTTTAGAACCAGCTCGTATCATACACCCAACTCGCTCTTAGAACCGACTCTTTCTTAGAACCGGCTGTTTCTTCGAATCGACTCATTCTTAGAACCGACTCCTTTCTTAGAACCGGCTGTTTCTTAGAATCGGCTCTTTCTTAAAACCAACTCGTTCTTAAAACCAGCACGTTCTTAGAAACCGGCTGCTCTTTAGAACCGGCTGTTTCTTAGAACCGGCTGTTTCTTAGAACCGGCTCTTTCTTAGAACCGGCTCTTTCTTAGAACCGGCTTGTTCTTGAGGGAATGAAGCTTCTTTCTTGAAGCCGGTCTTTCTTAAAACCGGCTCTTTCTTAGAACCTGCTCTTTCTTAGAACCTGCTCTTTGTTAGAACCTTATTGTCCTTAGAACCAGCTCGGTCTAAGAACCAGCTCGCTCTTAGGACCAGCTTGCTCTTAGAACCGGCTCTGTTCTTAAAACCGGCTTGTTCTTAGAACCAGCTCGTTCTTACAACCAGCTCGTTCTTCAAACCGCCTCGTCTTACAACCGGCTCATTCATACACCCAACTCGCTCTAGAACCGACTCTTCCTTAGAACCGGCTGTTTCTTAGAATCGGCTCATTCTTAAAACCGACTCTTTCTTAGAACCGGCTGTTTTCTTAGATTCGGCTCTTCTTAAAATCAGCTCGATCTTTGAACCAGCTCGACCTTACAACCAGCTCGCTCTTAGAACCAGCTTGCTCTTATAACCAGGCTCGTTCTTTAAATCGTATTGTCTTACAACTAACTCGTTCTTAAAACGAGCTGGTTCTTAGAACCACCACTCCTTTTTATGGCTTCGAAGTAGTAGCACACAATTTCGAACCTTGAGAAGATGCGGAAGAAAACGAGCTTTAGTGGGTGAGAGTTTTACACTAGAAGCTGACAGTTGCCAGCTCCGTTTGT